>JAWNNP010000752.1:0-52165 GCA_035044805.1 Leucophenga maculata
TAATATTTCGTATCTTGCGTCTTCTCCTCCCGCTGCATCCGAGTTCATTTCTGCTTGCGCAGTTGTTTCGGTTTTAATGGTGCGCGCATGCACAACCAAATTGTTTTTTTTTTTTTTTTTTTTTTATAGGAATTTTATTTGTAAATTGCTTTTTGTTGCTATGATTTTTGATAGTTTTAATTGACCGTTAAGTTTGCCCGTGAAATAATGACACTGACCTTTCTTAACGACATCTAATCAAAGACTGTTGATAGTAATAAGGAGAAATTTCAATTATTTCTATAGATTCCGATAAGTCTGTTATTTCTATTGTGCTATCATTAACAAAAACTTTAATAATTTTTTGACAATCTATTTTCTTGTTTGTTCTTTTTCTGCAAATTGCGATTGTGTATTTGCCGACCTTTCATTGATCTTTTTGCTAGCATGTTGAGTGCTTTCTTAGCACTGCACCTCTTAAGTATTTTCCAGAGCGTCAACAGTAAAAATCGTTTATATCGTTTTTGTCTGGCTAGGGCTATAGAAATAGTGATTGTTTGCAACTCGAGTGTTATGATTCTATTTCTGGTGAAAACTGCTCTTGTCAATTCGGAAATTTATCGTTGAACGTGAGTGTTCATTTTATATTGTCTCTTATTCGAAGTCTCTAGCATTTCATATTTCACTAGAAGTAGAAGTATGTAGTATTTATCGAAGACAGGGGTTCCGGCAATAATCTTTAAACCTTCGTAGGAATGTTCCAATATGGGTTACGTCAACCTCCAGCAGTTTTCGTAGATGCGATTGTGAGAAAAATCTATTAATCTTTTTGTTTTGTCGAATGCGTCGTTAAATTACTGACGTGTAAATTAATTTATATCTTTTTTATTTTATAACACTGCGTAGCGTTAGAGAAAGACTTTTCGAATTATAAGGTACATGAACCGTTTTTTTCATCGCCAAAATCCAACTAATTTATTTGCATTCCATTTTTATTTAAAAAATTCAAAATAAAAATTACTTGTCAACTTTTATAATAAAAACCGAGAGAGCTAGATCATATATCGGCTTTAAGGCTTTAGGCTAATGTAAAAAAAAAAAAAAAAATGTTACAGTAGTTATGTACTAGCTTATATTAGACTTATGTTATGCTTATGCTATCTAATCGATTATTAATGTTTTTTCCTTATTATTGTGAATTGTTTTGTTGAGTATTTTTTAAATATTGTGGTAAAGATTAATTGCTTAAAGAAACGAGATCATTTGAGAGAGGGAGTGGTATTGGAAGGCATCGATTGCGTAGGGGTGAGGTTTTGGGTTCTTTGTGTTAGGTACTTGGGGCATTCCAAAACAATATGTTTTATGGTTAATGGGCTGTTACATGGTTGACAGATTGGAGATGGGCTCTTTTCAAAGATATGTTTGTGGGTGGTGACGGTATGACCTAGGCGCATTCTAGAAAATTTAATTGCGTCCAGCCGAGAGGGGGTTGTATAGTTGGGTAATTTTATTTTGATTTTGTTTGTTTGGTTGTATTTATTTAAGGTGAGCTTAAAGTTAAAACTTAGGAGCTAACAATTTGATTTATATTATGGCAACTTAAGCCTTCAGCTATGTGTAATATAATATAAAAGGTGGAGCTATGATTAAATCGAATTGGTTTTTAAATTAATATATATAAATAGCATATAAAACTTATTTGAGTATGGTAGTTTAGGCACAAGAGTTGTACTTATAATAACAGATTTACATGTTTTTGGTTGTTTTTTTTTTTTTAGATTTTATGATATAAGTTTGTTTTTTTTAAGGAAGTTGATAAGTAACTTAAGGTCATTTACCGATAGTGTTTTAAGTATATTTAATAAGTTGTTGTTAGGGATATGTAGGTTGCGTTGTATTGTAAGGAAAGGACATTGAAATAGCACCTGTTCTATGTTTTTTGTAATGTTGCTCTGGCAGAGTGGGCAGTATTTGGATATATTTTTATTTAAGTACTGTTCGTTTGTAAGTTTAGTGTGCCCGAGTCTAAGTTTAATGAGTTTTGTTTGGTCCAGTCTCGATAGATCTTCTTGTTTTTTTGTGTGTTTTAAAAAGTTAATAAAGTATGTTTTATTGGAGTTTATATTTTTATACCAATTAGAGCATGAGTTGTGGTTTTGTAGCTGTGTTGATTCGAGTTGGTTTTTGTAGTGTTTGTTAATATCGCTTATGTTGTTGTTGATTGTAGTAATTAGTGGGAAATTTTTTGCTGATTTGGCGTTAGCATCGGCAAAATCATTGCCCTTGATGTTTATGTGACTTGGTGTCCAAATAATTTTGAATTTATTGGAGTACCGCATCTGGAGTGTTCTTATTGTCTCTGCGTAGAAGCTGTGGTTTTCTATATTTTTTATCGATTTTAATGCCGATAAGGAACCGGAACATAATACGAACTTTCCGTTTTTTGCTTGAAGAATGGTAATTGCTTCAAAAATTGGATTGATTGGAGTGTTATTCGCTATACAGAATTGAATGGCTCTAGATATCGTCGAGTTACTTTTTATTATTGCCCTGCTTAGGTAGGGTTGTATTATTATTTTTTGAAGTTGCGAGTTTGAAGAAAGCATTAAATTTTTTCCTAATTTGCTTGTTAAGTAGTCTCGTCTTTGTGTAATGGTTGCTATAAAGGATTCTGCAATAAGATTGCTTGTAGGGGTTGTTCTGAAGGCTTCTAGAGCAATTCTTGTTGCACTATTTAAAATTGTTTGAAATTTCTTTATGTGTGTTGTTGCGGCATTACTATAGAAAATAAGGCCATAGTAAATTTTTGGTATTAAGATACTTTTAACAATCGATATAAATGTAGTAGTATTGCAGTTGAATTTGGTAGAAGACAGGCATTTTAATATGTCTAAACGTTTGTGAAGTGCTGGAATTAAATCATCTATATGTGAATTCTCCTTGTAGTATTTATTTATAGAAAGCCCTAACAATTTTAGTTTGTTTACTTGGGGTATTGTGGTTTGCTCGTTAAAATTTTACTATTGCAGTTATGTTTTCTACAAATATGGATATGCTCACATTTTTTTCGGAGAGAGTATTGTTGTGGTTTATAAAAATATGAAAATCATCAGCAAAAGCACAAAAGCTTATGTTCCATTGTTGCTCTATGATGTTTGCTAGTTTGTTGTACGATATCAAGAATAAAACAAGTAAGAAAATCACAGTCGGGCGTAACCGACTGTAAGAGGCCCTGTACCAGTGCAGGTCGCCTAACAAACACATTAAATGTTCCCCTAGCTTATGACCAAACACATGACCACTTCTCACTGCACGACTAAGTGCCTTTTAAAACATTTTTTTATGTATGAAACGAAAAGGGGGGTCGCTCAAATTCAATTGCTTATAAAATCGCCATTTATTATCCGATTTTGATGAACTTTTCGGATTTTGGCTAAGAAGGACGATATCTCTATACTGGCATACTTACTTTTTTTTGTGCCGAAGAAATTTTTACCCTTGGGGGTGATTTTATGGGGAAGGGGGGGAGGGGGTTGGGAGGGGCAAGTTTTTAAAATAAACTTGTGAAATTCCGGAGCAGTCCTAGTCGAATGCAAAAAACACGAAGTCTCTATCTATTACCGTTTCCGAGATCCTTTCGTTCATACGGACGGCCAGACGGACAGACGGACATGTCTATATCGACTCCTCTATCGCTCCTGACCATAATGGGGGTAACTTTGGGGGGTCTCCGATTATTATTTCTACCTGTTACATACATTTGCACAAAACCAATAGGCTCTTGTACCTTCGGTACAGGGCCTAACTACAGAAATGGGTAATCCCTGTGGTATTCCATTGTGTAGAGCGTATGTTTCTGACGTAGTGGTTCTGCTTTTAATTTTCCAGTTTGTCAAAAAATTGTTTATCAAATTATATAATTTTAGGTCCTATTTTCCATTCTTTTAGCTGATTTACAATAGAATGCCTGCCTACTCTATCGAAAGCCTAGAGAAATCTAAGGATATGATAGAGGTATGGCGCTTTGCAGCAAGGGAACTCGTTATCTGTTGATCTATATATAGTAGGTTATCAGTAACGGATTTACCTTGTTTGAAACCTAACAGATTCGGGCGAATAAATTTATTACTGGTGAAATACCACCACATTCTTTTAGCTATTATTTTATCTAACACTTTAAGGATAGGGATTACAAGGCTAGTTTTGTAAGTTTGTGGTATGTAGCTATCAAATATATTATTGAAATTTTCTAATATTCTTTGTTTTAGAGTTAGAGAACAATTTTTTATCATTGGATAGGAAATACGATCTTGTCCTGGTGTTTTACCAGGAGTGTGCTCAGTGCAGAAAGGAGTTCGATCATGGTTATTTTCCCTTCGATGAGTTGAGCTGTTGGTGATGTCGTATTGTTTGATGGCTGGGAAACTACCGAGTATTTTTTAAAACAGAATTCTGATTAAAAATGGGCATCTTCGGACTCATTCTGCCAGTGGAGGGCAAATGCATTGGGTACCAATTGTTTATCTGTTACAAACTGACTGGAAAATGGATCTTGAATACAGTAAATGTGTTTCGATGGATTTAAACCGCAGAAACGTCTGATGTTTGACCAGGTTTTAGAAATGGGTGTATTTGGGTTTATTTCTGCAGTGAATTTAGATGTAGAGGACTGATAATTTAATTTAGCGACGATATTTTGCATTTGCTTTTTTAAATGCGATTATATTTACTGTGTTTATTGTCCTTTTTAAATTTTGCCATATTATATATTTTTCTTTTTTGAGATCTGAAAGCTCTTTGTTACATTACATCAAGGAATTATTTTGTTAATAATGGCAGTTTCTTTATTTATGTTGTTTGATGTGGGAAGTTTTCTGTTTAAACATTCTGTGAGGTCACTGAGTTTAGGCCAATTTGCTTTGCCTATTTTAAAGAATGGAGTTTGGTTAACTGCGTTACTGCAATTTTGGAAAAGTGATAAGGTTATAGGAAAGTGGTCACTACCATGAAGGTCATCAGATATGGACCATCTAGTCTCTGTTATGATGTCCGATGGCTTAGATTGCTAGACTTATCTTTTTTATATAGGCTAAGTTTTAAACCTGATGTAATTTACGAGGTGTATGCAGATGATAATGGTAGAATGTCAGATGTGTATGAGGATGATGATGGTAGGGTGTCCATTTGATCGTCCTGTAGGCTATCGTATTGTATGAGATACTGCTGAGTTACGTGTTGATTGTTGATTTGTGTTGGTTCGTTGTTGTTGTAGCTGTTTGGGTTCTTTTGATATGGTAGTAAATTTTAGGTTTTTGTTGTGTGCTGGTTTTTGTGTGTTTGCCTGAGTTTGAGCATTTGGTGTATTTTTAGATTGCTCCGTTGATGTTACTACATTAGCAAATGACGTGGTTAGTTCTTGTTTGTGTCTCTGATAGTAAATAGACTTAGCTGTTTTGTGGTCTACGTTATTTTTGGATTTTAATGCTGAAAGTTCAACTTGTTTACGGCATTCTGGGCATTTTTTATCGAGAGAACTGTGATCGTTAGCGGTATCTGTATTCTATTTGCAATTTATGCAGCTTTTGTTGTTGGTGCATAGCTCGGTTTCTTCAGAGTGTTTTTCCTTTGAACAATTCTTGCCTGTTTCTTTGCTTTTGCATACTGATGTAGGGTGTCCGAATCGTAGGCAGTTCTTCGAGCGTAATGGAGGTGCGATGTAAGGTCTAATGTTGACCTTTTCATAACCAATCATCAGTTTTTCAGGAAGTTAGTGGGTGGCGAACGTTATAATAATGAGACCTGTTTCTACCAAATTGTTTTCTTGTTTCTTCAAAATTTTGCGTATTTCGGTAACTTTTTGGGGTTTTAACTCAGTGAGTATTTCGTTGTCCTCAATATGTCGAAGTTCATTTGAGTAAATTACACCTTTTGAAGAGTTAAGCGTTTTGTGCTCATTTGCAGTAACAGGGAAATTGCCGATTGAGTTTATTTTAATTAATTTGCTGGCTTGGTATGCATTTTTGGTTTTAATAAGGAGTGTGCCAGCTCTGGTTTTTTTGCACGACTCAAATTCACCCCCGCAGGTATAATCAACACATTTTTCAATCAAAAACGGCGAAACATTTTAAAATTAATTATTGTCAGTTCTATTTATAACAATAATTTTAGCTTCACTTGAGTTTTTGTTATTTGTTGTACAGAAAATTCTATTAGTGTCAGGCGGCATCATCTTTGTTGTATGTAGGGCACAAACCCAGTTTAGCGGTAGTTATGCACTTGTTTTTTTGTTGTTTTTTTAAATTTTATTTTTGATTCCGTTTAGTGTAATTAAATGAATTTCGGTATATTCGATATTTGTTGTATTGGCTTGCGGTTCATGATAGCAATACAGAAAGTATTAGCAGAAGTAACACGTCTTTACTCTATGAAGTTTGGAGTTTAACTGGCATGCATTATATTTCTTATTGAGTTTGAGTAAAAGTCGCTATTGTTTGGGTTAGCTAATGCCTTAGGTGCGGAGATGGAGTCTAAACATATTGCGTATTTGCAAGCGGATAGGATGGCTGCGATTTCTGCAGTGAAGATAGAGGAGTAGTTGGACAAAAGATGCGTGGATATTATTGTGTTAGAGGAGGTGACGCTGTATGATATACCTGATAATGATTTAGATCCGTCCGTAAAAAGAAATTTGTGACCATTCAAGAAATTTTGAAGCTCGAGGAATTTTGCGCGGTAGGTTTCTGGGAATGTATTTGTTTTTAGGGTGTGAAGGGAATTTATGACGTGGTCGGACCTGACGGCCCTTGGTGGGGTTGAATGTTTTTTGGTGTTGAGAGGAGTAGTATTAAGGTTATTTCTTTTGCAGAGAGTTATGATATCGTGTAAGACTGAAAGGAATTTAGGGTTCCTTTTAGACATATTGATTTTTTTGTAGATGGGTTCTAATGGCAAGTGTTGGCAGTGTAGGGTTATGTTGGAGTTTCTAAGAGTGGCAAATATTTTCCTGGCCTCTATTGGCATGATAAATGTCAGCTATTTTAAATGTGATTACACTTCTTGTGTCTAAGTTAGGCTCGCAGGCATGCAATTAGATAACCTACGAATTATAATCTGGAATGCTAACGGACTGTTTCAACATGTGCTGGAACTGAAACAATTTTTAATTGAAAATAACATTGACATTGTATTAATATCAGAAACACACCTTACAAATAAACATGTTTTAAAATTCACAGGATATACCATATTTTTTTTTTTTTTTTTTTAACTCCATTTTATTAAATACAATCTGTTTTTCCGAGAAACATTCAGTAATACTTATACATAAATTATTTACAAAGACATGCGTAAGTTAGTCCAATGACTAGATCTTACATAAAACAATAATATAAATATAAAAGAAAAATTTAGTGCTGACGACGGCGAATATTGGTAGTTCGGTAGGTTAAGTCTTCTGGGTGATACCTTCTTAGTCTTCTCGTGTGAGTGAGGTTGCTAACAAGTTGTACTGCTAGTGGGTTTGGATGTGCGATTAGTCGGATTCTGTAATTTCGGCTGATTTTAAGTGTTTCTTCAAGAACCGTTGGTACTCTTACGTCATGGTGGATGATAGTGTTGCTTATGTACCATGGAGCTTTTGTGCAAAGTCGGAGAAGTTTGGACTGAAATCGTTGAAGAATTTCCAGATTGGACCTGGAGGCAGAGCCATAAATTTGTATCCCATAGGTCCATATTGGTTTTAACACTGCTTTATAAATAAGTATTTTGTTTTCTGTTGAGACAGAAGAGTTATGCCCAAGGAGCCAATAAAGAGACCTAAGTCTCAGTCCAAGCTGTTTACGCTTTGTAAATATGTGGTCGCGCCAGGTAAGCCGCCGGTCTAGGAGTATTCCTAGGTATTTTGCTTTATCTGCTTGCTGTAGTTGACAGTTATTTATGTAGACTGGCGGACATGTGCCTCACGTAAGAGTGAAAGTTATTTGCACAGATTTTTGTGCGTTCACTTTTACTCGCCATGTATCTAGCCACTTGCTTATGGTTCTTAGGTTAGCTTGCAAGTTACGGGATGCCTGCATTGGATCTGCGTTTTTTGCCATGATTACAGTGTCATCTGCAAAAGTAGCTGTATAAGTACGTTCTGACAGAGGTAAGTCCGCTGTGAACAAAGTGTATAGCACTGGACCTAGGACACTGCCTTGTGGTACCCCGGAGTTAATTTCCTCCAAATCTGTTAAAACTTCATTAACTTTAACCAGAAAGAATCTATTCTCCAAATACGACTTTAGGATTTTGTACGCGTGGTGAGGGAGAGACCGTTTCAGTTTATAGAGCAGGCCAGGATGCCACACCTTATCAAAGGCTTGTGATACATCCAGAAAAGCCGCTGTGCAGTATTCTTTTCGTTCCAAGGAAGTTCTCGCGTATGTATAGACTCTATTTACTTGTTCAATTGTTGAGTGATACTTGCGGAATCCAAACTGGTGCGAAGGTATGAGTTGTTTCCTCTCAATTATTGGCATCAGCCTTTTAAGCAAAAGTCTTTCGAATACTTTGGACATGACCGGTAGTAGACTTATCGGCCTGTACGAAGATACTGATTCTAAAGGTTTGCCCGGCTTTGGTATGAGGATAATCTGCGCTATTTTCCATTGGCCTGGAAAGTGCTCGCAACGCAAGATAGAGTTAAAAACCTGCGTTATAGCTCTATATCCACATTCTGGAAGTTCTTTAAGGATTTTCCCAGTGATCAGATCATAGCCTGGAGCCTTGTTACTTTTCATATTTTTTATTGTTCCTTTAACTTCTTCTTTTTTAAATCTTTTAATCGGGATATCCATTTGGAAAGCAGAGTTTAGGTACTCCTGAATGTATACGTCCAATTCTGGGTTGGTGGTGGGGAACGGTTTGAATACGGTGGACAGATGCTGGACAAAGATTTCTGCTTTATCCTGGGCATTCCTTGTCCAGTCTCCAGTTCTCTTTTTAATTGGGGACACATACGAAATGGGTTGACCAAAGTTTTTTGTGGCTTTCCAGAGTGAATAATCTGTCGCTTTTGTAGGTGATAGGCCAATAAGATATCTGTTCAGTTCAGCATTACTCTTCTCCTTTAGAAATGCTTTTAACCTCTTCACGGCTTGATTGAAGCGGCTCTTGTCGTTGTAATTTCGTGTAAACTGCCATATTTTTCTCAGCTTACGTTTTTCCCTAAGGAGTAACGATAAGGTTCTGTCTACATTTAAACGTTTATTGAATTTAGATTCTGTTGGAGTAGATTGCTAAGCAGCTTGCTGGATTGCTTTGTTAAGTTTCTCTATCGCAAATTCGATTTCCGTTACAGATTTTAGAGGTACATTCGTGTCTAAGGTTTCATTTAAAATGTGCCTAAAATACTCCCAGTTAGTTTTTTTGTTATGGAGCTTTGCAGCATGGATGATTTGCTCTGGTACAATATTAATTGTAGCGATAATAGGCGTATGATCTGATGACAGGTCTAGGCAAGACTCTGCAGCAATGTGGTGCTTTGGTATGGCTTTAATTAAAAAGAAATCAATAACATCCGGTATTTTATTTAAATCGCTAGGCCAATAAGTTGGTTCACCTGTAGATACGTGAGTCGTATGGTATAGCTGCATCGCTTTAGACAGTTCTCTTCCTCTGGGCGAAGTGAGACGGGAGCCCCATTGAGTATTTTTCGCGTTATAGTCACCACCAACTATGTACCTTGCGCCTAGTGTAGCAAAGAAATCTTCAAATTGATTGCATTTTATTGCCTGGTTAGGTGGACAGTAAACTGAAGCTACAGTGAGTGGCTGATGCTGATCCGTAACTAATATTTTTGTTGCTTGCAGATGGCTCATTTGATACCCTTCGAGAACAGAATATTTTATATTATTGTTAATTATAATCGCGGTTCCTCCGTGGGCAGTACCGGCAGGATGATTTGTAGTATAAACTGCATACTTGGGAATACGAATAACGTTTTTGTTTGTACAATGAGTTTCCGAAATCAACATTATGTCAATGTCTTTATCTGCCAAGAATGTTGTTAGTTCTTGTATGTGCTGGGCAAGCCCATTTGCATTCCATCATGCGATTTTTATCATTTGCACAGATTTGCAATGACTGATGTTAACAAATTAAGCACCGTGCCCATTTGTTCCATTAGTGTTTTCATCATTTTTTTGAGATCATTAATGTCGTTGTTTTGTGTTGATGAGGGAATGCACGGTATATTGGATTGTTGGGTTGGGCCGCTTAAGTCAGTGCCTGAATTGTTTTTCAGTACATCCGAATAGGAGTTGGGAGGACTGGGAGTTGGTATGGAGTTTTTAGCTTCCCTAGGCCGGAGTGCATCTGAATAGGATTTGGGAGAAGTGGGGGTTGGTATGACATTTTTAGTTTCCTTAGGCCGGAGTGCTGGAAACATTTTTTGTTGGATTTTTTTGTACATAGTACAGCCCTTATAGTTTGCTGGATGGTTACCATCACAGAGCACACAGCGAACTGCATCTGACTTTTCTTTACGAGGGCATGCAGATGTAGGGTGGTTTTCTGTACACTTAACACACCGAGGGCTTCGGTTACAATAATGCTTGTCCATAACGTTGACATCGAGTGCACTGAGGTATTTCTCGCTTTTTTCTTGGGGGCTCAAAGGTTATTTTTGTTGACAAAAGTGAACTGCAGTTGTGAATATTTTTTTTGCTTTTGTCGGGTTTTAAGCTGACATGGTAGAGGGATAGTGGTTTTTTCGTGACAGCCTGTTTTATATTGTGTACATTCTCCACAACAAATCCAAGCTCATTAATAGCCTCTCGTATCTCTTCAATAGGAGTGGAGTAGTGTATTCCCTTAAGGACAACATTAAAGCTTCGTTCCTGCTTCAGCTTGTATGTATGAAACTCGGTGTTTCGCTCAGTTAATGCTTTTGTAATTAACGAATATTTCTCAGGCGTTTTTGGCTGGATTTTCACTTCATTGCCACGCAAAATTTTGAGCTCATATTCATTACAAGCAATTTGCTGTAGTAATGATTTAAGTGGATTAATATTGCTCACTCCATAAACAAATATTGGTGGTGGTTTAGGAACTTTGGCTTCAATTTCTGGCTCTGGCTGGTCTAGCAGAGCATATCTATTTTCGCTGATTGGGTTTGGTGTTGAAAGCCAGTATTCATCAATTTTGGATTGCTTTGGTCTATCGTTGGTGCTTCCTGGGCTCGTTCTTAAGCGTTTAACATTAACAGCCGAAGAAGATGATGAACTGTTAGTTGCTGGCAACATTTTGTTCGTTGCTGCCATCATGTTGGTAGATGCTGGGATCATGTTGCTTGAGGCTGGGACAATGTTGCTGTGTTCAAAAGGTTGCGGAGTTTTTATTGAACTGAGCGTGAAAAACGGTGAATTTGTTGTGGGTGTTGGACATTGAGAGGCCCAGGAGAGCCCTTCCGAAAGCGCATGCGCTGAGAGAGGATTTGGCGCAGATGTTTCGTTCTTATTCAAGAAGGAAGAAGATGGAATGATGTTTGTTGCGATCGTACTCACATTGGTTTGAACGGTTGTTCGGTGTGTGGAGAGCGAATCCGTTTGAGCTGCACTTGTATTGTTAATGTTGCCAGAAACAATTGGAGGTGTTGTTGTTTTCGGCGCTGTTTGCGTTTTTGGCGGAATTCTATTTATTGGCATTATTTTTTGTAATTTAATTTAGTGGTAGGCGTTGGCCTTTCGCACAAAATATGCTCAAGGCAACCGCCCAGACTAGGCAAGCTAGGTACACAAAAATAAATACTTTAATTATGCTCTGATACAATCAATTGCGCGATCTTTACGGAGCAGCTTGAGGCAACATGCTACCGCGGCGACTTTCGACTTTTCGATATACCAAATCATCCGGACGGTTCAGGTCATGGGGGTACGGCAGTTATTATTAAAAATAAAATTAAAAGTAGCTCTGTTGAAAATTATAACTATGAATATATTCAAGCTACCAATATTGGTCCCTTGACAATTTCAGCTTTGTATAGTCCTCCTAAACATAAAATTACACTTTAACAGTATAATAATTACTTTAACTCTTTAGGACAAAGATTCATAGCTGCTGGCGACTTTAATGCAAAACATATCGCATGGGGTTCCCGCCTGACAAACAGTAAAGGAAAAATACTACTTGAATCAATTCTTTTTAATAACTGCAAACACCTTTCAACTGGCGAGCCGACTTACTGGCCAACAGATCGTCAAAAAATTCCAGATCTAATTGATTTTTGTGTCATTAAAAATATAAATATGAGACTTTTTTCTATTAAATCCCGTTTTGAATTTTCTTCAGACCATTCTCCAATTCAGCTCGATTATAGTACAACATTTGTAACAAATAATTCCACGCCAACACTTTGTAATGCAAAAACCGATTGGGTAGCTTACAAAGAGTTTTTACATACAAATTTACGATCGGACATTTTATTAAAATCTCCAGATGACATAGAAAGTGCCGTGATATACTTCAATGACACTGTAGCTGAAGCAGCGCTCAATTCTTCTCCATCTTTACTTCATAAACAGGTTTCTCACTATACACCTGCCTCAATTCGGCAGAAAATTGAAAGCAAGAGAAAACTTCGAAAAATCTGGCAAGTTACTAGATGTCCAGAGGACAAAAAAAGACTTAATCGAGCAATTAAGGAATTAAAAGAATCTTTAAAGCAAAACGCTAACAAAAATATTGAAAATTATCTAATTAATTTGACTCCAACCCTAGACACAAACTATTCCCTTTGGAGGGTCACTAAACAATTAAACACAACTACAAATCACAATCCTCCATTGAAAAAGGAAGATGCTACTTGGGCAAATATAGAACTTGACAAGGCTTCGGTATTAGCTGGCTTTTATGAAGAAGTTTTTACTAACGACCCTCAAAACTGCGTTCTCGCACCTGAAATTTCAAGCAGTTCAGTCAGTAATATTTCAATTCGATATGTAACTGTCAAAGAGATAGGAAATATTATTGACAAAACAAAAGTAAAAAAATCACCCGGTTACGATATGATAACAGGACGACTGCTCAAAGAACTTCCTTTGAGTGCTCTATGCTACCTCCGAAATTTATTTAACGCTGTGATAAGACTAAAATATTTTCCTAAGACATGGAAAGTTGCCGAGATCATAGCAATACCGAAACCTGGCAAAGATGCTACTTGTCCAGCGTCTTATAGACCAATAAGTCTTTTGCCCATTTTGTCTAAAGTTTTTGAACGTTTATTTCAAAATAGGCTACAATCCATACTTGACAACAATTATATTATACCCAATTATATATAACTAGAACCTTGTATGATTACACGTGCAACAGACTCCCTAATATGCTAACAAAAGCATTGATGACAAAAGGCGTTTTATGGCACACAGAATTATTAAACAATATGCGTAATTTCGACATACACCTAACGAATACATTGAGTCGAACGGAATGGTGCAATAAATGCGTAGAAATTTTGATGGTATTAAAGCAAAATGTGAGTCAAGAATATAGAAATCGACCAATTATGAGTGATAGCCGCATATATAGGTACCTAGACTTTGGAAGAGGAAAGTCCTATTGCAATGATTTTCAAACACAAACAGCAATAACGTGGATAATAAAAGCCCGAGGTGACTCATTGTGGCTAAATGGTAGTAAATATCGACAAGCTAGCTCACGATTATGCACATTATGCAATTTAAAAGAAGAAGAAGACATCATACATTTCATTGGCAGATGCCCGGTATTACGTGAATTTAGATATAGGTACTTTGGAAAAGCACAACTAATGGAAAATGAAATAATAGATATTTTGAATGGCGTTCCTGAAGATAATTGGTATAGCTTAGTTAAGTACTTAGAAACAGCTACTAATCATAGGAAATTTATAGTAAATGAATATAATTCATAATTTTTTATATTTTATTTTATGGATAAGTTAATTAGGAAAATAGTTAATCCAGTCCTCGAACGATCTGCAATCTCGCTAACCCGGGGCAGGCAGGTGTAGTAGAGGGTAGGGTTAAGAAAGTATTGTTAGTAAATTAGTAAATAAATGAATTAAATTGTATGCGTTAGAAAATTTATGCTTGGGCAGACGGCAAGTAGCCATGCCAATTAATTTAAGTTCTATATAAGACAAAAATTTTGATTAAGTAAGAATTGTAAAAAAAAATCTTGTGAATAAAATAACTATATCTATCACATCTATATCTATCTTATACCCGATCATCAATTCGGATTTAGAAAACGCCATTCAACTATTGAACAAATACATAGAGTTGTGAATAAAATTTCTACAGACTTTGAAAATAAGAAATACTGTGTAGGTATTTTTTTAGATGTTGAAAAGGCTTTTGACAAAGTATGGCATAAGGGACTCTTATATAAACTAAGATCCCTTCTTCCTTATGATTTTTATGTATTACTAAAAAGTTACATATCAGATAGGCACTTTTATGTAAAATTCAAAGATGCTATATCTTCAATAAGGCAGATAAAGGAAGGCATCCCTCAAGGGAGTGTACTAGGACCTATTCTATATGTACTCTATACACATGATATACCTCAACCGGATGAACTATGTTCTATGATTGCAACTTTTGCAGATGATACAATCTTATTTTATGCTCATAAAGATTTAACTATTGCTTCCGAAAATCTTCAAAGAATACTAGATACAACCATTACCTGGTTCAATAAGTGGGCAATTAAAATTAATGAAAATAAAACAACTCAAGTAATTTTTACAACTAGACGCGCTTTCTTGCCCATTCCTCTAAAAATAAATAATCTTGACATACCTATCGAAAAATCGGCAATGTATTTAGGAATTCACCTAGACAGTAAACTGACTTGGAAGCTACATATTAAGAAAAAACAAAATCAAATAAAAGAAAAGTACCGACGGCACATATCAGCAGCAGACTGGTACATTTCCAACGCAGACTTACACAGAGATCTTAAGACACCCACTATGAAAGAGGAACTAGTGGCAGTAAGCACAAATCATCATCATCGAATTTTAGCTCACTCAAACATTGAGATAAACAACTTACCCATTGTGGAACTGACAACCAGACGGCGTCTTAAGAGGATCAGACCAGTAGATCTACTAAACTAATCATAAGTAGAAATAAATTATAAACATAACTTTCAAATGTAATGTAAGATGATTATACTATATATCTAGCAGTGAACGTTACGGTATCTCATGAAGAGTGGGGCAGCCGTAAGTATTAGCTGCTTGGAGTAGATGCATATTATCATGTACAGTATATTTTTATTTTTTTTTAGTTGACAAACAATTTAAAGAAATTGTTCTTTTGAAAATTAATTTTATTCCTCACTATTATAAAATGTACTAAATGTTGTTTGACAGATGTATAATACATGGAAAAAAAAAAAAAAAAATTGGCATTATGTTACCTTCGCATAGAAGGTTAATTATTGGGGTTGTGCGAATGAAGCCGAAGGCTTACCTAACTGCTGAGTGGTATAGTGTTCTTAATTTATTAAGTTAAGGTTTAAGAGCTCTTCCATAGAGATGTAGGGAAAAGTCAATTTATGGTTAAATTTAGTTGTAGGCAATGGTAAAGAGGATGACGAAGAGGGGAGAACCTTGAGGGATGCCGTTTTCAAGCGATCTTTGGGGAGCAAATAGAGTTGAAGACTTGTTCTATTATTTTCCTGTTGGTAAAAAATTAATTATATAATTCAGAATTCTGGGTCGAATTTTCCATTGTTTAAGCTCGTCGCTTATAGTGTGGATGCCAACCCTGTCAAATGCTTTTTCAAAGTTCAATGACAGGATGGAGATATATGGTTCTTGGTTGAAAGGACTGGATTCGTCTGATGATCTAGCACTGCTAAGGCATCAGAGACTGATTTTTCTCTCCGGAAGCCCATTTGACTGCTATCAAGTAGATTGGTATTAGAAGCAAGCCACCATAGTCGATCGGAGATTATTTGGTCCAACAATTTTGCCATACAGGGATTTACGGAGATGGGTCTGTAAGAATTGAGGGAGGTCTTGTCTGCATTGGGTTTGAGGATGGGTATGATGGTGCTGGTCTTGAATTGCTGAGGGATGAAACTGTCTAGGATATTGTTGTATAGTTCGAGAAGGCGCTGTGTTACTTGTAACGGGAGGTGTTGTAACATTTGGTATGTAATACGGCCACGGCCGGGAGATTTTCCTTTCATTTTGCTGAGGGCGGATTTCAGTGCGGTTAAAGTAATTTCAGTTTCTAGGTGCGTTGCTGCCGGGGGATGGATTATATTGGATGATGGGAGACACCGATTGCTTATGGGTTCTGAAAGTGTCGGAGGCTACGTTAGACCAGTGTTTGCTTTAAATTTGAGCAATTTCATGTGGCTGTGTGGTTGTCTGGATGGGAATACTTTGATCAGTGAAGCAGTGGATGCCGTGAGGGCGTATAAGTCCGCAAAAACTATTTACTACTACTATTGACCAAATTTTAGCAGTGGGGGTATTTGAATTTATTTCAGATAGGAAGATTTGTACGGAGAGTCTTTTCTTAATCTTTATTTCACGTTTTTTTTGTAGCTAAGTATATTGACACTATTTATGTTTCGCTTATGTTTGTTTTATTCCTCTTTTTTTATGTTTTTCAGATGCTGCAGGGTCGGGTACCACCAAAGGACATTGTGTTTGTAGTGTTTTTTAGGAGAATTTTGTGGAATAGCTTTGTAAGCGCTTTGTAGGATGACCCTTGTAATGTTTGCTTTTTCCTGATTTACGTTATGACTTTGTGGTCTTTCCGCATTGTATTTTATTGCAAAGTCATAAAACAGAGGCCAGTTTACTTTATTTACTTAGAATTTGGATTTATTGCTTGTGTTATTGTTATTGTATTGGTTGAAAAAATCAAGATCTATGTAGATGGGATAGTGGTCACTACCTGCTAGAACGGTGTCCGTTTTCCATGTTGCTTGGACGGAGAGTTGGGGTGAGGCGAAGGATAGATCAATATGAGTGAAGGTGTGGTGAGTTGTGAAACGTGTTGGGGATCCATCATTAGGAATAGAGAATGATGATTGGTTAATGAATTTTAATATAGTATTGCCCCGAGAGTTGTTTGTATGTGAACCCCAGCATTTGTGCCAGCTGTTTAAATCTCCTAAAGAAGTGAGGGGTGCGGAAGGTTGCTGAACATGTTTCTAAGGTTGTTGATGTAAATGGTTTAGTTGGTGAAATGTATGAGGAAACGACTATAAATTTTATTTTTGAATGTATGAGAGAGGCGAGGCTACTGAGTCGAAATCGTTTTGGAGAGAGAATGATTGTTGCTGGATGGAGTTGTGCACTAACAGGAAAGTGCCACCGTAGGAATTATTTGAAGAATTGGAGTGGTATGCTGTGAAGTTGATAGGGGTGGGGACGACATGGTGGTCATGCATGTGGGCTTCTTCGAGGCTTATGATTTTTGGTTTTTTTTTGTTTTATTAGGATTTACAACTGATTGTAATTGTTTCTATATCCATTTATATTCCATTGTAGGATTTTTAGAGACATTTTATTAATAAATGTAAGGTTATGTTAAGTAGCTTTAAGGAGAAACTGAGAAAGAGTCAGAGTGTTGCTAAGTAGCATCTTCAACAAGCATTTCGATTGAATCGTAATCTAGAGTGGAGTTATTAGTGTTTATGTTAGTAGCGTTTTTTTTTTTTAGTAATTGTTTGTGATTTCATTTGTGTTTTTGAAGTAAAGTTAGTGCTATTTCTTGTGAAAATTCTTAGTTTTGCATCGCTAAGACTTTGTGAGCTTAATTTAATAAATGTACTTGGTGTTGATCCTTCCTTGATATTGGTTGACAGTGTTTCAGGTGTAGTCAGATCAGCGTACGATATAAGCTGCTTTTGTTGCGGTTTGTTTTTGATATTGTGAGGTTTTTCTGGTTGAGAATGCGTATTTGTAGAGATAGGTATATTTTGTGATTTTTGTTGTATGTTTGTTTGTTGGGCTTGATTGTAACTATTAGCTGTTGGTGCGTGTGTAGTATTTAGGTCTCTGTGTCGGCTGTCGTAGATTTTTTCTGATTCTCTCATGGTGGTTTTTTCAATAACTCGTATCGCTTGGAGTTCTTTATGTATGGTGAATGATGTGCACGTGCGGTCAAAAATGCTATGGTGGTAGTTCTGAATATTGCTTTCTTTGCAGGTAATGCATGATTTCGGTTTGGCGCAAGCTTCTCCGTCATCAGCAATGTTGATGTGGTGAGGATCGCCACAGTCGAGACAGAGTTTTGTTTTGTTGCAGGCTTTTGTCAGATGACCTAAGCGTCCGCAATTACGGCATCTTAGTGGAAGCGGGATGTAGGGGCGAATGTTAACGATTTGGTAGCCTATTTTTATGTTTGAAGGTAGCTCTAGAGCAATAATGTTAGAGTTATCAATCCAATTTCTACAAGTGAGTTTTGGTGTTTTTTGAGAATTTTTTAACTTCGATAACTTTTTGTAACTTTAATTTCCGTAAGATTTCTTCTTCTGGGACTTCATAAAGATTTTTGCAGTAAATAATACCGGTGGTGTAGTTGCGTGTGTTGTGTTCTGATATATCGACGATGGTCTGAGTATTAAGAGATTTAAGTTGCCTTAGACTAATGGCTTGTACCCAATTTTTTTGTTTTTATTTGGCATGTACCGTTTGATAACGCTTTACATTCCTCCACTTCTCCTCCGCCAGCGGAATCGATAACTTTTTTTACAAGAAACGGTGATGTGTGAACGAGTGTTTTATTTTCGTGTGTTCTTTTCATAATTAAGTGTTTCGGGCCTTGTTTTAGATTATTTAAGACTTTGTTTTTGTCTAATGTGAAATGTTGTACATTTGCCTTGCTGTGCAGGCCAGGTGGCTGTCGCTCCCGCATAGTGCGTAAGATAGCTTGTTGAGGTTTGCGTAGACCGTTATTAGAAATCTATTAATAGAAACTAATGTGTTTTGTTCTTGTAATTTACTGCACTTTTTTGTTTTTTGTAATTGTTTTAAGAATGATTTATGAGCTGTTGCTTAATTTGCGACCGATCAGTAAGACTGTTAAAGGTGTAAACATAGGTATTATAAGACATAGTGTAAACGTAGGTGTTATAAGACATAGAATAAAACTATCAATTAAGTTCGACTACGTAAACGTACATCATGTCTGATTGTGTGTTTGATGACACAATCAGACAGATGAATGAAAACCGATCGGATTCAAAATAAACGGTCAATTACCGATTGGAAAGATGCAAATCGGTAAAATAGGAAGAAGAAGAAGAAGGACGCGGCGTCATTGTGAAAGAAAATATCGAAGAAGGAAGAATTGTACAAGATAGAATATTATAAAATAAAGAAAAATATTATAAAATAAAGACTGGTATTACAAAGGCGAACTGAAATCCATTTGTTATTTTTAATTTTTATTATAAAAATCAAATCAATTTCAAAATAAATTTTTATATATTTAAATATTATTATTCTTTAAAAAAGTGTATTGTGTTTTCGAATTTACCGTAAAAAATAACATATGTGTATTTTTCCCACTTTTCTTGGAGGCCTTTTCGGGCTTTAATTTTTTTAACTCATAATTATTTTTTGTGGTCCCTGGTAATATTAGTGGATTACTCATTCATAAGTCCGTATAAATCATTGTTGCTAGTATGGTGGGATTTATCATTCCTATCTTTGCTTGAGTTATTGATGGCATTAGTTGTGCATCGCCTAAAATATTTTTGTCATATCTTTGCATCCATTTAAGGTACAGAAATGAAATTTGGTATACATGTTAAGAGGATGAGGAGAAGTGAACCTGTTAAGTTTGGACAAAATCGGGGGGGGGGCGTTGCCCCACCCGCATATAAGCGATAATCAAAATTTGTCATCCATTTAAGGTACAGAAATAAAATTTGGTATACATGTTAAGAGGATGAGGAGAAGTCAACCTGTTAAGTTTGGACAAAATCGGAGGGGGCGTTGTCCCACCCCCCATATAAGCGATAATCAAAATTAGTCATATCTTTGCATCCTTTTAAGGTACAGAAATGAAATTTGGTATACATGTTAAGAGGGTGAGGAGAAGTCAACCAGTTAAGTTTGGATAAGATCGGAGGCGGCGTTGCCCCACCACCCCTATTAGCGATAATCAAAATTTGTCATATCTTTGCATCCATTTAAGGTACAGAGATGAAATTTGGTATACATGTTAAGAGGATCATGAGAAGTAAACGGTACACCACCCCCGTATAGTTTCACAAATGAGGCAAAATAAGAAAAGTAATTAGATATGCTACTTTTTATCGGAAGATCCGCGAAGTAGCGGGTAAAAGCTAGTAATATTATAAATGCGAAAGTTTGTATGTATGTTTGTATGTTCCTCTCTTACGGCTAAACCGCTAAACCAATTAGTATGAATTTTTGTTTAGAGATAGATGAGATGATGGAAAAGAAAATAGGTTACGTTTTGAACAATTTGGAAGGGGCGTGGGCCCTTCCCCCACATGTGCGATAAAATGTGGCATATCATTAAGGTACAGAGATAAAATTTGCTAAACATATTAAGAGGATCAAGAGTAGTCAACCTGTTAAGTTTGGTCAAAATCGGAGGGGGCAATGCCCAACCCCCAATATATGCGATAATCAAAATTTGTCATATCTTTGCATCCATTTAAGGTACAGGGATGAAATTTGGTATACATGTTAAGAGGAACAGGAGAAGTCAACCTGTTGAACTTGGTCAATGTCGGAAGGGGCAAAGCCCCACCCCCATTAAAGGTACAGAGATGAAATTTGGTATATATGTTAAGAGAAACAGGAGAAGTCAACCTGTTGAACTTGGTCAAAATCGGAGGGTGCAAAGCACCACCCCCATATATGGGATAAACAAAATTTGTCATATCTTTAAGGTACAGAGATCAAATTTGGTATACATGTTAAGAGGATCAAGAGAAGTCATCCTGTTGAACTTGGTCAATGTCGGAAGGGGCAAAGCCCCACCCCCATTAAAGGTACAGAGATGAAATTTGGTATACATGTTAAGAGGATCAAGAGAAGTCAACCTGTTAAGTTTGATCAAAATCGGAGGGGGCTATACGGTGTTCATATGTAACCTATTGAAACTAATCGTTCTTCCAACTCTTTACGCGTAACTATGTGGTTCTCGTTATGTACTAAAAACTATGCGTGTCATGATTCCTTCAGTCTCATTGCTATACTTATAAGTTATAACTTCGATTCTCCTTCAAATCTTCTTTAATCTGTATAAAAAAATTTGTCCTAAACTCTGAATATATTGTTATTTCATATTTTCATTTCCTTTTGATTTGTAATAACGTCAGCTTGAACCACTTCCATGGCTGTAACAAAATTCCTCCACCGGATCAGAGTGGTCGTAACTTTCCTCAATTTAGCGATGAGAGTTTAGTAATAAGATATTCAGTTGAGTAACTTATTATAGTATTATTGTAAAGCAACTGTTTAGTTTTATGTAGTTGTATTAAATAAATAAATAAAAACGAAACCTTTTTTTTTGTAGCCTTATATGGAGGAGATATTTGGCCAGCTTAAAGGAAACCCTTTTAAAAAGTTTTTGGAAAGGTAAATATTTTTTGGACTTATAAATTAAATATTCGAATTCTTTTATTACAGCGATAAGTTTACTCGGTTTTGCCAATGGAAAAATTTGGAACTTAACATTCAAGTAATATGATTTCGTTTATGTGATTCCAATAATATTATACTTAATTGAGTATTTTAATCTGTAGCTGACAATGAACGACTTTAGCGTACACAGAATTATTGGACGTGGTGGTTTTGGTGAAGTCTACGGTTGTCGTAAAGCTGATACTGGAAAAATGTACGCCATGAAATGCTTGGACAAAAAGCGAATTAAAATGAAACAAGGAGAAATGTTGGCATTAAATGAACGTAACATGCTTCAAGCTGTCAGCACAGGAGTAAGTTGCCATTTAGTTATCCATAGGCATATTCATTTTGAATATCTTAACCTAGGCCTTGGTCGCTATGACCACAATGTTTGTCATTATGTTCAATTGTTATAATTTTGGAGCTCCAACTTTTCCATATTAAGTTAATAATATTCCATTAGAGTTTTTGAAAAATTAATAATTTTATTACTATTATTTAATGTCTTGTTAGCAATTCTAACACTTTTTGGTTATCAATTTGAAATATATCCTTCTAAAACCCTGCAGCTAGACTAATTTTATTGAAGTCAAAAAGAGTCTATATTGACATTTATTTAGATTAACTACGAATAACCTTTATACAAACCCACGACGCACTTTAAAGTATATGTATACAAAAATATTTTCTTATAACAAGAAATGCCAACTTGTGATTTTGCTGATTTTGTGTTGTCGGATGATTTACAAATATGTATTACAAAAAAACCTACTCAAGGAAGAACTTGATATAGAAATCTATATTTAAAAAAGGGATCTACGGTACCGTCTTAAATATACGCATAACTTCAAAAGTGCTGGACCGATTCGTTTATACCAATTAGTGGGGAAATATTTTCAAATGACCGATTTTAAACGAGGTTTTTATACTCTTGACTCAAGGAATTAAAGTCGTAATTCGCGGTATGTAAAATTCTACATTTAAAGGAAATTTTGTTTTTTCATCTTATTGCTTTTAAATATGATTTAAATACAATATTCACAAATAAGAGTTGATCGTTTTTCTCTTTGCGATCTGTGCGCTAACATAACCGAAAAACTCGGTTGGTTTTTGATTGAATGTTATATTGGCTGGCATTCGATTTACCAGCCATATATGAGCGGGTATTACAACAACAAAGTGGTATTGCTGGCATAGACGCTGAGCATCACTGCTTTAGAGAGAGCGATTCGATTGATCGCTCGCACATTGAGTGTCAGCAGATGACCGAAAAAATTAAATGCTTAGCGCATTTCCTTGTTGGCAATATTGTCCTTTCTTTGCATAAAACTGTTGGAAAAAATCTCAAAAAGATGCTTCATTCGCTCGACCGAAAGACTTTTATTTTCTTCGCTCGCGTCCAAACGGTCAGTGAATTCCTCGAACAAAAGCGAAACAACAATTTCGGTTATTCATTGAGCGCAGACCGTTTTATTTAAGAGACGAAGTTAACGGTTCATCTCTGACTTTTTACTTAATGAGTCTGTAAATGAGATTTATTTACGGACAACGAAGAACTGTCAATTGGTATTTGCGAGCTCTGTTATATACATATAAATGTACAATAAATAATTAAATACAAATGTATTTTGAGTTTTTGAAAGATTTAACAAAAAATTGTGAACATCTCTGTTATATATCAGAACGCTTTTAAACTTTGTTTTTATGCTCTACAATTTCGTTTTTAACACCCTACTCTTCAAATAGTTTCACACATGATTCGCAATTTAAGAAAATCGGTTTTTAACTCTGGTTGTTTATCAAAGCGAGCGGTTTCAAACTTGTTTTAAGTACACGACGAATAATTAAATAACTCTGAATAACTTCATTTTGCAATTGAATGAAAATTATATATAAATATATATAAATTGTTTTATTCAGAACTGTATATTTATATGTATTTAACATTTGATTTCACAGCTCAATACTTAAAACAGAACTGTACTTCTATTTTCGTGAACACAACTATATTGTGGTGACTTTAATTTCGATTGTTGAGTTTTATATGAGTTGAGTGTTTATATGTAGTATGTTTTTATGTATTTATTAATTTAATTATGTATTGCAACTACAAAGAACTAAATAGTTGGTTAGGAGTATGCACTAGTACTGTGTGCGCTTTCTGAGGTGACACGCCTGCGCGGAACGTATAATCGAACAATTATAAATCGATCAAATAAACTGAGTGTAAAATAGAATTAATCCACAACGTGGCACATTAGTATTGTAGTGTCTTGGAAAAGTCACGGTGTAGTGGAAATACTGTACAATTGTGCAAATAATATTTTTAGAAAGTGTAATTGCAAAGTGTGGCTCCGTCCGCCAGCCGGGGACCGCATGGTAATCAGCTGAGCAATCGCAGAAAAGCTCTTGCTGATTGGTTGAAGTCCACGGAAAGAAAGCTCCAGCAAAGAGGTTGAGGCCCACGGGTAAAAAGATTCAGAAACTGGTTGCAGTCCTAAGAGTGGCATAAATTGATACTGCATAATTTTGGTAGCCTTGTCTCTTTCATTACATACTTTTAGGCAGTATTAGATAATCGTCGGAAATTGTTAGTACGCCATGAATTTTGAACAAAGTTACGAAACTGCAGGTATAGCCCGTGGTAATCTCAGCAATGAATCATTGAGGGACCTTGCAGTCAAGACAACAGATGTTCAGCTGACCACAGCAGTGACATTTGTAGATTCAACACTATCGACTTCTTGCTGTGTGTCATATTCGTCTATGGGAGGCTCAATCACGGCCCCACTTATCAATGCCATAAACGTTGCTTCTTATAACGTAGTGGAAAGCAACCCTATCCACCAGACGACAACCTCAACTCATCCAATAGCATCACCTACGCAAGTGACTGATGAAGCTATCCCGTCTTATTAATGGTCAACAGCTGGGTTGTAGTAGAATGAAGAAGATGAAGAACCTTAATTCTGCTTCCACTACTGCTAAACGGATTAACAACCGAGCTTCACCTCAAGACAAGGGCAGCGATTTATCAAAAAACAGATTCGCTGAACTGGCTGATATGGTGGTCGATGAAATTGACGACCACCCAGAAACCATCTCAACTAATTCTAAAAGGGAATTAATGGATAAGAAGAATGCTAGTCTCAACGCAGAAAGCGTTGTTAACATACGCCCAACCCAAGGGAGAAGTGAATATAATATCCAATCAGTTGACGTTTCTTCAGTAAAAACAAACACGCCAGACGCAAATTCAGCAGCAAAGATCTCAAGCAAGAAGCCTCCTCCTATAGTGCTTTCAGATATAACTGATCTCAAGGACCTTAAGACTGCCATTGCTCCTGTGGGTAAAGCTAGTGAATATGTCGTTGCCAATAATATTGGCAGAACTATACGCATATATGCTAAGGAAGTGGCTACGTATAGGAGCATTGTAAAACGACTGGATGAGCTCAAAGTCCAGTTTTACAGTTACCCGCTTCAAGACGACAAGCCCTACAGGGTTGTTATACGCAAAATTCACCACTCCACGCTGCATCACGAGAAAAAGGAAGATTTGGCAAGCTTGGGTCACAAAGTTCTGCAGGAATGCAGCCCAAAAAATAAGACAAACGAACCTTCAAATATGTTTTTCCTGAATATTGAGCCGCAGCCAACAACAATAAAGTTTTTGAAACCAACCTGTTGTGTGGACAAAGAGTGGTAATTGAGCCAATGTGCAAGCGAAATGCTATAGCCCAATGTAGTCGCTGCCAGGACTATGGTCACTGCCGAAAACAGCCTAGATATGTTCGGTGCGGTGAACAACACAGATCGTCTAAATGTGTAAGGCCTGACGACCCCAGGCCAAAGGGAAAACTAATTGAGATGCAGATTCTCAATCTTCTTACCGCAATGGCATCAAAATGAGTTCCCTTCGCATTCTGATATGGAATGCCAACGGCATTAAAGGAAGTGTACCAGAGCTCGAACTTTTTGCCCACAACAATAACATTGTCGTTATTTTATTAAATGAGACTAGATTACCTAACAATACAACACTAAGAGTGTTTGGCTACCAGTCTTACCAAGCGATTACTTCGCAGCTAACTTGGGCTGGAGGAGGTGTTGCAGTACTAGTAAAATTTCTAGTTTAATTTCGTAGCAAGAAAGTCTTTAATTGGTGGAGATTGGAACGCTCGGCACTGGATTTGGGGTGAACGCAACTGCAACTCTAGAGGCTATCTATTAGCTAGATGCCTAGCCTTTCACAGAGCGAAAGTACTGTCGACTGGTTCTCCGACTCGCTACCCTTTCATTCTAAGAGGAAGTCCATCCTGTTTAGACTTTGCTCTAACCAAGGAATTCCTGATCGTCTGATAAACATAAAGGATAACTGGAAGCTACATAGTGATCATCTGGCGCTAATTATTGATATCCATACCCAATCCACAGCTGTTGTGCCCTTAATACCGTCTTCTCTCTAGACGCTCATCTATTCCGAGGTATTCAATGAAGCTAGACGAGTTGATCCATTTAAATATGGAGCTGAGGACATCTCCAGACTTAGATCCTGCAGTGGATCTTTTTACCCAAAAGATACATACTGCTGCAGCTCTATCGGGTTCTGCAGGTCAGATGAGGAGAATGCAGAAACTTTCGCCCTACACCTGGAGAACCGGTTTCTGCCTTTCAACACAGCATCTGACGAAGAGGTTATGGAAACGGAAAGGGCTCTGGATACACCCTTACAGATGGACCTGCCCATCACGCCTACAAGAGTAGAGGAGGTAGTCGATGCTATAAAACGTCTGCCAAGGAAGAAATCTCCGGGTCCTGACAGGATATATCACATCACCCTGAAGGCTCTGCCGAAGCGTGCGATTATCTTTATTGTATCGATTTTTAACGCAATACTGAGGATACTACTAATGCAATACTACCTGGTCAGCTGGAGGCTGGCAAGTGTTCTGATGATCCATAAACCCGGTAGGCCGGAGGACGACCCTGAGTCGTACCGACCAATCAGCCTTCTCTCTTCTCTCTCCAAGGTGCTTGAGAGGTTTATTGTATTACGGCTTGCCAGGCGTGTGGATCTTGGTGAAATTTTGCCAATCTACCAATTTGGCTTCAGGGAAGGACATGGCGCTGTTGAGCTTCAGAATAAAGCCCTGCGGCTTATCACGGATTGTGGCTGGTACGTTCGAGGGTCTATTCTCCACCGAGATCTGAACTTGGAGACCGTAGATTCCAAATATGTCATACTTTGACGGGATACCTAACGGGATACTTCGGCGTGTCGAAACCGGCTTTATAATCGACAAATAGGTGGTGAGTGTCTTTGTTGAACTCACGGGTCTTTTCCAAGATTTGGCGTAATGTGAATATTTGGGGACTGGTCGACCTTTTTGGTCTGAAGACACACTGATATCGTCCTATCAGTGAGTCGGTATATGGCTTCAGCCTATTACACAATACGCCCGACAGAGTCTTATATCCAATGGAAAGGAGACTTATTCCGCGGTAGTTGGCGCAAACAGCGGGGTCTTCTTTCTTAAAGATAGGACAGAGAACACTGAGATTCCAGTCATTGGGTATGCGTTCATCGGACCATATTTTGCATAAAAGTTGGTGCATTCTCCTAACCAACTCTTCGCCGCCGGTCTTAAATAACTCAGCTGGCAGCCCATCAGAGCCTATTTATTTTTCAGCTTTTTAATAACTGAATCGACCTAGTTATAGTCCGGTGGCTCTACAATAGTGCCATCATTAACTGGTGGTTCCGGTGTCATTTCTCTTTCGGCGGTATTGTGCGCTTCATCGCCTCCGAGTAGGTTGTAAAAATGACTCCTCCATAATCTCAGTGATTCGTGTTCATCCGTTACCAGATTTCCTTTCTCATCCTTACAGAAAGTTACTGCGGGCTTAGAACCTTCAGTCAGACGCTTGACCTTTTGGTAGAATTTTCGAGCTTAATTTCTGTTAAGTAACATCTCAACATCCTCAAACTCCCGCCTTTCTTGCTCCTTTTTCTTGCGTCTGAAAAGGCGTTTCTCCTCTCTCCGTTTCTCTCGATATCGCTCTCTAACAGCTCGCGTTGCTCCCGACTGCAGAGTTCGCTGATAGGAAGCGTTTTTCTCTGCAGTAGCATTGCGACACTCCTCGTCGCATCAAGAATTCTTCACAGATTTTGTATAACCAATGACATCCTTGGCAGCCCTATCCATGGAGCGCGTGATATGTGTCCACTGCTCACATATATCTCGAGAAGACGGAGAGGTTTCCCGGAGCAGTCGGGAGAGTGTGTTTGAGAAGGCTACGGCGGTCTGTTCTGATTGCAGCTTGCCGACGTCTAGCTTTCGTTGCATGTTTGAACGTGCGGCGTGCACTACGCACAGTGTACAAATTTTATTGCGCAAAGTTACGTGACTATTCCGCAATTAAATTAAAAAAATAAAGCAGCAGACTTTGTCAATTGCTCTTCCGCAGCGCTGACTGCACACACTGTTATGGCGGTGCAATGACACTGTTACGCTCTAATGTCGCTGTTGAGGCGAAGCAAAATAAATTAGTTGCTGTTCAGCCGTTGTTGAGGCGTTTATCATTCTGTTATTTCGCACACTTACGCAATGCAACATATGACTGTATTAGTGCCGAACACAAGCGAATGTTCGCTTCAAGCGAAAGTAATTCGAAAATCGGTTTTTCGATTTTTGTTCGATTCAAGCGAACCGCGCGAATGTCTTTAAATCTCTCTCGTGGAATTGTAACTGGCAGAGAATAAAAAAGAGTACTTTACGTTTGACGCTGTTAAACGCTTGAAATTGATACGGTAAAAGAGTTTGGTTGTTTTTTCAAAGCAGCGCGCGCTTGCTTTTATAATATTTTGTTAACAAACTCATTTTTATTATTTTTAGTAATTTTTAGACCCTGTACCGAAGGGCCTATTGGTTTTGTAAGGCCTATTGGTTTTGAAATTAGCTCTAATAAACATTATATAGATTTTAATTTTGTATATTATTTCATTATATATTATATCATTCGACCTTCAACATCGAATATCGCCTGTCGCATAGTAATAGAAAAAGGACGGTACTCGTCGAGTCTGCATAGACTTGCGGAAGTTGAATACAATGGTGCTTAAAGCCTGTTTTCCGGAGCCCATAATAGATGACGCACTTGAACAGCTGCAAGCGGCGAAATATTATACAGTAATGGATCTTGAAAATGGGTTTTTTCACGTCGCTATTGAAGAAGTTAACAAAAAGTACACGGAATTTGTCACGAAGGATAGACTATTTGATTTCAATAGAGCTCCATTTGGCTTTTGCAATTCGCTAGCCGTATTCATTCGATTTGTCAACTATATTTTTCAAGGCCGTATCAACGAAAACGTACTAAGTTTGTACTTGGATGACATTATTATACATGCGGTAACAGCAGAGGAATGCTTGCACCAGATCAAGATAGTTTTTGACGTTGCAGCGGCCTATGGCTAAAAATAAAGTGGAAGAACTGCTATTTTATACAATCGATGATAAATTTTTTGGGTCAAACAGTAAAAGATGAGAAATATGGCCAGGCAAAGAAAAAACCAATGCAGTCTTCAAATTTCCTATTCCTTAAATTGTCAAAGCTAAACCGCCATTTCTTGAATTAACAGGATGTTTTTGCAAATTTATAAAAAATTACGCACAGATTGCCAAACCCCTGACGCATTTGTTACGCAAAGACGCAGTTTTCCAGATGAATTCTGTTGAACTTGATGCAATTAATCGGTTAAAAAACGCCTTGATACGAGAACCAGTATTAAAGATTTACCGTCGTAATGTCAAAACTGAGTTGCATACAGATGCATCTAAGGACGGATTTGGTGCAGTACTGTTGCAATGGTATGAAGGACAACCGAATCCTGTATTTTTTTGGAGCAAAAAGACGACACCAGTCGAATCCAAACAACATAGCTATCCTCTAGAGGCCCAAGCTGTATTTATGTCATTAAAGAAGTTTCGCCACAGTCACGCACTGTGCAGCATTCAAACAGACGTTGAAGAAAAAAATGTTCCTCGAAAAGTGGTGCAGAGGGTGTTATACTCGCAAGATTTTGATTTTATTGTTGAACATCGACTCGCCGCAAGGTTAAAACATGTTGATTGCCTGAGTCGTTATCCACAGCAAGTGTTACTGGTGTTCAACTAAATGATGCCCTGGTAAATGCTGTCACAGAAATATTATCCAGTCAGCCAAACGAAGGATATAAAATTAAAGGTAGTTTATTGTATAAAGCAGTCAATGGTAACGATTTGTTGGTTGTTCCGAAGATAATGGAAAAAGAGATAATTCTTATTGCATACAACGACGGCCATTGTGCGGTTCAAAGGCTATGCACAGTATACAACAAAACTTCTGGATACCACACTTGGAGGGTAAAGTCTCGCAAATAATTGCTGCCTGTGTCAAGTGCATAACACACAATAAGAAGCTGGGCAAAAAAGAAGGAAATCCATATGTTATTGTCGAAGGAGATAATCTACTGCATATTTTACATGTGTATCATCTTGGACCGATGGATACAACTTCAAAACAATATAAATATATTTTTGCAATGGTGGACGCTCTTTTTAAATTCGTATGGTTATACCCAACTAAATCCACAAGCTGCGATGAAGTTTTGAAAAGAACAGAATGGTCAACCATTTTTAGATCTCGAGTTCGCATAATAAGTGACCGAGGGTCAGCTTTTACAGCAAAGATGTTTGAGGAGTACACTGAAGAGAACAATATCGAGCATGTCTGGTGTACTACTGGTATGCAGAGAAGAATTTGCTAAATTGAACGGGTCAATTGATCAATTTTGTCCATTTTAGTGAAGATGTCAGCAGAGGAACCAACTAAATGGTTCAAATTCGTGCCAAAAATTTTCAACAGGCGATAAATTCACATATCCACGCGTCAACCAAAAGATCGCCGTTTGAATTGATGTTTGGGTACAAGGCGCTTAGTCTGCATATAAAAAAAAAACTATGATACAAAAAGAAAGCATGAATATGGCTATAAAATTGGTGACATGGTGGCGATTGGTCGTGCGCAGTTTGTGGCTCCAAGCTAGCGAGCGAATACCTTGGTCCATACGAAATAAAGGTTACGTTTGGTACGAGGTCAGAAAGACAGCAGACCTAGAAGGTCCGATCAATACAGCTACCAGTTGCGATAACATGAAGTTGTGGAAATACGTCAGCGAAAATAAAGACTTACTATCATCTGGGACAGATGATGATCAGGATGGCTGAGTGTAAAATGTAGATACGTTAACCCATCCCCGCAGCAGTACCAATTGACAGCAGCCCTTACTGCTGTAAGTGGTGTTGGTGTCAGCGTATGTGTAAAGGGAGTAGTCAGTTGGCAGTTGAAGGTAGGAGTAGTCAATCGGCAATTGAAGGTAACAGTAGTGAGTCGGCAGTAGAAGGCAGCACTAGTCAGTCGTCAGTTGAAGGCAGCCGTAGTCAGTCGGCAGTTGAAGGCAGCAGTTGTACAGTCAAGTCGCACTCGTCTCGTAATCATTCATAAGGAGAAAATGCGCGGTCGAACAGTCGTTTAAGAGTTCAACTATTTGTTAATACTATTTTTACCTAAACTAAACTATATATATATATTAATCAGTGAATAAACTATGCACATATGTTACAATTTAATCATAGAATCATTGTTTTTAATAGTACATAAATATATATATACTTGTATATATATCGGAGGTATCTAAGATATTTAAGCTTTCGACCATCACAACTTAAGTTTCAATCACTCAATTTAGATGCCTGCAAATTTGAATTGTTTTGTCGTTTGCGCTTAGGTATTGTAGCGATCCTGGTTTCTGTGACCTACAGATTACAAATTGGTACCATATTTTGGTAGCACCAATATATCCTGGGAGCACTAATATTTCCTAGCAACTCTGGACAGTTGGTAGAAATGGACGACAACAGAAAATATAAATTAACGAAAAAGATTAGAATTATTGTGAAAAAATCGTGGGGTGTTCGATAAATGAAAAATATGGCACAAGCACCCCACACGCTTTAAGCGATAAAAAAAATTCAACATATCTTTCCATCATTTGATCAACAGGAATGAAATTTGGTAAAATATTAATGGGCTAGAAGAATTGATACTGTTAAGTTTGGTCCAAATCGGAGGCACGATGCCTCACCACCATATAAGCTTTTTTTATTTTTTATTATTATTTACTATATTTGCCCTCAAAGAAATTCAATCAAATTTAATGATAATTTAAATAAAATTTAAAAAAGAAGAAAAACTTCAGCCAAAGCATTCAAGATGCATAATGATAATAACTATGACGTAGTAGACCCAAAGCATGGGACGATAAGTATGTGGAGGGGTTAACTATTGGCGGTTTGTTAAATCTAATGGATGAACTCGCTTCAGTCTACGTGGCGTGTTGAGGTATAGTAGATTTGCAGCCAATTATTTAGAATGCGAATAGATTTGCAGCCAATTAATTAGAATGCGAATTAAGTCTTCCAAGGTAACTATTTCTATGGCGAGCAATTTCTTCTATAACCGTTGTCAGTCTAAGATCTCTGTGTATGTTATTGTTTCAAAATTTTCAAGGTGTAGTATTTTAATATTTTTGTAAAATATTTATGTTAGACTTAGCAGCAGTGCCCCATAGCTGCATTCCATAAGTCGATGCTGGCTTAAGAATCGCTTTATACAGCCTTACTTTGTTTTCGAGACTCAGTTTTGATCGGGAGCCAAGTAACCAATGTATTCGCCGTGTTTTAATTTTTAATGTGTTTTTCTTAGGGAAGATATGTGAACCTTTTATCCAAAATCATACCCAGATATTTTACTTCATTGCACATGGGTATAAGAATATTATTAAAATGAACACGGCAACTAGAGTATTTTCTAAGAATAAATACTATATGTTCTGACTTTTCAGTATTTACTGCTAAATTCCATTTTTTCATCTATCATTCGATTCGACATAAATATCTTTTTAATTGGCGCGTTGCAGCAATGTCAGAATTTGCTTTGGAAAGTATTGCCGTATCATCAGCATATGTAGCTAATTTAATACCATTGCAGTTTGTGCGAGGCATATCCGATGTATACAGTGTGTAGAGCAAAGCACCCAGGACACTGCCTTGACGAATATGAATTGTCACATTCCGAAGGAAATGGAAGTGAGGAGCAGGTAATAACTGCTTTATTTTATAAAGAAAGCCTTTGTGCCAAACTCGATCGAAGGCTTGCTTGACTTCTAGAAATACATCTGAACAATGCTGTTTTCGTTCAAATGCTGTAAGTATCTCTGCAACAATTCGATGCCTTCGCTGAAACCCGAATTGATGATTTGGTAGTATAACGCCATCTAGTAGGGAAAGTATTCTTCGAGCAAATATTTTTTCAAATATTTTTGAGAATATTGCAAGCAAACTATTTGGATGATATGATGACAGTTCTTTTTCAGGCCTGCCAGGCTTTGAGATAAGTATCATCTCTGCACATTTCCATTGCCTGGGGAAATAGCTTAGCCAAAAACAAACGTTGAACATCAGAACAAGCACGAGGTGAACATTTATTGGCAGCGTTTTTATAGTTTATTTATTTTTTTATTGCATCAAGTGATTTAATCTCCGCTTGAACCTCATAAAGTGTTACAGGTGACAGTCTGGTTCATTCGGTTCAACGTTTATGAGGAAGTCACCAATAGCTTAATTTTTCAGATCAGCAAGTTTTTTCTTTAGCCTTTTTGAAATCCTGTGAAGTGAATATTTTTCAAGTGGGAAATGTGATTGTTGCCAGATACGTCGCATACTTCTTTTTTCAACAATTTACTCTCGAATTTCACTAGAATTCAACGAATAGTTTGTATACGTAGGATACCTTGTTGGTTTTCGAGAAGGAGTAGCTAAGTCAGTTGCCTCATGAATTTTGTTGTTGAGCCATTCAATTGTGTCATCAACATCCTGCTCATTATTTATTTCCTTGTTCAGATTTATCTCTCCGTCTAACCAACGGTGAAATAGTGCCAGATCAGAGTTCTTGCTGAGTAAACTACGTTTACATATTTTTAAATCGACTGAGATGTTTAAAAAGAGCAGAGTGATCAGAAAAGATTGTACCCTCTACCCGCTACTATCGAGCGACTTCTCCATTGTCGGTCCTCCAGCCATAGCTCAGAGTCTCTTCATGGATGGGACCGACCACCGATAATAGAAAAGATAGATGCAACAACAAAAAAAAAAATTAATTTATACTACTCTACCGAACGAGAAAAGACGTTTAGATGTTTGCGATGATGATAATGAGACCAATGAAAACAATATTAGCGAGATCATAGGTGTTACTGATCCCTCGTGCCCCACCCTTCCTGAAGTTGCCTACAAAATCCGCTCTGGCAACTCTCCATAAATAATGCTCTAAAGCATCACACGCGTAGACTACTGTTCCATATCGTCTTACCCATCATTTTTGAGTGACCCACCCTTAAGAACTAATTCATTCCTTTTTTGTCTTTACAATATACAAGTTTTTAATACAGATTTCATCTATCCTCTTTTTTATAACTAATAGTATTATAAATTGGAAAATTTAATCTAAAAAAAAACTACTTATAAAAAGAAAAACATTATTATGGCAAAAAAAAAATATTGGCTGAGTCGCCTAACTGACAGTATTTGGAAAAACTTATTGACTATTGTTATTCAGCCTAGATAGTAGGAGCGATGTATATATAAAATGTTAATATTCGACCCGTTTTTTTTTTACACCTGCTCAGAAAGATTTTCCCTACCTACTAGAGCGCTCTTAAGTCTTTAGGGCCAACATGTCCTAACGTGGCGGTAATCTGACTTAATTATATTTTTTGTTACGAATTTACTCGTACTCTCTGGCTGCTCATTTTTCTTTATATTCACACTTAAGTCTCTAAAAGAATTAATCTGCTGTATAATTATAATACATTGAGATAAGGTAAGGTAAATATGAATTTAAATACCAAATAGTCGATAAATAATGAATTAGTAAAAAAAAAAATAGGTTATAATGCCGCAAACTCGATCAAAAGCAGCGGTAGGGTATCAACAAATATGGCGCCGCGGTCATCCACGCGATGCCAATCGATTCCAGTTAATGACTTTTTGCACCTATCGGGTACTCGACCCTCCTTGCTTCAAATACTCGCTTTTTATGGGTTGTCGCAATTCATTTAAAAATGTCCGGCGCGATATCGCCTTGTTCACGCCCGCTATCAGCCTGCGAAGATAATGTCGCTGCTGGTGTTCCGAATTAGTGCTATGCCGCTGTGGTCTGCGCCTCCTTATTATCATACGACCACTCCCGCTGTTGCTGCCGGCGCCGGTGCAGACACTTCTATTTTTTTTTCTTGTCGCCGCATTATCAGCGGTTGCCAAAACCATGTGTCCTTTTTCTTCCTCTTACCAATTGCCAATCACCTCCAAGAGTCATCCATTCTCCATCTTGACTGCCTCCCTTGGACTTGTCATCCCAGAGTTGTTATTCCGCCAATCTGTTGCCCAGCCGTTACAAATTCAAACTGAGCACACGTTACAACACATTGCCGTTGGACATCACCGATCTTTAAAACAGGGTCTATCAGATTTTGTGCCCATCGTGAGCCACGCCTGCTGCACCCTGAGCTTAAGAGTCTCATGCTCTACCGACTCAGCTAGCCGGGCATTGTACATTATTGTTTGATATCCTTTGCATGAATAACGCCAAATGGCAATCCTCCTAGTGTTTCGAGTTCATACAGGCTGTTACCTATGACTTTAGCTATTCGACATTTCACATATTTGCGATTGAACTTGGCGTTGACGCAGTTCTTTCCGTCACTTTGCTAAAAAATACTTTTGAATACCTCCTATCCTTGAAAGTATTTAATTTCGCGCGCTCGTCGATTGTAAGTGTGAACACCCTTTTCATAAGACGTGTGCAGATGTTTACCTATTTCCTGGCGAATCAGCTGCAACTAATCCTGGTGTCCTAAATTTTTAATTTCCGCCTCTTCTATAGCGTTCAGTTTACGCGCGAGCTTGTATTTAAATTTGGTCGTCCCCTCTCCGGTGATATTCACCAATGTAGGTCCTAATTGACACTAATATTGACTGATTCACTCGCTCAGAAGCGTTAAATTGAGGAGCGTAATTGGCAGTTCGTATATGTCCAACATGGTACCGACTTATCAAAGTTCCAAACTCTTTGCCGATGAACTGTTTACCATTATCGGTGACTATCACTTCAGGGACTCCATACTGGTCGAACACTTCTGATTCCAGAAAGTTTTCCACGTTTTTAGCGGTTGCTTATTTCATAGCCTTAAGCCATGTGTATTTTGTGAAATGATCCAGGACAATAAATAAATAAGCGTTTCCTTCACTAGACCGAGGATACTTTCCAAGAAAGTCGAGATACAACCTCTGCATTGGGCTGTTTGTAATGACCTCGTTTCCCATTTTCGGTCTTGTCGTTCGGCTAAGGTTTACACTCCTTGCATGTGTCGCACTTCTGTACAAACATGCGCACTTGTACGGCCATTCTCGGCCAATAATATGCCTGTCTTAGACGAGCCAACGTTTTTCCTATACCGCCATGTATAGCGAAACCCTCTTCATGAGCTTTCCGAAAAAGTTCAGTGATAAGCGTTTCTGGAATGCTCAACTTCCACGTCGGCTCCTTTAATTCGTTTCCCACAAAACCGGTACGCTTGAAAAGTAAACCATCTTGCACTCGCAGATCGGGGAAATTTTCACTGTTCTCCTGTACTATGTTTATTTTATCCAGGTATTCCTTCGATTCAAACTCAACTGTTTCAAAATCAAAGAGATCTAACTCATTTAAGCTTCACTCTTCGGCGGACCGCGACAGCATATCAGCAACCACGTTCTCACGACCTTTTCGATGCTGAATACTAAAGTCATAAAACTGTAGTGCCAAAGACCAGCGCGCCAAACGTCCGTTTTACTCTCGTTGAGTCATCAGTCACCTTAGACTAGAATGGTCCTTGATTACCGTGAACGGCATCAGCTCCACATACGGACGAAGTCTCTCAATGGCTTTTACCGCCGCTAGACTTTCCTTTTCAGTGACGCTGTAGTTAAGCTGGGCTCCACGCAATTTTTTTTAAAAGAAGGCGATAGGTTGGTCATTGTCCTTCTGGAATAATACTGCTCCGATCCCAACGTGGCTGGCATCACATTGTATAAAAAAATGTTGCTTAAAGTGAGGGTGAACAAGCACTGGAGCAGACGTAAGCGCCTCTTTCAGTTTGTTAAATGACTTCTCCGCTTCCTTTGTTAGTTCAAATTTGCCCTTTTTTTGTAAACAATCTGTTAGCGGAGCAGCTACTGCAGAGAAACCCCTTATAAACCTTCGATACCACCCAGCCGTACCCAGGAAACTTCTAACCTGCCGGACTGATTTCGGCACCGTCAAACCGATCGTCAGATTCGCCTTCCTCAAGGAACCAGCTACTTCTCTTAAAAATTCGCAATGCGATGAAAAGTCTCTTGAAATCACCAACAAATCGTCTAGATATACAAAGACATTGCTCCGCAGCCGTTGTGGAATCACCTTATCCATTACCCTGCAAAGACGTTGGGCCGCATTGCACAGCCCGAAAGGCATAGCTCGAAATTGATAATGCGGACGACCTAGGATTGTAAATGCTGTATATTTCCTGCTTTCCGGCTCCAATTCAATTTGCCAAAACGCGTGTTTAAGATCAACACTGCTAATGAAATACGTTTCCTCCACGCGGATCAATACAGACTCCATGCATTGTAATAGATACGCATCCTTTATTGTTGCTGTGTTCATCTTACGCGCATCTAGACACAACCGGATTTTCCCTGGTTTACGAACCAATGTTAACCGGTTGTTCCACGGGCTCTCACTTTCCTCAATCACTCCCAGCGACAACATCGCATCTTCCTCTGTATACAGTAGGTCTTGCACGGCCGGTGATACGGGATAAAATCGTCCTTCACCGGTACCGTTCCTGGTTTTAGCTCAGTTCTATGATTGTCTACTTCAGTTCTTCCAAGGCCATGCCGCTCGAAAGACAAAAATTCGCCCTTCAGTTTTTCCAACTTGTCCTGCTGTTCCTTTGTTAACTCATGGGGTTCTATTAGTTCACTTTTGGGCCGTGTTTCCATTTGTATTTCTTCGACCCAGTTACCTTTGATTATCTCTGGAGCGATGTTAAATATAGGCCAAAAGTCGATTCCTAAATACAATGGTTGTGCCAGAGTCAGGCACAGATACAAGACCATTTCCTGCTCCATACTCTTAAGCGTCACAGTTGCTTTGACATATTCGAACGTGAACCTTCGTATCTACATCTATCCTCTTCCTATGTTCTGCTCGTTTGCGAAGGCGAAGGAAGTGAAGTGTTACTCGCTCTGAAATGCAACATTGTATCGTTCATAAAGCTCCTAAAACTTTCTTCCATTTGCTTTTTTATAACCTCGCCAACCGATCCTAGAGACGCTCGATACGACCCGTGAGCCTGTACCATCGCGACATTCACGGCAGATTTCACTTCTAATGAAAGCATATCCATTTTATCGCCTTCATCGGCTGATGGTTGTATAGCTCCCAGGCTGGATTGATTACCACTCGCCCTTCGCTGCATACTGAATCCGCTTGAGCTCGCTTGTTGTTCCTCTACTTGCAGCACTGTTCTTAGTTCCGCCGATTCTCTGTCCAATTGATTCGCTGTAGATACCTTTTGTGCCGAATTCTCAACCACCATATTTGTTTCCGATCCCAACTGGGCTTGGTCTCTCCGTGCTTCTGATCTTGTAAACGGGCGTCTATTTGCCACCTCTAACCCTCTATTACGCATGTACTCTAAACTTCTCTCTAATTTGCTTCTTATTTTCTGTTTATTCGCTTCGCTCATAATCATGTAAATAACTTTTTTTTTATCTCTATCTTTTAGATTCAATTATATCTTTTATCTTTCACCAAAACAATTTTTCACACACTCATGGTGGATCACTCCAAATGATGGATTTTCTGATTGTTTCTGACAATACTTTGTTATCTCATAATCAAAAAAATAAATAAATTGTTCGCTGGACAAGATAGCCGAAGACAATATTGATAATATTTCGTCTCGATATGATCACAGCATAGACAGCCTTACGTTCTATACTCAACCTGATAACCGGCACGAGATTACTTGTAATTTCCATACTCTGGACGTTAAGTCCTCAATAACTGATTTCCAAAAATAAGGCAAAATCTCATAACACCCGGCATACCTACCTATGATTGATACCAGGAATCAACATCACCGAAACAATCACTCGAGGTTTCCCGCTGTGTAACTTTTTGATTGCTATACGCTTCCTCTGAATTTTGACGGACGCTCTTCTACTAATAAAAGACTTACTTCGTGGCAGCGATGGCTTATAGCAACATATACTATTTCCATGATCCTACGATAGCTCACTCCCTTGTAGATCCGCTGATCCCTCCAGACTAACGATAATTTACTTTGTACTACTCCGGAATCAAAATAAATCAATTCACTTCATCAATCATTTACTCTTTATGTCCGACGCTTTCCCTGTTTATTGCTAATTGGATTCCATTTTTTTTATGGCGCCTGTAGTTGCATTATGACCGGACGCTTTATGTGAAAATAGTGTCTTCTCTCTCGTTCTATTTGAAATTTTTTTTTTTTTTGTTTGCCTCGGGTGTGGTTTTCATTGGGCGCATCGTATTTTCATGGATGGGACCAACCACCGATAACAGAAAAGATAGATGCTACTCTATCGAACAGAGAAATATGTCAATACGCTTGCGATGGTGATACTGAGAAACCTGAGAACAAAACTAGCGAGATCATACGTGTTACTGATCCCTCGTGCCCCACCCTTCCTGAAGTTGCCTACAATATCCGCTATGGCAACTCCCCACTAATAATGCTCTAAAGCATTACATGCGTAAACTCATGTTCCATATCGTCGTATCCATCATTTTCGAGTAATCCACCATTAAGAACTAATTTATTCCTTTTTAATTTTTTTACAAAATACAAACTTTTAATATAAATTTCATGTATCCAATTTTTATAATTACTTATATTATAAATTGGAAGATTTTATCTGAAAAAAAATTACTTATGACAAAAAAAAACATTACGAGAAAAAATTATTGGCTGCGTCGCCTAATTAATAATATTTGGAAAAATGTATTGGTTATTATTCTTCAGCCTAGAGAGTAGGATCGACGTGTATATAAGATTTCAGTATTCATACGCCTGCTCAGAAAGATTTTCCCTACCTACCAGAGCGCTCTTAAGGCTCTCCTAACGTGGCGGTAATGTGGCTTAATTATATTTGGCTTTTTTCTAATTTTTTTAACATTTACATTCTTTATCGGATTACGAATTTAATCCTACTCTCTGGCTGCTCATTTTTTTTTTATAATAACACTTATTATATAATAAACTGAGAAAAGGTTACGTAAATATGAGTCTTAAATAACTAATAGGCAAAAATTAATGCATTCGAAAAAAAAATATAAGGTTACAAATAGGTTATAAACGTCGCAAACTTGATCAAAAGCAGCGGTATGGTGTCAACAAATATGGTGCCGCGGTCATCCACGCGATGCCAACCGACTCCAGTTAATAAAATCAGGCAACCTTGCCTTAATTTAAGCAGGGGACACGTATTGGGTACTCGTCCCTTCTTGCTTCCAATATTCGTATTTATGGGTTGTCGCAATTCATTTAAAAATTTCAGGGTTATGTCCGGCGCTTGCGCGTAGTTGATACCCTTGCTTGCTTTAATTAATCGTTATGCTAAGTTTGCGGATCAGTCTCGGCTTACGAGGATAAATTCAATTTTATAAAAACCTTCCGCCGCTCCGGTTAGTCAGGTGACGCAACGTCCCTCCGCTCCTTCCGGGCCTCCCGTGGTCTGTATGGGAGTCACTGCCTGGTGTTCCTCCAACGCTGTCGCCTCGTTCACGCCTGCAATCCGCCTGCGAAGATGCTGTCGCTGCTGTTGTGCCGGGTTGGTGTTATGCCGCTGTGCTCTGCGCCTGCGTATTACCCTACGACCACTCCCGCTGTTGCTGCCGGCGCCGGTGCAGACACTTTAAGTCCTCGTTCACGAATGCGCTAGTCGGTGCCACGCAGCTAATGAGTTTCAGCGATGATTTACCTTGGGTAGTTTTTCTTTTCTTTAACAAATTTGCCGCTGTACTTTCTTTTTTTTCTTGTCGCCTCACTTCAGCGCCAAAACCATACGTCCTTTCTCTTGCTCTTTCTATTTGCCAATCACCTCCCATAGTCATCCATTCTCACCCGCCTTCTTGCCTGCCTCCCTTCGACTTGCCATCCCAGGGTTGTTATTTGGCAAATCTGTTGTCCAGCCGTTACAAATTCGAACTGAGCACACGTAACAACACATTGCCGTTGGACGTCATCGAGTCACGACGGCAATGACAACGTGAACTCCCACTGATCTTTACAACAGAATCTAACTGATTTCGTGCCCAACGTGAGCCACGCCTGCACCCTGAGCTTAAGAGTCTCATGCTCTACCGACTGAGCTAGCCGGGCAACGCCAATGGGCAACCCTCCTAGTGTTTCGAGTTCATACAAGCTGGTACCTATAACTTTAGCAATTCGGCATTTCACATATTTGCGATTGAACTTGGCGTTGACACGGTTCTTTCATAGCCTTAAGCCGCGTGTATTTTGTGAAATGATCCAGGACAATAAATAAATAAGCGTTCCCTTTATTAGACCAAGGATACTTTCCAAGAAAATCGAGATACAACCTCTGCATTGGCCTGTTTGTAATGACATCGTCTCCCATTTTCGGTCTTGTTCAGTTGAAAGGTTTACACTCCTTGCATGTGTCGCACTTCTGCATAAACATGCACACATGTACGGCCATTCTCGGCCAATAATATGCCTGCCTAAGACGAGCCAATGTTTTTCCTACGCCACCATGTATAGCGAAACACTCTTCATGAGCTTTCCGAATAAGTTCAGTGGTAACCATTTCTGGAATGCATAACTTCCACGTTGGCTCCTTTTATTCGTTTCCCACAAATCCGGTACGCTTGCATTCACAGATCGGGAAAATTTTCACTCTTCTCCTGTACTGTTTATTTTATCCAGGTATTCTTTCGATTCAAACTTAACTGTTTCAAAATCAAAGAGATCTAACTAATTTAACCTCTACTCTTCGGCGTACCGCGACTGCATATCAGCTACCACGTTCTCACGACCTTTTCGATGTTGAATACTGAACTCATAAATCTGTAGTGCCAAAGACCAGCGCGCCAAAAGTCCGCGTAACTCTCGCTGATTCATCAGCCGGGATCAGCGTTTCTTAATCCATTAAGGAGTCCGCTTTCGTTGTGTGATTCGCGGAGCCTGTCTCCCCCGGCGTGACATGCTCCTTTGCGTGTTTCCCTGTCTACATTTAGGGCATTTAGGTAATACCAATCCTGCCTGACCACATTTGTAGCAAAACACACTTCGCTGTGGCGACTCGCACTCGAAATAGGTATGCTCAGGAGCTCTGCAATTCCAGCACGTCAAGTTGCTCCTATGTGGGTGTTTTCTTTCCGCTTGTATAGCTTCCACCTGGAATATTTCCTAATTCCTCGTATCTTTTTCAGCTTGATCCTCCAAATCACGTAGTTCATTCACATGAAACCGAGTCCTCTCTGTCCTTGGATGTAAGACTTGAGCAGGTGCCAGCTGACACGAAGGTATTTTCTTTGTTTTGAATAGTCTCTCCGCTTCATGGCACTTAGCTCTTAGTTGCTTCACGTTAGTCACATACACACCCGCTAGGTTTTTAATAAATTCGTAATCGGACATTGGTCGACTTAATCTAGACCTTAGCATCATCATATTATGAATGAACAAGTCGATGCTCTCCTCTGGCCCTTGTCGCCTATCCATCAAATCATGCCAGTTCTCAAATTCTGTTCGTCTATTCTGAAAACGGGTTTGAAGTGCATTTCGCAGAGACGTCTAGTCCAAACTTCCATTGGTTTTAATATGCAACAAGTACCAATCTCGCGCAGTACCCGCAACCAATAAACGAAAATCGCGAAGTACCTCGTTCCAAGCTATCTGGTATGCGGATTGCAAATGCTCAATCCTGAAGATGAAGTGTTCGACCTGTATCTTTGATGGATCACCATCAAAGGTTATTTCCTATTTGTGAACTGGCACTATTCACCATACTTACGGCATACTCGAACGTGTCCATATCTTCTTCTATGCTTTTGTATAACCTCTCCAACCAACCCTAGCGAAGCTTGATACGACTCGTGAGCCTGCGCCATCGCGACATTCACGGCAGATTTCACTTCTAATGAAAGCATATCCATTTTATCGCCTTCATCAGCTAATGGTTGTGTTGCTCCTAGGCTGGATTGATTACCACTCGTCCTTCGCTGCATACTGAATCCGCTAGAACTTGCTTGTTGCTCCTCTACTTGCAGCACTGTTCTTAGTTCCGTCGATTCTCTGTCCAATTGATTCGCTGTAGAGAACTTTTTTGGCGAATTCTCAACCACCATATTTGTTTTTGATCCCAACTGGACTTGGTCTCTCCGTGATTCTGATCTTGCAAACGGGCGTCTATTTGAAACCTCTAACTCTCTGTTATGCATGTATTCAAAACTTCTCTCTAATTGGCTTCTTATTTTCTGTATATACGCTTCGCTCATAATCTATTTCATGTAAATAACTTTTTCCTTTCTTTTACCTTTTACCTTTATCTCTTAGACTCAATTATATCTTTGATCTTCTACAAAAAAAATGTTTCACTCACTCATGGTGATCCCTCTTAATGATTGACTTCCTGATTGTTTCTGACAACACTTCACTACTTCTAGTCTAGTCGTACGCGGTTTGCTTGCACATGAAGTCCTTTTAGTTCTCAGATCTCATCAAAATAAAAATTAAATTGTTCGCTGGACAAGTTAGCCGATGACAATATTGATACTATTTTGTCTCGCTATGATCATAGCATAGACAGCCTTACGTTCTATACTCAATCTGATAACCGGCACGAGATTACTTGTAATTGCCACACTACGGACGTCAAGTCCTCAACAACTGATTTCTGAAAATTAGTCAATATGTCATAACACCCGGCATACATACTTATTCTACCCCGTAATTAAAATAAATCAACTCGCTCAATCATTTACGCTTCATATCCAATATGAATGACATAACAACGCAAAGAATACTTTACTAGACGCCCCTCGTTAACATGAAACCCTGGGTGTCATTTATTGAAAAGACGCTTTCCCTCTTTCTTTTCTAATTGGATTCCATTTTTTATGGCGCCTGTAGTGGTATTATGACCGGACGCTACTTGTTAAAATAGTGCTTTCTCTCTTGCTCTTGCTCTTTTTTTTTTTTTTTTTTAGTTATTTATTTTTTTTTTATTTATTTATTTTTTTTTTATTTATTTATTTTTTTTTTATTTATTTATTTTTTTTATTTATTTATTTTTTTATTTGGGCGTCACTATCGCTATTGTGGAGCGACTTTCCTATTATCGATGGTCGGTCCCATCCCTGAAGAGATGCTGAGCTATGGCTATAGAGGACCGATAATCGAGAAGTCGCTCGATAGTACCGGGTAGAAGGTAACAAGAGATCTTGAAAATCTCTAATTAGCCTTCCCCCGCACGCTGTGCCAGCGGGATGATTAGTTGACACAACATCATAATCATGAATTTTAAAGTAAGATCGATCATTAAAATGTTTCTCAGAAAGTAGAACAATGTCCACATTTTGAAGTAAGTTAGAAAGTTGGTCAACTAATTTATCAGCTCGTTTCATTTGATTTTCTATCATTAATTCGAGTCTCTGTAGCCTTTCACTAAGAGTGCTGTCTTGAATATGATTATCCTGAATCACATTGGTATTTAACATTAAGGATTCTTTTGCGACTGCAGCATAGCTTTGGCCAATCTGCGTGTTGTTATATGAATCTGTTGTTGATGTCATGCTGTTGAAAGTAGTAGCTGCGTTAGAATTATTTATTTTTTGTGTTGTTTTAGCAGAAGATAAATATTTTCTTTTTAAAGTGGCTTGGTAGACTTCACAACATTATATGAAGCCGTATGTGAATTGTTACAGTGTACACATTTAGCTGGATCGGATATTTGTTTAGTACAGTCCTGAGAGCTGCGCTGCATGGCACATTTGACGCATCGTAATGGTTTGGTGGAATAGGCTTTTGTATGGCCAAATTCTTGACAACTGTGGCGTTGCACTAAATCATAAAATTTTTTTATGTGACTCCATCTGAACGATTGCGTTACATAGATTTCTAATGTTGTAAACACTTTTGTTGTTTACATTTGGCTTCAGGTCTACGAAAAACATTGGCAGTGGTTTCTTGTTAAATTTACTTAAAGCATTTTTAATATTTCGAGTTTTATGATTTCGCTTAGCTAACTCTTCTTCAATAAACTCAGTAAAAGTCGAGTAGTGCAGATTTTTAAAAACAACTCTCAATGCCCTCTCCTGCTTTAGTTGGTAAGTATGTATGTTAAATTACTTTTTTCGCATCCAGCAACTTTATCATCTTACGATAATTATCGCTTGAATTCAACATAATGGGTAAGTGGCCATCTCGATACGATTTGCAACTGGAAGACTCCTTTCCTACACAATCGAATTGTTTCAGCATATCCTGTATATTATTTACCGAAGGTATAAATAGGGGTGGTGGTTTTGGATCTCTCAAGACTACATTCAATGTATTATCTACCGAAGTAGAATCGGTGTTCAAGGATGCATCTAGCAATGCATACCTATTTGTGCTCAAAGTATTAGCAGTTTAGTTATTACTTTGCGCCATTGTAGAGCAACCCGCAGTCGGTTCACTTAGTTCACTAATGATGCACTCATCTTCACTGTTATTGAAAACAACCGGTGTAGTTTGTTGACCTTTAGCAGTTTTTTGGTGCTTTCTTTCCACATTATGCGAAATGTTAGTCTTTCGTTTTAATTTTGTTTTTAATTCGTGCATATGCACCGTCCAGCCACAATCGTCGCGTTCCCCCTCGGCAACATAACTCATTTCTGCCTGTGTACCCGTTATTGCATCGACGATATGCACATCCACAATCAATTGTTTCTCAATAACTGTTAGTACAATTTTTTTGTTTGTTTAATTTCTAATTGTCAACTAGCTTGTCCACGAAAAAGTCTCTGACCCCACTTGCCGACATTAGAAAACTGACCATATAAGCTTAAAACAAAATTCAACATATCTTTTCATCTATTTGAGTTAGAGGGATGAAATTTCAAAAATTTCCGAGAAGCAACCTACTTAGCTAATGTTCGGGTAGTTTACCAGGCTTGCGAACGGCGATCACTTTCGCCTTTTTCCAAGATTGTGGAAAGTAACGTACTTTTAAACAAGCATTAAAATTTTTTTATCAAATAAAGAACTGTATCTTTTCTTACGTTCTTTATGCATATATATGCCTAGTAAATTTATTAATTTTGCAAGAATCCCGCGAAAGTCTTTGTTAAATAGATGCTTAAAGAGCTTCCAGTTAGCATTGCCAAAGTGCAAATAGGTTTTGGGCTCTATAGACATATTAATACCGACTTTTGCCAGAAAGGGAACGTGATCTGAGGAAAGAGCGCGATGAGTTATCATATTGGGGGTGTTAGTTACAAAGATATCTAACGTGGAAGGCTTAGATTTGTAATTGAAAGAGATGTATGTAGGATCAGTGGGGAATAGGACAGTAAAGTTATCAGCAATAAAAAGATCGTGCATAATATTTCTCCAACAATTTGCTCTAATACAATTCCAATGTCGATTTCTTAAATTAAAATCACCAGCAATTAAATATCAAACTCTTGACAGTTTGAGCATTTCCGCTTTAAACATTGACTTTTGGTGATTGCTCTTCATATAAACTGCTATGGGACCATTTTGCAGTGTTTCCCAGAAAGTAGGACGAAAAAAATTAAAAGTGGAGTGCTACTTGTAAATTTCTAGTTGAATACCTAAGTTTTCAATTATGTGAGTATCGACATTGGAAATTTTCTTAATGAGAATGTTTGATCACTTAATCAGTGAAGAAATTAGTGTTAGATAAAATAATAGGATGTTGACGATTACAAGATAAGCTTGAGCTCTGCAACATACCACGAACTCTTAAGATTTTGTCGTCTGATATGATAGGACATAAATTCACTATATGCAATGGTTTTGAAGAGTGTATAGCTTGTATTTTTGTTTCAAATGTATCCGCCAGTACTATGCGGGTATAAGATAAATCATTGTGTATTTCTTCTACTGATAGACAGCAAAGTCGTGGCTGTAAAATATATAATGTAAGCAGGTTGTTATAAGAAGAAGAAACGTAAATAAACACTTTATTCACTTGATTCATTTATTTAAAAGAAAAAGAAAAGATTCTTGGAATACAATCAGAGTGAATCTTAGAAGTTGTTGTTTCTTGGAGACTTCCATCAATATTGTTTTTGTTGATACTGCAAGTTGGCCAAGTATCTTTTGTGTGCATCGGCCACGTAGGGCCATGCCACCATTAATGAAATTTAGAAACTTTTCGAGAGGCTCATTCCACGTGAGCCGCAGTCGGCCGGACTTTCAGTAGTGTTCACGTGGTTCCCTTGGTTTGACGAAGAGTGATTTAAATAGTATGCTGTGTTTTCTAGACTAGATGTAAGATGTCTACCCTCTCACAACCCCCCCCCCCCCCCCCTCTTTTTTTTTAATGGATCGTACATTTTCCTGTCCCATTAACATTTATACCAAATATCATCCATGTACTTCAAAGGAATGCAAAGATAGGTTGATATATTGTTTGTCGAATTGTTGCCAGAATCAATTTAATTGGGAACGTATTACCAGTTCTTCTTATAGGAATGTAACGATGTGCCAAATTTTTAAAACAATCGATGAAGTACTTTTGGAGATTTTAGGTTTTGCACAAAAATTAATACTTATGAGGCATTTCTCTGGAAAAAATGCCACAAAAAAAATTGTTGTAGTATGTGAAACCAAAAAAAGGAAAAATATGATTTCGAATTTTCGAATCCCCATAACTTTTAAATGAATGATCGGATTTTAAAACACCAAGATACTTTTTTGTGCACAATTTCTTAAAGATAGAGTTCTTTATTTGATAAAATTACTTTCCACAATCTTGGAAAAAGGCGAAAGTGGTCGTCTTTCACAACCATGGTAAACTACCCGACCTACCCTGACGTTAGCTTACTAGGTTGCTTCTCAGAAATATTTTAAAGACTTCTTAAGCAACGCCTATACACTCACTTAGAACTAAAAAACGTTCTTCTAGTGGAGTAATTCGGGTTCGAAACTCAGCATAACTGCATACATCGGCATCTCAAGCTTAAGCTATTTGTGAATATTAAAAATCTATTAGTGTGGTAACATTGGACATTCGCGATTGTGAAATGCCACAAAACTCAAGCCAGAGTTTAAGAAATTTGTTATCTTATTTTTTTATGGTAAATTAAAAAACCCTCTTGATTTTCTTTATTATACTTATACTTATTTAAAATTTTTCACACAGTACTTCATTGCTTTTTTATGTTATATTGTTTATAAACACAAACACCTTATTCGCGGAAAACGAATGCAAAGTGAAATAGGAAATAAGACAACGCAGCATGTGACGTCATCGACTCGAATAACGGACCTGCGCGTTGTATTAACTCCTATTTTTTATACCATGAATGGAAACATCGTAGCTTCTGCAGCAGAGCAGTAAACGTCTCTGCTTTATTCATAGATGTGCCAGAGTAGCACAGAGCGATTATGTAGGGCAAGCCATATGCGACATCAAAATTCGGAACAACAACACATGATTCAGTATTGTAAAAACATTCAAACCATAATTTTCAATACTCTGTTCTTTGTTCTCTTTGTTAATTTTGTTTTGCTCGTTTACGTTGACTATTCATTCTTTTTCGTTTGTTGGTTTTCTCTTTAATATGAATCTCGAACTGTATTTTACCACGTTTCCTTTTGTTCGTTCTCAACTTTTTTTCGGTAGCAAACGAAATAAACCAGAGTTCCTAGAATGCTACTTTATTATGTATATGTGCCCAAAAAAAAATTAAAAATTGTACCCAATTTTTATAAACTATAGACAATTCTAAGATGTTTTCACCAAGAAACCATAGTTCTAAAATCAATTCCTGGTCCGCGCTTTTTGAGTTGAAAATTTATTATTTTGAAATTTTATTTTATTACAATATTTTTAGTGTTTTTACTCCGATCCTGACAAAATTGGTATCAAGAACTTTTTAAAATACTATAGAATCAAAGGACTAACTGTCCTTAAAACATAATTTTCGTCCTTGCAAGACCAATTTTATGAATCGCTTCTGTGAAGAGAGATAAAAAAAAATCATTAAAATAAACGCTTTTTATTGCCCAGAGGACTTTTTTATTATCCTTGAAACATTTATTTTTTAAGAAATGTTCAAAATATGGACTCTTGATAGCAACTGCCATAACATCCTCTCGAGACTTTTCTGTTACGTGTTGTGAAAATTTAGTTAGCAATTGAACACATCGTTCAGTACCTTGAATATGGGAAGGAATTTCTGGAACAGGCAGTGGTGGATCGTCAAGCTCAATGCAACGGTCTACCCAGCGATAATTCGAATCGTCGTAAAATACCATTTTCGGTGCCAGTGTTGGTAACGTCTCCATCGCAGCAAATGCCAATTAGGTTAGCAAGTGAAATATTTTTGTTTTTTAAGAATTCGGATATTTCCCTTTGTTTTGTGAAAGCATCTTCAGCGTCAACTTTTACTTTTTGGTTCTTGAAGAACTACTAAATGCGATTCTTTTACCATTTTGGGATGATGTTTATCATTTATTTATTTATTATTAAAAATTGAATATGAAATCTTTTGCAGACTTTTTTCTTCTCATGCTCACTCAAAAGAAAGAAGTATTTTAGAACATCGCGGTAACTTGGCAAATTAAGGCCACTCAAATCACTTGGCAAGCCAAAAACAATAGTGTCGTAATACGGCAGAAAATTTGACCCACTGATTAGGCCAAATTGGAGGAATCAATTGACATTGCTGATGATTCTATGATAAACAAAAAACATTTATTATTTGACAACTAGACATTTTCATGCGGCATGATGCCTCTCTTGTGTACGTGTGCATGAAGCTTTCAACCGTACATTATCATGCAATGGTTTCATTCTTCATTTGTGTTGGAAATGTTGAAGTGTACAATGTCGACGAAATATGACTATTTCAGCGATCCCGCAGAGAAGCAGTAGCCATAAGTTTCTTGTTTTTCAAGTAAAGATTTTGCTAACACAAAGATTTTCTTAATGCTGCATGAATGTGTCTAGGCCGCATAAGTAGTTATTGTAGGCAGCAGTGTTAAACATTAGGCAACTTTTCTATAAATATCAGCTCTCACAGCTTCATTCTTACCTCGCTTATCTTCAGTACAAAAGTAAATTAATACAACAAATAAAAAAAATGTTTTTAATTCCACTTCATATTTTGAACATTTCTTACATTTTTCAAGGATAATAAAAAAGTCCTCTGGGCATTAAATAGCGTTGATTTTAATGATTTTTTTTATCTATCTTCACAGAAGCGATTCATAAAATTGGTCTTGCAAGGACGAAAATTATGTTTTAAGGACAGTTAGTCCTTTGATTCTATAGTATTTTAAAAGGTCCTCTTGATACCAATTTTGTCAGGATCGGACTAAAAACACTAAAGATATTGTAATAAAATAAAATTTCAAAAATAATAAATTTTCAACTCAAAAAGCGCGGACCAGGAATTGATTTTAGAACTATGGTTTCTTGGTGAAAACATCTTAAAATTGTCTATAGTTTATAAAAATTGGGTACCATTTTTTGTGAATAAAATCGATGCTCCCTAATATACATACATACATAGACAAACGCGTATGCCGATTTTGATGTTTTTAATGTGAATCGAATATGACAGTAATCAAAATTCAATATAGCCGCAACTAGACGTCATATTGTGAAAAAGAAATAAAGTTAAAAAGTCAATGAACTATGTTATGTTGGGTATTATTGGATAGGTACATATTTAAAATTGGTAGTTACCATTCATACGTTTTACTTCTGTGTACATTCATTGCCATGTCATTTTCATTTATTTTTTTATTATCATGTACATCAGCAGTTTAATGTAGCTAGGGTTTTTGTATGGGTTTTAGCTATTATGTACTTGTTTTTATTATCGGCCATGTCACGAACATTCTATTCCAACCAAATTCCAATTCCCGGTGTCACGGAAACATTATTTCGTTGGTTTGAAATTCAGGTAGTGATAAAAATTCGAATAGAATTAGTTTTCTAATTATTTTGCATTATTTTTTATAAACATTTCGTAAAGCGGCCTAGACATTATCATGCGGCATGAAGAAAATCTTTAATTGTGTTAGTAAAATATTTATGTGTGCGGCACATATACTCCGACCATTATTTCTACCTGTTACATACATTTGCACAAACCCAATAGGCTCTTGTACCTTCGGTACAGGGCCTAAAAATGGTCTTGCAAGGACGAAAATTATGTTTTAAGGACAGTTAGTCCTTTGATTCTATAGTATTTTAAAAAGTTCTTGATACCAATTTTGTCAGGATCGGACTAAAAACACTAAAGATATTGTAATAAAATAAAATTTCAAAATAATAAATTTTCAACTCAAAAAGCGCGGACCAGGAATTGATTTTAGAACTATGGTTTCTTGGTGAAAACATCTTAAAATTGTCTATAGTTTATAAAAATTGGGTACCATTTTTTGTGAATAAAATCGATGCTCCCTAATATACATACATACATAGACAAACGCGTATGCCGATTTTGATGTTTTTAATGTGAATCGAATATGACAGTAATCAAAATTCAATATAGCCGCAACTAGACGTCATATTGTGAAAAAGAAATAAAGTTAAAAAGTCAATGAACTATGTTATGTTGGGTATTATTGGATAGGTACATATTTAAAATTGGTAGTTACCATTCATACGTTTTACTTCTGTGTACATTCATTGCCATGTCATTTTCATTTATTTTTTTATTATCATGTACATCAGCAGTTTAATGTAGCTAGGGTTTTTGTATGGGTTTTAGCTATTATGTACTTGTTTTTATTATCGGCCATGTCACGAACATTCTATTCCAACCAAATTCCAATTCCCGGTGTCACGGAAACATTATTTCGTTGGTTTGAAATTCAGGTAGTGATAAAAATTCGAATAGAATTAGTTTTCTAATTATTTTGCATTATTTTTTATAAACATTTCGTAAAGCGGCCTAGACATTATCATGCGGCATGAAGAAAATCTTTAATTGTGTTAGTAAAATATTTATGTGTGCGGCACATATACGATGCATGACGAAAAATCAAATCGATTTAGATATTTTGCAAATCAT
>JAWNNP010000761.1:600000-1092500 GCA_035044805.1 Leucophenga maculata
GGTTTGCTTGTTTTTTTTGAGTTTTTATTTGAGCTTTGCGTTCAATAGAAGTCGGCTTTTTTGGTGGTACATCTTCGGGAGAAGTGTCAAATGAATTATGCTTCTTTCTTAATTGTTTTTCCAATACATTTGGGAATTACAACACCTGTCCTAGAGGGGTGGCATCGTTATATAGGTAATATACTATATTTTACAAAATAAATATAAAATATCTATAATATTATATATTTATTATCTATCTTATATTATTATTAAGTTATTTAAGACCGGCGGCGAAGAGTTGGTTAGGAGTACGCACCAACTTTAATGCAAAATATGGTCCGATGAACGCATACCCAATGACTGTAATCTCAGTGTTCTCTGTCCTATCTTTAAGAAAGGAGACCCTGCTGTTTACGCCAACTACCGCGGAATAAGTCTCCTTTCCATTGGATATAAGACTCTGCCGAGCGTATTGTATAATAGGCTAAAGCCATATACCGACTCACTGATAGGACGATATCAGTGTGGCTTCAGACCAAAAAGGTCGACCAGTGACCAAATATTCACATTACGCCAAATCTTGGCATCGATATCATCGGTACGCAGGAACGGCGAGTCAGAAAGGTGTTCTCGGAGATTGAAAAACAGTCTCGGCTCATGGGTCTAGCGGTGAACGAGGACAAGACGAAGTACTTGGTGTCTTCTCGCACTCCGTCAATGCGTCTTGGACGGTCAGTGACGATGGAGAATTTCAACTTCAGTGTTGTAGAAAACTTCGGCTATCTTGGAACAGAGATAAGCAGTAACAACAACGTCAGCCTGGAGATTAGGCGAAGAATCACGCTTGCAAACAGATGCTTTTTTGGGCTGAGCAAGCAAATGAGAAGTAAAGTCCTCTCTCGACAGACGAAAATAAAGATATATAAGACGCTGATACTCCCGGTCCTACTGTATGGCGCATAGGCATGGACCGTGATTGAGTCGGACGAGACAGCGTTGGAAGTCTTCGAGAGGAAGGTTCTTCGCAGGATCTTTGGTCCTATTAGAGTCGGCTACGAGTTTAGGTCCCGTATGAACCGCGAGCTATACGAGCTCTTCGATGAGGTTGACATAGTCCAGCGCATAAGATTCCAGCGGCTGTACTGGGCTGGTCACCTCATTCGAATGGATGAAAGAGCTCCAGCACGCATGGTTTACATGGAGTGGGGCCCAAACTTGATTGGTGGACGCCGACATAGAAGACGACTGGAATGACCAGGTATGGAGAGATCTCTCCGTACTGGGCATTCAAGAGGACTGGCGCCAGCGCGCACAAGATTATGGAGGCTGGCGCGCCTTCCTAGACGCGGCCATGACCGGCAGACGGATGACGGCCTCATAAGTAAGTAAGTTTATAGTTTCTTGGATTATGTATAAAGACTTCTAAGACTTTGTTTTATGCCCAATAATGTCCTTCCATTTTTAAGTAACAATTTTTACTACGTTATGCTCTGCAACCATTGACTGAGCTACAATATTTATAAAAATTTCAAAATAGTCGGAATAGAAAGATTCGGGACGAAATACGTCAACTGATGAAGAAATTTGCTTCAATGTATATAACACCGTATAAGCATCGGCCAATTCTTCATCGTTTTCTGAATTTGTAAATAAAGAAGTAATGTATATATCACATTTATTAGGCAAAAGAATTGAAATTTGTATATATATACAATCATAAAATAAAAGCCTGAGATATTTTGAGCTCGACGACTTTCCAGAACAATTTATTAACTTCATCGGACGTATATTCCCTGTTAAACACATCAATATCAATACGAGCGTCAGTGGAGCGTCTATAGTAGCCAAATCGGATAGTGGAAGAAAATCATCTTCATCCTAATGAGTCTGCACGCCCTCATTCAAAAGTCCTGTCTTTCTAAAACAATTCGCTATTGTTTGTGGTCTTACATCGTCATTCCATACTTTGCTTGAGTTTCGAATAGCATGTAGCAAATTAATGGCCATAACAGGTTTATTCTCCTGCATTTGTGTCTATATATATGTTAAAATCCGCTTTTTGTTATATTGTTTTAGGTTGTGGATAATGTCTGTGGAGTTATCAACAAAAAGCGAAACCTTCTCTTTTTGAGAAGCAAATTTTTTTGTTATGCTTTAAAATCCATTTTGTTAATATTTAACTTGTCATCCATGCTTTTTTGTCGGAGAATGGTTATCCATTTTAGCAACGCTCAAAGAGACAGGCTTAAAGCCTTTTGTGTTTAGTGATTAATTCTTTTTGTTCCAAATTTTTCAAAATCACAGCCTTATTCTTTAAAATTGTCGATAGCCGGCTGGGATGAACTTTTGAACTGCTTATCACTTTTTAGGCCCTGTACCGAAGGTACAAAAACCTATTGGGTTTGTGCAAATGTATGTAACAGGTAGAAATAATGGTCGGAGACCCCCCAAAGTTACCCCTTATTATGGTCAGGAGTGTTAGAGGAGTCGATATAGCCATGTCCGTCTGTCCGTCCGTCCGTCCGTCTGTATGAACTAAAGGATCTAGGAAAGAAGTGGTCATAAGCTTGGTCATAAGCGACACATAAGTCGGTTACGCCCGACTGTAATTTTTTTACTTGTTTTTTTTATTGTTATTCTTTTTTTAACTTTATTTATTATTAATAACTCAAGAAAAATACTACTTTGCGACATTTTCACTGACTCAATGAAGGCAACAGCTATCAAAATTTTTGGTGATGAGACTTTTTTCTCCCGTTATTATTTTTATTTTCAATTTTTCGGAATCCCCTAAATTTGTTAGATTATTTCTCGTTACGAAAACAATTCGTTATATTGAAACAAAAACGAAGGAAAGTGAAATTTTTACCCGTAAAAAGACACCAAGAGAACTTCGTTGCATAGATGTTCGTTAAAGGGAAGTTCGACTGTAGCAAAGTTTGAGAAGTCAATAAAATTTTTAATATAAAAACTTAGAATGATTAGATTTGCATGCTAAGTACAAAAAACAGAATCTAAATATGAAAATTTGAAGGCAATATCTCTTATGTTCTCCAAGATCTCGATTCGCGTATGGACAGCCACACAGTTGAAAATGTCTATATTGACTCGATTTTGGATGCTGATCAAGAATACTTATATATAGTTTATGGGGACTGTCTCGCATCCTTCTGCCTTTACACAAATTTAAAACAGTCTTTTCCCCTATGGGAATAGGGATGGACAGATGGATAAACAAACTTGCTAATATAGACACACCTTATGATATTGATCTGTATGTCACCAACATCTCCGATAATTCCGTTTAAGATTCGTCTATGACAATGTATATCTTGTTTATAAAACTGTGTATTTAGGAAGATATTGATAAGCTTATAATCACTTTCAACTTACAACTTGCTTTCATTCATCGTTCAATATATATTCGATATCATAATTCCCATGTATTTTTGCTTAATAGTATTAATGCTTATAAATAATCGTTGATTTATAGTAATACTTATTCATAAAAATACTCCATACATGGTTTTTTCATTCACATTATGTTCCGTTTTATCATAAATTTATTATAAAACTAACCACTAATGATTGCATGCTTAAGTGTAAACAGAAGTTTATGACGAAACGATTTTAAAACATTGAGCTTGCGATTGTAATTTCCCATTTAAACTGGAATCGCATTTTGTAGAAGCTCATCGCTTTCTTTTAGTTGCGTCAGCTAATTGCAATCAAAACAAATTTCAAAACAAATAAGTACGACTCTCTTCCAAGAATCAAGCAAATATTTATTTGCTTTTGGAAGCTAATTATTAACTATAACTAATTAGACTTATTATATTTTATATTGACACAAGATCGATTTTTTTTTTAAATCTTATAAAGTGAATCGTGAATTGAAATTCCGAGAAATTTAGTTTTAATGCGTAGAATTTATTGTTTTTTTTTTTAAACCTCATCATTAGTTTTGCGAAAATGAAATGAAGCAACGGAGATGCCATGAAGTATCTATTTGTCAGATTGGTATGCGTTTTATTCGCATAGCTTTATATATTTGAAAATTAAACTTAATATTTGGGCCTCTGTTATTTTTAATATAGCTGCAAAATTCAAGCCTTTTAGTTCGGCGGTATATTATTGTCTTAACTCGGCGCATTGCAAGCATCATCCGTACACCAAGCGCACTTTCTTGAGTTCGAGCATGGATCTTCTTCTATATTACCATAATAACATTTGTGTATTATGAACGTCATTTTGTAAACTGTAAATATGGAAAGAATGAAATATTAGTTCTATCTTTTATATCGCATTACTAGAAGGGGTAGCCCCAATACAATTCTGTCCCTTTTCTGTGTTTCGTATGAAAAACATTTTGTTGTTATTTTGTTTAGCTTACAACGACAAATGATGTCTATCTTACACTCATCCCAATAAAATACCCCATACGGATGCTGATAGAAATAAATCACCCATACAACTTTAATGTTCAATGAATGTACACCCACCCATGCTATCTCGAAATCGATCATACGTGACTAAATTTGTTTCTTTTTATAATTTAGATAAAGTAAAAAATAATATTGTTTTGAGCAAATTCTCTGGATTAATTTTACCTGATAGTTCTTCGGAAACGCAGGCCGTAGCTTCTTGATCGGTTAACATATCAATTGAGCAGTCTTTCAAAAATTTTTCAATAAATTCGTTAGTATTGCAATCGACGTCATACAAAGACATGCAGCTGTAGCATTGAATTGCGTAGACTGTGATATATGAAGTATATTATTATAGATTTTTAATACGTTTAACTAATAAAATTTTTCTGAATTTAACTTACTTGAACGTGCGGCATTTGCAACAATCAACAGAGTTAGGTAGAATTTTTGCGAATAAAACATTTTGTAATATTATTGTAAATTTTATTATTAAATTTTATTTTTGTACTTTTTTTATTAAACGTTCCCAAGGCAACTGATCACTTGGAGTGTTAGTGTGCGACTGCTGCAGTGCTGTGATTATTGCGGCTTTTGCTGATTATTATTAGTCGATAGTAGGTGACCGTTGTTTTACCTACAACACTTCATCCCACACTGCTGCCTCCATTCCAATTTTATATTTGTCTTCTAAGTCTGCACTGTCCAGTGAGGCATCCCGAAACCATTCTATTGCTGTAAATCTTTTAATATGAGAAAATCGGGACAATTCTTTGCAATATCATCGACAAGAAAATAGTAAAAAATAATAAATTCCTGGTTGTTCAAGGAATTGTGTAATTTCCAAATTAGTTATTCAGAATATTTTTTCGACTTGAAACACTTCTTTTATGTCGATGTTTGGTTCCGTAAATTAAGGCCATAACATTAGTATCAGTGATGTTAATTTTTGAGAAGAAACAAAAAGCTGAATTTTAGAACACAAAATAGTCGCAAGATTTTTTCATGTTTCAATCAATACTTTTAGGCCTATTGGTTTTGTGCAAATGTATGTAACAGGTAGAACTAGTAGTCGGAGACCCCCAAAGTTACCCCCATTATGGTCAGGAGTGATAGAGGAGTCGATATAGCCATGTCCGTCTGACCGTCCGTGCGTCTGTCCGTCTATATGAACGAAAGGATCTCAGAAACGGTAATAGATAGAGACTTCCGTGTTTTTTGCATTCGACTAGGACTGTTTCGGAATTTTACAAGTTTATTTTAAAATTTTGCCCCTCTCCCGTCTTCCCCATAAAATCACCCCTTAGGGTGAAAATTTCTTCGCACAAAAAAAATTCTACCAGTATAGAGATAACGTCCCTCTAAGCCAAAATCCAAAAAGTTCATCAAAATCCGATAATAAATGACGATTTTATAAGCAATTGAATTTGAACGACCTCTCTTTTCTTTTCAGACAAAAAAAAATGTTTTATAAGGCACTTATTCGTGCAGTGGGAAGTGGTCATAAGCTTGGTCATAAGCTCGGGAAACATTTAATGTGTTTGTTAGGCAACCTGCACTGGTACAGAGCCTCTTACAGTCGGTTACGCCCAACTGTAATTTTCCTACTTGTTTCCCTTACTAAAGTCAATAGTTCGGTCCCGGTTGGTTCGAAACTTGACGTGATGGCTATGTCAAGTACATCTAGTAACTTTCTGGTGTCACTGGGCCCGAACGTGTCTTGATGAGTGACTGTGCACGTTCTTGGTGATTATGCACAGCAGTAGAGCACACCCTTTGAGGTTGATGAGCGTTTGTTTGCGTTAATGTCACCGTCCAGAAGAAATCTAGTTCCAAGTTCATCAAAATTTTTTATTCTGTAAGCTCAAAGGGCCACTAGGATGATTACCAACTATGAGCTCGTATTCTTGTATTATATAAATTAAAAATGAAAATGTATAAAAATAAATGTTTATTTGTTTGTTCGTTACTTCTGCATTTCTAAACCGTTTATTCAATTCTAATGAAATTTTTCTAAATGGTTCTGCACACGCCCGCGAAGTTTATCAATATATGTTATGTCCGGTATATGGCGCAGAACGAGATTTTTTTTTAAATTTTTGTAACAATTTAATTCTCACAATTTAAACATATTTCATAGCAACGCAAGTAAAAAATAAAAATTAGTCTTAAATATCTTTTGAGTCAAACATTGTGTTTTAAAAGTTGGCATATGTATAATACGTCTCAATACCTTTCATTTGGTATATCTTAAGTTCTGAGGGATCTCATAAAGATACTTTAGCTTAAGCACATTAACAATTGAAAAACGATCGTTATCTGCTTGTATGTACGCATCAATCTTGGAGACCATAAGCGTTAAGGATACAAAATTTGGTATGTATGTTCCTGTATACCATATTTCATTTGAGTGTTAGGAGTTATTTATTTTATGGCTAAATTTAGGGAATAAGCAGCACATTAGATCGAAGCATTCGAATGAATGCATAAATCCATTATTTTCAATCTTCTTTCAACAATTCCACCGCAATAAATATATTGTTTCCATTATCATATGTTTCTGAATATATCTGCTGTTTGTCAACCGAAAATTCTTGTAAATCTGTCACATGTAGGCGTTCATCGGATCATATCTTGCATAAAAGTTGGTCCCAGGTGAATGGCAGTCAACAACTTTTCACACAATGTGGACTTGAGCAAACGATCCCAATTGGAAGTGCTTCCTTAAATTGGCAACATAATACACTTAATAGTTGAAACTTACTATATTTAAGTAGCGTTAATATCTCCATATTGTTAGTTCGAAATAGCATAAAACTAAATAAACCTTCTTCCAATATAGCACCAATATTTACTCGTCAGACATCAATAAAAAAGTTTTACATATTGCGACTACCAGTGTTTTTTAATTATTGGCACACTAAAGGCAAGAGTCAACGAGAACGTGGTTTGGATACTTTAATGTTGTAAAAACGGCAACGCGAATCAATAGCTTGTGGATCAGCTTTGTACTCATCTATCGTATGTTCCATAATTCCATTAAAATGCAATACAGAGTTAATTAACAACCGAACACTCATTCGACAATAAAAAATTAAAATAAATAAGGAACTCAAGTTATATTATAGATGACCTCCAAGGCAATATTCACCATGCATTCTTACATGCTCCTCGTAAAATTTCTTATTCCTTTTCCGTATCCAGTAAACACCTAACTTGCACATACGATAGAACGAATACCTCGTAGGCTTAAGCAATTCTTGAGTTTCGGCTGGGTTTTTATTTAGTCAAGTTTTGTGTGGTTCTTTATCCCCCAAAGAAAGAAAATAGTAATATTTTAAAAAAGGATTCTTTTTAATGGATTTGTTTTTAGTATGACTGGAAAAACTGAACGTTCCTATTTCTTTCTTGTAAATATGCATTCTGTCAAGAAAGTAGTAGGTAGTAGTTGTATTTTTTTTCCATGAAATTTGAAGGAAATTCAGCTTTATCGGAAAAGGTCTTGCAGCTATGCAGCTAGTGTTACCAATCTGAAAAAAATGTAACTGCCTTAATATTTCCTGGGAGATAGTAGTTAGAAAGTTACCTTATGGAGTCTATCTCATAAGTTGAAAAAATTAAAAGAAAATTTTGTACATTAGTCGATTTTAAATTTAAAAACAAAGCCTAAAAGTGCGCACAATTTTCGAAATGTATGAGGAAGAATATGTTGCAGACTGTTAGGACCAATTTCTAATAATCACTTTGAATAGCATTGGAATTACTAAAATGTCGAATCAGAGGCGTAGATATGGGGTTATAATTTAATAAGCTTAGTTAAGGATGAAAAAAATCATTTTTAGGCGGCGTTTTAATCATTTTAAAACGAAAATTTGTTAGTTTTGGTATAGTTCAAACACATTTAAGAATTTTTGAAGCTCAGAAATTATTTTTTTAAATATTTTGTTACATTTTAATTTGAGATTGCGTAGTTCAATATCTCTTGATGACCTTTACAGACGTACCAAATATCTAACTATGTTGATATTTGAATAAATGCACTTCTGTCCTCTCACCTTGTCGTAGGCTGAGACCCATTGTGATACCAAATCATCTCTACTTCTCCGAGCAAATCAGTTGGACTGAATTAGGAACGATATAGATCTTACATCCGATTATCCAAGAATGATCTCAAAAAAATTATATACCCAAAAAAACCTATTTGCTATTTTCTGACATAGTAAGGCATTTGTAGGCGGCTTAAAGTTATTTTTCTCTTCGTAGGTATTCCTATTTCACATATCTGCATGTTTGACTTATATTTAGGATTGTGACTGCAAATATCTTATTGAAATTTGTAGTTAGGACTCAATATTCTCTGCTCGATGGAAGCGACTTATGTACTCACAAATATGCTGGGAATGAACTTAATTAGGAAGGTCTTCAACCACAACATCTCCTAGCGAGTTTTAAATTGCTATGGGGAGAGTGTTGTACCCTTAATATTGAGAAATTCCTCTAGGGTATATTCGCTGGCGTCTAGCTATTTCTTCAATGAACTTAACGCTCTTCAATGCAGGTTGTGTCATGGAAGCACCGATGAGTCTAAGCCTGCCTAATGAGTATATATATATATCAATTTCTCCAGAGTTTTAATTTGGAATGAGAGGACTTGCAAGCTTTAGATATAAATATTATCTTGATTTCTTTCTATTTAGAAAAGATGTGCTTGAGTTTAGGACAACCTACAAATATTGGTAAATTATGTTCTCTTGAGTACTGTAGTTGCCTCAAGAGTAAACTATCTAAAACGGCTTACTTATAGAGATAGAATGTATACATTGTCCTCCTAAGTCGCACTTTATTTGCTGAATCAGAAGTTTGTAAGCAGCAGAAGACTTTATTAAAAAATTAAATGATTACGATTCAAACCCAATAAAAATGCTACAAACATAAATAAAAACAAAACCAAGTATTTTTGGTTTGATTAAAAATTTATTCCGCAAATAATTTCATAACAAAATACAAAATGTAAATTTAATTTTTTTTTTTTTTTTTTGTTGTAAATACTTTAGGTAAGCAAAAAGCTGACGCAAACGAATTTTTGCGGTTTATTTGAGATACTATTCTTTGACTGTGATGCTATGACGAATGTCATTCTAGAAAAAATTTCGTTACGACAATTTACTTAAGCAGAAAACACACCTTATTACTATTTAAATAGAAAATATAAATGTAATGCCGCCGTTACCGGAACAAATCCATTACGAGAAAATGCGTGCCAGACCGACGAAGATCAGCATGGTGGCGGCAACTGGTCCAGAGATGCTGGCGCTATTGCATTCATCCTTTGTGCAGACATCGCATGACAATTGCTTGACGAAGGGCAATGATGGATCCGACTGGCAGCCAGTCTGTGTGTTTGATACATCACCGAAATAGCAGGTGCGGACAATCTGTGGGTGACCGGCAACTGAAAGATAGAAAATAAGCACAAACAATTATTCATCAGTTACTAAGAAAAACTTTCCAAATCAAAACAAAAAATCGCTTTCAGTTGACACTGAGGTAAAAGTGCGCATATTGTGATAACCTTAGAGAACAATGTTTGTATTGTGTAAGGCTGTTGTGTTAGAGAGTTGCGAGATTTTACATACATTAGAAAATTGATAATAATGAGCTCAGCTTCGAAAGGTGTGACTTTCAGTACAGCGCTCAAGTTGGATTGTATTTAGCAATGACATCAAAAGGCGTCGTATTTTCATAATTAGAAACAAAATGTGCAAAATTTTAAGAAATGGAAAATACTTATATGGGCTGCTTTAAATGTTTCGGAATTATTACAATATATGGAAAGTTTTATGTTTGGTGATTTCATGTTCTATTATATTTGATTTGGGCTTAATTTCTTCCCATTTAGTCTTAAATGATTTTAATTTGAAACTTCAGACATGTCCATCTATGTCAGTCTGTATCGATGCCAATTAGTCATGTCTCTCTTCTCTGATTTTCTTTTGCATGGAAACCTTTCTTTTACTTTTAATAATAAAATACATTTAAGACGTAAGAATGAATCAATATGAGTACAAAACTTCGAAATACCCTACCAATTTTCATGATTACATACTCGAATGAAGACTCTAAATCAATACACAATCAAAATAACGGCAATAAGAGCTTTAGTCGGTATTTTAGGTTGTTGGCAAATGTGAGAACAAGAAGTTCGAGCTGCTCGACCGAGCATGTTTGTTCTCATATGGTCTTAGCATGACTTAAAGCAAACTCAAATCTTCACCATATTTTTTTAAGGTATAAATATTTTAGTCTCTGAGATCTCATTGTTCATACAATAAATAATGTACGGACTGATGAACATAGCCTTATATACTTTAAGGAGTCTATTATACCTCATTCTGCATGATGCATTTCACTGGTTGTTCACGGTAGTAACCTGGTAACCTTCAAATATGAATGCTTACCTAAATCTGACGTAGTGACGTTAGATCTAAGAATGCACTGCCACTTAGAAGCATCGATACTTGTACTGATATTTTGGAAGGCATCAAAAGTTTGACTAATTGTTGGTTGCGGCTTATCTCCGAAATGGCCGAACCGATTTTGAGAGGACTTTCACTGCCTGATAGCTGATGGTGATGATGTTAAGGAGTAATTTAGGCTGCCTTTATTTAAGAAAGAGAATTATTATAAACTACAGTAGAATAGATTAAGTTGCGGAAATCAGAATTATAAAAATATTTCTATTCTGTTTTTCAGCTATCTGAAATTCTGAAGTTAATGTTTTCTCTTTTTATCAGTTTGTCAGAAAGTCGAATTACATAAGATGTCGAAGAGCCCATAAACTATATATATATACTTGAATATTCTTTATGTCTGCCTTTCAAGTATACGCTTAATTCTATTATATAGTTTGATCCAAATCAGACACTGATAGGTGGTTTCTCAACAGTAGTACAAAAAATATGGTAAAGAAGAACACAAGATATTGGTGGAAAAATAACGTACATGATTTGTTTTGCCACGCCCATTTTTTGGAATAGTTCTCATGCAATTCGATGGATCAATTATAATGATTTGTAGAAAAATATTCTTTATTTATTTAGTTAAAAACTTGCTTTTGGGAGCGTATCACATACTTAATGTCATACTTAATCCCTACAAACTTATTGACCAGCTATTTGATTTGATATGAAAATCTTCTTTATTTATATCGATATCAGCTTTAAAGTCCATATGGTGGCTTTTTTGGGCCAACGCTGTACATACTCCACACTAATTGCGGTAGTCCTCCATACAAATAGACAACACATGTCTAGGTTGCATCAAAATATTTTGTTTTCTTTTTGATAGGATCACATTACAGCTAAACGATTTGAAAGATCAGAAGTTAAATTTTTTCTTGTTCATTTTCGTTCAACTGCAGAATTTGGGGGTTAAATAAAAACGTTTTTAATTAATTGAAGTCGGCTAAAACTTCAATTGAAAAATTTTAAATTTATTTTGATAGTTTGATAAGTAAGTAGAAAATTGTCCATACATCTTCAATAAATTGCTCTAAAACCAGAAAGCGGATCTCCGGGTTTCATAAAATGAATTCGTAACATAACTCATAATATTATATAATACCAATAGAGGACCCAGCTTGATTCCATGATAAGATGGGTTTCAAAGTTTATTAATTGTAATACACAACCTTTAACCGCCTGTGGAGTGGACTTTGAAGAAAGTCTAGTATTATAGCCAAGCATACTTCCCTCAACACCCTCTCCATGCCATTCCCTCAACGGCTCTGTCCGATTATAACACTTTTCTTCTCTCGAATCACAACCGCGAATTATAAATAATTTTATTTAAAAAAAAAAAAAAAACATAGCTCTATCACTCCGGGCACTCACTCTCCCGTGACACACCTCTTAGACAACCGCCTGTCACTATCACACACCATCACCCACCGCAACCTAACGTATAAATATTATTTTGGAGACTGATATCATACTCAAATGAAATATATTAAAACTTTTTAAGTATTATCTGCATTATAATGAGAAAAATTTCAATTATAATCCTCATAAAGTTTTAAAAATTCTGCATCTCAAATATCAAATTTTGGGATAGATGTATTATGTCTATACTCAATAACTTCCCAAAGTTTCATGGTGATCAGATGAATTGTGTAGTAATCCATAAAGGACATACATAGAAACACACATACATTCATTTTTATATATATAACATATAATATCATATCATATATCATATCATATCATATCATATCATATCATATCATATCATATATCAAATCATATTATATTATATCATTTTGTTCTTCACCAAATAGGCAATCATGAGTTGTATTTATTTATATTTTAGAAGTGTTTTATTTATTTTTAAAACTTTTTAAACTTTTGAAGCTGATCTTGTTCCAATACTTATATGTATTCTGTTTTTTCTGCTTCGATTAAATTATGAAACTGACTAATTACTTCATTTGTTGTTGATGAAGTTATTTAAATAAAACGTGTTTTATTGTATTTAAGAAATTTCATGAATCATGAGTATGATTGGTTGTAACAGGAATTCGTTAATATTGAGGTCATCTAAATATGTCAACATTATTCTTTAAAATAAGTTTCGAACAAGATTATTTGTGCAAATTAAACAAATATTTATTATATGTTTAGTGACCTAATTAAGTAAATTAATATAGCAGGCTGTAGATAGTTTACTAAATGGCAATACAAATTTACTGAAATATATAAAAAAATTATTTTATAATAATTTTATTTTTATTAAATTCATGATTCTAAAAATGGCTGCCAATTCTAATTCAATCAACAATATTTTGCTGATCTAAAACACAGTTGGGACTAATATTTTCTTTTTGTACTTCTGATACATAGCTGATTAAACGAAGATAGACATAAGAATTGATGGTAATAGAAGTAACCATAATACTTTATAACACTTTATACAGTCTAAAAATTCGCTAATATTCTTTTAAGATATTGTTATGCAATTATTGTGGAAAAGTACACTCGTAAATAAGCTGAGAAGTGTGTAAATGTGTTTTCATAAATATTAGTTATTTGCGGTTTCTAAAGTGTCAATGGGTGGTCGAACATTTTTTACACTTTGTATAATTACAATTGCAATGACTGAGCTATTACATTTGTAGACTCATAAACTAGCTAGTTAGTAGCCAATAAAAAAATATTGTGGCTTAAAAAATTGTAATTAAAATGTTCAATACAGTAAATACTTTAGCAACTATACTTCATAGTTTAATTAAACAGACTAGATACAATTTTGTTTCTATACCATTTGAAATATGGTTTTGAAATAAATAAATTCTTTTGTAGATTAAATATGCTGCAGTTCCCATTTTCTCTTTTTAGCTGACCTATACAAATTATTATATCATCGAGTGAAATATTTGACTAAATTAGTTTTGTATTCATACTCGCTCTCCCACTATACTATATGTATGTGTATCTACATATATGTACATACTATATGTAGATACATTAACATTTTTCTTTTGATCTTTTTTTTCTCCCATGTCACATCAATTGACTTCTCATAATATGAATAAACAATAACTTTAAAATTTATGCATTGTTGCAAACGCATGCGCTGCACTCACGCAAGAGATACTTTTCATATGATTGTTGCATCTATCAGTTTTCTATTACAGAAATGAATCTCATAAATATAAAATTAGATATTGCGCAGGTTTTCAAATATTTAAATGTCGTATAATATGTATATGTAAAATCATCGGCAATAACAACTCTCTGACTATTCGCTTTGTTAAACAGAACCCGGCCCAGGTTGATATCATTAACTGCCTGTTCACGATCGTTCAGCTTAGCTTAACTTAGCTCAACCGGCAAGTTCAAGCAGCTCACGTCAATTCAGTTGATTTCAAATTTAAATTCACCAAATTGTAAAAATATATAAAAGTAATTATTTATGACTACACTAATTCATCGTCGGCAATTACTTTTAATGAACATTTTCAGTTTGCGAAATTGTTGTCTGTCGAAGCAAAACTGGTTTTCCATGTCATACGATTTTGCGCGGTTTTTTTTTCAAATATATAAAATATAAATTTATTTATTGTACGTGTATATACTGAAGATTCAGTATTGTTTACATTTAGAATTGAATTTTATTTGAGCTATTGAATTTCTAATTGAAATTTATCGGTGGCACAGCAGCGCAAATACAGTTTACAGTTGCACTTTTTAGTATTGTAATTGTTGAACCATAAGTTTAATAAGTGAAAAAGTCTAATGAAGATCTTGTAAAACTCATTAAAGTTAAGAGTATAATTGGCCAATTTCAAACCAATAAATATTTTGAAAATATTTGCTTTAATATATTAATGGAGTGTCCCTTGCTTTTTGTTAGACGTTGCAACCATTGTAACTTAATTAACATACTATTCGCATTCTCCATAAAGATATACTTCGATTTGAATTTACTACATAAATCCAAATTATTATTAATTTAATTATGTACATGTAAAAATGTGTAAACAAATTGTTATAAAAATATTCAAAAATGTGTAGCAAGTTTGTATGCGAACTACATTTTTTAGTGGTTGGAAGAAGTTGTATGTCATAAAGTTTTTTGGAATTGACGTAATATATAAAAAAAAAGTATTTCAAGCTTAGCATGCAACAAAAGCATAAAAACTTTATATAAAACCTAGAAATGAATGACTGCACAGTGGTCAGAAATCGCTAAAAGTTGTTCGCAAAAACAAATTTGTTTTGCGAGAATATTTTATTTTATTTTATTAATTAGGTTTAGTCTCTGCGTGACTAATTTGTTACTACGTCGCGCTAGTGTTTGTGCCAGTGACGCATTCGAAAAAGTTCGAATCATTCGCAACAAATGAGCGGCTCTGTTAAAATACTTATGACTTTCGAATTAATGAACGAAATTTTCTTTTTTTATATGGAATCGGATAATATTTCATTCTTAGATAAGAATTTCGTGCAGTGTAACTAACAACTAGTGAAATCTATACATATTACCTCGAGATAAAAAATATTTATTTACAAATTCTAATGATTTAAAATAATGTATCCAAGAGCACCTCCGAGATCTTTAGTTTGATATAATTGTAGAAATTTGACCTACAATATTTAAAAGTAAACAGCTGCGGAATTTTATGTCAATTTTTATCACGGGCTGCGTGAAATTTTATTTTTTAAAAAATTAACTTAAAACTAAAATTTAATGTTCCACTGTTATATACAAGTTCTTCCTAAAATTGTAAGAGACTTCTTAAGTCGTATTTTCATTGCCATTTTGGGTTAATATAATTTCCTAGATTTTTTCGTCAAAAAATTTAATCAAGTTCTTACCTAAATTATAAGAATCTTCTGAAACACATTTTTCAATGCTCATCAAAGTTTCTTTGGGTTCTCAATTTTCTTCTCGGATGTTTCGATATCTCATTCGAAAGCAGTGACCCCAAAAAACTTTTGTGTATTAAATTTTTATTTTGAAAAAATATGAGCGTCATTTTAGGTTCATCTTTGATTTGATCATTTGATTTCGAAAATTTTGACATCAGAAATTTTAATGAAGTTCTTACTAAAGTTATCACAGACTTCTAGAACACTATTTTCAACCCTAGCCCAAGTATCTTCGGGTCTTCTATTTTATTTTTGAAAATTTCTATTATTTTTGTACTCTAAAACAGCAAACACTAAATCTTCTGTGTAATAAATGTTATTTAATTTAATAATAAAAAAAAATAGGTTGGCCATTTCGGGTTCTCCATTTTCCATTTTCCATTTCCTATTCTCAAGTTTCTTTGCGTCCTCTATTATCTTTTCAATATGCACTAATTTTCATTCGATTCAATAAAAAAATAATTCCAGGTCCTTTATTTTGATTGCGGAAATTTTTAAATGAGTTTCATACTTGTAAGTTCTTCTATAATAGATTGTGTAATTTTGTCTAGCTTTTCGGGATTTTTGACCACTGTAATTTATCGTGTATGGCGCATCTCCGTGTATCGGGTATGGGATAATCACTTAAAATGTAGATGGCCCGATGGACATTCCTATATCAACTCAAGTTTTGATGCTGATCCGAAACGTATTATAGTAAGTATACCATTTTTTCATATGGTTTTATCCATGGGCATATTTAGAGTATTTTATTGTAAGGGGGAGGGTACAGTATGTGCGTTTGATATGCGAACAGCCAGGCACTATCTTACACATCTGTGTGTAGGGCTATAAAATAGTCTTATTTAATTTCTATAATACAATTTCTTATTGATATGAAAATAGGAACAGTTTTGTTGCGCTTTTCAAATTTATGATGCCTTAGTAGAAAAAATTATTAAATGCAACTCTGCAGCGTATACCTACTCAAGACTTTAAATGCAAACTACAAACCAACTAGTAACTGCTGCAATATAAACGTCCATTCCCATTTGAATACCATCTCTAGTCTCAAATTCCTTAATTTGAATGACGCCTGCGTAGCAATTTTTGATACGATTAAAATTAAAACTAATTATCTTAATTGATTAAACTCGATTCAGTATGGTCCGAGCCTCTAACCATAAGCTGTCTCTACCACAAGCTGTCTATCTATTTCAGTTACGCGCTTGCTAAGCATTTGTTGTTTCAATTAATGTAGGCAGTGAAGCGACTTTTTTTTTTTGTTTTGTTGTTTCTATCAAGAGACATTGACGGCGTAGCAGAGAAAAAAAAAGATACATATTATGTATAATTCATTTGGTACGCAACAAACAGGCATAACAAAAGGAGCGAAGTTACTTTGGCATGACATCATAATATAAGATATCAACGATGACATCAAAGCCAGTAAAGCAACTCAAAACACACAAAAATAGAAACAGGTCAAAATAGCGTCACAATACTGCGCAATAGTCATAATATTTCGGTTTGGAATTTTGTCGTTTTGTTGTTTTTTTTTCTCAATAGTTTAGTGAGCAAGACTTACCACTTTCGAGACGCTGTTTCATGCAACCTGTAGCATTGCGCACTGGGAAGAAATTGGACAAGAAGCGTGGAGGCGAAATGCGCGAGCAATCCAAAAGCATTCGCTCATCGTGTTCGAATTTCTCACCACACTTAGGATTAGTCAAGGATTCGCACTGGTAGCACTTGACGGCATAGGCTGCAAGATAATTTTTGTAAAAATGTTTTAAATATGTTGTGAAAAGCTGGCAAATGTAGCTAATACAGTTGCAAATATATTGATAATATTTTAGAATTGTATTTAGAAACTTTAAAAAATATTAAATGCATCTTGATACAATTTTTCAATATTAATAATAAATTAGAATTGTATCTAGATAGTTAAAAAAAATTATTAAACAATATTAAAATATTTAAATGTATCTAGATACAATTTTGCAATACTAATAATAAATTTAAGTTGTGTCTCGATACATAATCAATGATTTAAATGAATTTTACAATATTTATTATAATAAATCTACTAAAATAAATCATAATAAATATTTCAAAAAAACTTTAATGTATCTAGATACAATTTTACAATATAAATAATCATTTACAATTGTAGTTAGATACTTTAGAAAATGTAATATGTATCTAGTTACAATTTTGCAGTATTAGCAATATGTATATCAAAATAATATTGCAAAAGTATCTAGATACATTTAAAAAACAAACAAAATATTCCAAAATATGCTTCAAACCTACCCGAGCAAGCAATGCTGGCAATTATGGCAACAGCCAAGACCGATTTCATCGCAGATACCATTTTGTTATTAAAGATTTCTTTTTTGTATTTTGTTAAGAACTGAAAAATATAAAAATGATTTTTTTTTTATTTATTTTTGTATTTTCTTATTGGCACTCGCACTTAAGTTAGCACAGAAAAACTTTGAAAAACTAAGTCACTAGTTTCACTGATTTCCCAATCGTGAGATTGAAGACCTTGGCACAAACCTGAACTGATCTGCGCGTTGACTGCTGAACGTCTGAAAATCATTACTCAGTGTAGCTCCAGCGAAGGCGACGCGCCCAACGCCGTCTGAGATATTTTACTCAATTCATTGACTCACTCACTCACTCACTCAGCTACTCAAATCATGCAACTCAAATAATTTCTGAGTGAATGATTTCGGCGAAGCTTGTTGCTTGAGTTTTTACTTTTGTTTTGAGTGCGAGGCATTTTTTGTTTATATATATTTTTTTTTTTTGAAGACAATTTTGCTTTTGTTTAGAACTCAACTTGATGCTCATTTGACATATATACGCAAGATTTTATACATATAGCATTATCGTACGTTCTTATATATTTCTGGATGATGTCAGCCGGTTTTGGTATTGTTTTATAGCCGCTTTCATGTTTTGGTGTATTTCTTTAAAATTTTTTTTTTTTGGTTTTTGTTTTGAAATTTTTTGGGGTAGTTTATTTATTTACTTTTTTTGCACGAGTTGTGCACAACGTGTATAGATACTTTTGTCAAAATAACTTTTAAGGTTTCCGCAGTGACAACTACTTCCGAGAAATGGAAATGGATTTCAATTTCAGTTTGTCAAAGATTATTAAGCAATTGTGTGCTAAAAATGGTTTCAAATTGCATTAGGTTGAAGTTGGAAAGTTGTCTTTTTTTTGACAAGTGTTTGAATTCAACTTGCTTTTAAAAGGATATAAAACCGCAAACAAAAAGCAGTATTTGAAAAATATTTATATATTGAAAACAGAAAGAAGTCTGGCATGATAAGGCTTATAGATGCAATTCGAATTCTGTTCTAATGTTGACTAATGGAGACCAGAATACAATTTAAAAAAGCAAAAATAGATTAATATTAACTAAAAGACTACCAGTTTTTTAGTTGAAAAAATAAAGATCGCTGCAGTCCAGTGTGCTTGACATCGAAATATCCTGTATCCCCAATTAAAGTTTAAACTTCTATGGGGAATTAATCCGATTTGGATGTGAGTGTAATATTTAATTTAAATAAGTGTTAAATACACAAAGAATGTAGTTTTATGTCAAACTAAACCATAACAAAATATTTTTTCATACAATAATTTAGATAAGGAGACCGATTTGTATGGATGGGAGTTCATATATATAATACTAGTTGTGCCAATAAAAAAATTATTTTCATCATACAATATATTCTCCTCCTATTCGACTCCAAGCACTTATCTACTTCCTTCAGCAATATTTAAAATCGATAAATCAAATAATTTTTTTTTATCTTTTAAGCTATGAAACTTTATTCTCTTTTTTTAACTTGATTACTTCATCCGATTCCATTAACATGTGTAACAAATTTCGTCCCCGTACCTCAAATGGATGCAAAGATATATTGAATTTTGTTTATCGCTTGTATGGGGGGGGGGGGGCATAGCCCCCTTCCCCCTCCACTAAATCTAGCCTATGTTACTCAGGGTGAATGTAGCTTTACAATGGTGAAAGAATTTTTGAAATCGACACAGTAGTTTTTAAGTTTACTCATTACAAACATACAAATCTTTCCTCTTTATATAATAGTAAAGATTTGGATAGAATTGAAGTCAGGTACACACAATTTGATTTAGTTAGAACTACAAGAAAACCCGACATGTTTTCATTCAAAAACTGAGACAAATGATAAGCTTTAAATGTGTACTACCCCTGATAGAGGGGTTGGCAAGTTCAATAAATACTATTTTAATAGGGATAAATAGACACTAAATATCCAAACTTCAATGTTCTCTATTCTATAGTCCCCAAGTTATTTATATTCTTATGGACTGCCAGACAGACGGTTATGTCTAAGTGGTTTGATTTGGACCTTTATGGAATAATTAATTAGGATTGATGCGTAATTTAGCAAGTTCTGAGTTTCTAGCTAAATTAACAACGACAACAACACTTTATACACTAACGTGAAAAGGTGAAACAGATGTTTATGGGAGCTAGCACCGTTCCGATTTGCAGCTAAATAGAATATTTTATAAAGAATAATGTAAGGTAGATTAAATTAATTACTGATAGGCAGGCGTTCTAAAATAATTTTACAATGATTGGTTAGCCAGAAGCCCAACTAAGACCACAGAAAGGGTTCTGCGCCTACCAAGGGGTTATCAGACCCTGATTTTATCAGTACGTCAACTAAGCCGGTCCGTAACAATTGGTGACTTTACGGCCTACCGAGAGTATTTGATGCTTATCAGGCTGAAGAATTGCCAGTTGGTAAATAATTTGATTGCCGCTTGACTGGCTGAGAATATTGGTCTATCTTCGACCTTTGTTTATAGTGGCATAGATCGAAGATTGAAAAACTATGGGAATGGTGAACATGGAAAAAGACCATGGAAAAAGAGTCTGTACTAGTATCGCTAAGCAGACCTCCCAGTTCGACAGCTTGCGAGGAGAATGTCTGTCCGTGGACCTAAAATCTACTATGATTCAGATTTCAATGACGGGAATGAGTTCTAAGATACGTGTGGAAAAATGTAACGGTTGCAGACCAATGACCACTTCTCTGGCGGCAGTGGGACATTTTTGCATGACAACTGTCATGCACAGGCAGGCAAGCCGCGGAAGCTTGTCGGAATGCCTAATGATGTAAATATGTATCAGCTTAGGCCACAACACAATGGAGGCATAGGTGAAGTGGAGTCTTACCATTACGGTTTAGAATCAAAAGACCATTTTTAGACAGATACCCCAAATACTACCAAAAAGGCATTAGAGGAATAGAGGACTCCATTAGCTAGCAATAATTGTGAATGAGAGTTCCAGTTACGTCTTCCCCAGAAAACTTCATGGAAGAATTTTAAATTTTAAAGTTTATAAACTGATCCTAAGTCTGGCTTGTATTTATTGAAAAAGGGAACTAGTACAGCCTTCTAAAGATTAATGCTAAGGCCTTTGTTGCTACATAATTCGAACACCACTCGAAGAGCTGATCACATTACATTTGAGACGGTGCGGCCAAATTTGCCTATGATAGTAAATACATATCCAATGACGTTTTTGCCAAGTTCGCTGAGCTAGCTAAGAAGATTTTCGATAACAAGACAATGTCAATAACCTGTCTGACCGACTGTTGTAACGAAAGTAGGTTTGCACCCTTTAATAATTATATCAATTTGGGTTTGCATAAGCTACTCGTATTTTCAAAGGTGCTCAAATCGTTCATTGTTGTCATTACTGCCACAGATGGTGTGATGAGCATTGAAATCAATCACTGTTATACCTTGAACGGTTTCACATCTTTGTCATCTCCTGGGAAGTAAGCAGCCGAACACTATCGTCCCTATATAAATAGAGATTTCCACTAAGCTGTTAAATCTCTGATGATGGCGATTAGAATGGCCTTTCTTGGTGGATTTTCAAAGCGATCGTAAATCCGCTTACCTAATTTAGAATTAAGTCCTTAGCCTCCTGGTTTAGCACCAGAGTGGTGTCCTTCGCGGTGCCCTTCGCGGCGAATCAAGTACATACTGTGTTAGTAACCACATCGCTAGAGTGGTATCGATACGTTTCCAGAACCTTAATGACAATTAATAGTCCTGCTCAAGGTCTCTCTAGCAGTGTTACCCTCTCAGTGTTCAAGAAATGATTTTTTTTGAGTATTGCTTGAAAACTGATTAACAGTACTTGTGAGGCAATTACCACCCAACTCGTTCTACATATAAATATTTTTTCAAACTAAAAGAAAACAAATTTTAAATAAGCAGAAAATTAATTGGTTGAGAAAAAACTTATGTTTACTTAAAATTTAGCTGACAAATCCATTCCAAAGCTTATAAGAATTTGTAATTGGGTTGTTTATATTCATTCTGTTATGCTGTCAAAAAATCTATAATACTTCTTTGTGCTATGATTGTTTATTCAAATGATTCAAGTAAAAAAATTCGCAGCTTTTATACCCTTCATGCGAGTTTTAAGGAGAAGTATAACAATTTATATAATAATTTGACTCATGACTTTTTTTTTTAATATGTCTGCACTAGGTATCCCGGCAAATATTGTCCGTCTTTGCATGACGACGCTATCACACACACAAAGCGTTGTCAGGGTGGGGAAAAACCTCTCCGACCCCTTTGATACCAAGAGAGGTTTCAGGCAGGACGATGCTCTGTAGTGCGATTTTTTTAATCTTCTGATGTAATACATCCTACGTCAGTGCCTGTTCTTCCCAAAGGAAGTGATGCTGCTCGCTTACCCCGATAACATCGATATCATCGGTACGCAGGAACGGCGAGTCAGCAAGGCGTTCTCAGAGTTTGAAAAACAGTCTCGGCTCATGGGTCTAGCGGTGAACGAGGACAAGACGAAGTACTTGGTGTCTTCTCGCACTCCGTCAACGCGCCTTGGACGTCCAATGACAATGGAGAATGAAACGCGAGGTTCAATGAGGTTGACATAGACCAGCGCATAAAATTCCAGCGGCTACACTGGGCTGGGCACCTCATTCGAATGGTTGAAAGAGCTCCAGCACGCATAGTTTACATGGGGTGGGGCACAAACTTGATTGGAGGATGCCGAAATAGAGGACGACCGGGCACGCGTTGGAATGACTAGGTATGGAGAGATCCCTCGCATACATCAGAAACTGAAACTGACACTGAATTCAGTACATTAGCAACTGAAACTGAAACTAAAACTGAATTTTAGAACTGAGTCGTCCTAGCAACAAAAACTGAATACAGTACGTCAGCAACTGAAACTGAAAAAAGTACTTTTGACTTATTTCAGTACTGAATGTCAGAAAAATACAAAATACAACCCTGAAAAAAATTTAAAGTGATGAAAAATGACATTTAGTTTCAGTTCATTTTAGTTTCAACTGAATAATTGTACAACAGAAACTAAAATTCACTTTCAGTTACGTTTCAGTTTCTGTTGTATGTGACAATAAGGCTTAAGTTATCAAATCGAATGCAAATGGAACGACGTCTCTATCTATTACCTTTTCCGAGATCTTTTCGTTCATACGGACGGGCAGACGGACATGACTATATCGACTCCTCTATCGGTCCTTATAATAGTGGGCTTAAATTTAAGGGGCCACCGATCATTATTTATAACTGTTACATACATTTGCACAAAACGAATAGGCTCTTCTACCTTCGGTACAGGGCCTAAAAATAAATAACCAACAACAAATACAGAGAAAGAAATTAAAACGTGAACAGCTGCACTTTCCATTTCTTTCATCGCTGTACTGGCACAAGAAATGTGTAATATGGAGATAGAGAGAGCAAGAGAAAATAATAAAAAGAGAGAGAAATAAAAAGATAGATAGGGAGAGAGAAGGAGAATGTATTGTCTAATGTTTCCTTCCTTTTGCTTTCTTCAATCCCCAACATTTTAATAATTTTCCATTTAAACAACTCATTATTACTCATATCATCGATGATGTATGCCGAAATATATATAAAAAAATGCTTACAAATTTTATTATAAGTACATATATTTAAGCCAAATATTAATGCACTCCAGCATCGTCAGTTATAGGGGTGTATTGAATAAATACACATAAATTTCTAAGTTTTCTGCTCCGCTATTAAAACGCTCCCTTCTCAATGCTTAAATTCTATATACCCTTCATTATGTAATTATGGAAGGGGCATCACATAGTTGGACAACACCACGACTCTTTCTTGTTTCATATAAAATTCAAGAATATGTGATGTGAATAGAAATTACCATTTCTGGTTGACACTCCCCGAAAAAGAATAATGTTTGCAAAAAAGAATAGTTTATTTTCAAAGATTTGTATATTTCCATTACAACACGAAGGAATTGCTAAAACGCTGTGACATCACTTCTTGCAAAATAATCCAAAACGAATTACACTCAAAACTGAGCACGCAAGAGCTCTTAAATATTTAAATACTTATATGAGTTGAGTCTTTTGTCTACGTTTTTTAACTCATTTGGATTAAATTAAAATAATTAAGTGCTGTCATTCATTTTGTGTGTCTGCCCGACTGTCTATGTGGGGGCAAATTTTTTATTTTCGGTTTTTTATTTATTAATTATACGCGAGCGCTAGCAACACCCAGTAGTCGTACATATACGATTCTAATCACTTTTCTTGACGAAATTTTTATTTCATTGCTATTGCGCTACCGAAGTTTCGTTCTTTACTTGCAATGAAAAAGTGGAAGTCATAAAAAAATGAATGCTAATTCTGTGATTAAATATCTGCCAAGCAATGCGTTAGTAATTGTTTTTGTAATTTGTGAATTCATTATTCTTTTTTTTTTTTTTCTTTTTTGATCTTTGAAAAGTCGGAAAACTTTATACAAGTTTATTCACATTTGTGTATTTGGGCACTTAAGTAATTTTCTAATTATGCATTAGAATTGCCTTTGCTATAGTAGATACTTATATGCATGTATCTAGATACATATGTCTGTAGTGCTGCTTGCATGCTTTAGAAAATAAAAATCCACTTCAATTTGAGTGAATTCAACGAAAATGTAGAACGCAGTCAAACTTGTTTGAGTGCATATGGCTATAAATATTTTAAGCATTTAAGAAGTCTTGTTTTCATTTTTTATTTACTTTTTTAACGAAGCTTGTTTAACACGTCGAAAATTTGTGAAGGGTATTGTACTGTGTTCTAAATGAAATGAAACTCAATTAGGCATAATTAACAGCAGTCACACGGAGTTCTAATTCGTAGGAATTTTCGCTCATGTTTGACGCCTTCATGTACGACACGTGCGGGTGTTTTGTAGGGGAGGCTAATATGTAGAGTATATATTCTGAGGTCAACGCAACTCGCGTGACCTTTTTTTTTGGGTTTATTGTTTTTTTTCGGCTGCAAAGTTAAAGCAAACAGCAGTGCGGGCGAGTACAAATTTAATTAGAGTATATACTCATATATAAGCTGAGTTAAATACTCCTAAACGAAAAAAAAGAACCAACTTAATGAATGTATTGTAATTTTTTTTTCGTACGTGTAAAGCGTATTTAATTGTTTATTTTTATTTTAATTTAATATTATTTATCATTGCTATTTATTTATTTTTTTTTTTGTCTGTTTTGGTTGTCTGACTGGCGATTTCTTGGATGAATCATATCAAGTTGACTTTCATTATCATCGAGGTTGAGAAAACAGCTGCCTCAGAGTTACTACACAAATAAATAAATATATAGCGAAAGAATTCCTGATTGTTGTGGTTTAATTTATTTTTTCTTCCGCTACTAAATGATGATTTAAATATTATGAACCTCAAGTCAACTGCATAAATAAATCATTTTTAATTTTATCGAGCAAGTACCCAGTCATTCTATCTTATTAGCTATCAAACCACAATCAATGAGGGTATCAAACCATAAAATTGATTTCATATCCATATGAAACATTAAAAAAATGAAGCACGTACTATATATGACGGGGGTTCTTAACATATTATTTCTACTTAGTTCCATGTGAGGTAATTTATTGTCTTTTCATCTAGAGAGAAAGTGTGCTTCTTATATTGCTCAGCCATCTGAGTTGAACCATCCTTATGCGGTGTTACTAGAAGCTGATTCTCTTGTCCAGGTTGATGCATAGGTATTTGCCAGTAAAGCCTACTTCTCTTTTAATGATTTGCATTAATCTTCAAATTTCGGCGTCTTCACCAAGCTGCCAATACGTGAAGGTAACTCTGAAGGCCATCTGCTGCCGCGATACGACACTTCAAACTATAAAAAATGGCAACATCATCGCAATAAGTCGCAATGACCTCCACGTATCCCTGATGATGAGGATACAGAGGTCAGCGGTGTAGAGTAAATGAAGTAAAGATCTTATTACGCTGCCCTGCGGAACACCAGCTCTCATCGGGGGGTAGAAAAGGTAGCCCGGTATCTTAAATTTTCGCATTTTCTAGGTAGGATCGAAGAAGGCAGCTTTAAAGCGGTGTATTTTAACGTAGTACAAGAGACCGTCATGCCAGACACTATCAAAAGCCTACTGCTTGTCGACAAATACTGCATTACAATACTCAAGGTCATCTAAAGATTGCAAGACTTGTTGTGGAACTCTGTGAATTTGTTAAATTGTACCATGACTTGCGCTAAATCAAAACTGGTGATCTGGCAGGATACTGTTTTGGTTCATAAACTCGTTTAGTCGGCCAGCAATCAGTCTCTCCCATTTCTTCGATAATGAAGGCAGAAGCCTAATTGTCCGGTATGACTCAGGGTCATCATTCGGCTTACCTGCCTTTTGAATCATATGGATCGGTGCTTTCGTCCAATGGGTCGGCAGGAATTGGAACCTCAGCATCTCGTTAAAAATCAACGAAACATAGGAAATCGTACATGTCAGCTGATATTTAAAGTAGCGTAGCACATCATTTCAATACTTGGGGCCAGGTTTTTTCGCAAATATTTGATTATGTTGGCTATTTCTTGAGCCTGGATAGTAAATATTGAAAGGGACATCTGCAACTGTGTTTCTAAGCTTTCGAGAGAATCTTTCAACTGTGTCTTGTGAATCTATCATCCAGATGGTGGGTAAAATTATGGGCCTTTCCCTTTTCACATTTAGCAAATGCTCCACCAGGGCACCGGATCGGAGATTGTCGAAATGCTTGCTTCTTAAGCGACTTTCCAAAGAGAATAGTTGGTGTCTATGATGTAGTTCATAGTTGCGAAATAAATTTTATATTTAGAGGAAATATTAAAGTTAAAATATTTAAGCTGGACTCTATCGATTATAATCTCCAGCCAGACAGACGGACATGTCTATATTGACTCGACTTTTAGTGATCTAACTTGAACATTTATGGCATGTTTGTTAGGAATGACGTAAAATTTCATAAACTTGGCATTTCTAGCTGAAATACCAACAACATTTTTTTTTTCATACAAAAACCAATAAAGGTGGCGAAGATTTGTATGGAGTCTACCCTTTCTAATGGTTCGATTAGAAGTAAAATATACTAATTTTGCGTTTTTAGCTAAAATAAAAATAAAACTCACAAATGTCGTTAAGCATGAGTGACAATTCCTAAAATGCATACTCGATGTGACGGCTGTTAATTATGCCTAATTGAGTTCCATTTCATTTAGAACACAGTACAATGCCCTTCAGAAATTTGCAGTGTAACACACTTCATTAAAAAAAAAGAAAAACAAAAAAAGAACACTGTGTTCGACCTCGAGATACCTTGCAGCCCCAAGGAGCAGTATTGTATATTTTATTGGGATTGGTATTAGTTATAACGAAATGTAATTGCATGATGGACGGATTAATTTGGGGGCTATCCTTTTTAAGAGCTCCAATCTGGAGCTAAATGGAATATGTTATAAGAAATAATCTAATAGTCATACTAGTTAAACATTATAAATGCAAAGTTGAAATAACAATGCATGACTGGTAGACTATTGGTATTGACACTCTTTGCGTACATTGTTTTGTTAGAGTGTTAACATATAACGTCACAGGGAATCAGTGAGACGAAGGATCCTTACCAATATTTAAATGTATGGAGCATACAGGATAACGGCTGAACCGATTTAATTATTGCATTTTTGTAATGTTCCTAATAGGCCGAAGAAGGTTTCTTGGAAATGATAATTGAAAAAAATTGCTCGAAACGAAAGCTGAGTTATTTTGAGTTTTTATCCTTATGAACTTAATGAGAATTATAATTGTCATAATAAAGCATATAACTCTCAAATATTTTTAGTATACTTCATATGAGTATCACTTCAGTTTCCTGAAGAATGTTTATGGATTTCGTTTTGGCATATGATTGTTGGTTATTGTCTAAGAGGTGTGTTACGTGAGGTTGAACGCCCGAGAGTGAGAGTGTGATGAGTAGATGAGAGTGATAGGTTTAATAGGACAGAGCTGTTGAAAAAAAGCGGATAGAGCGTGTTGAGGGAACTATGTTGGGCCATAAGTATTGGCTTTTTTCAAAGTCCTACCCATAGGCGGCTAATTAAAAAACATTGAAGTTCACTTTGTGCTTAGAAGCATATGGGACAAAGAAAATTGTAAAACTGAACTTGAAAAATTAAAAATCGGTAAAAAGTAAATAGACTCCCTCTTATCTTTGCATCCATTTAAGGTAAATTGATGATATTTAAAATACATGTTAATGGGATATTAAGAATCCGAAGCCTTTTTACTTGACTTGACTTTTTCGGTTAAAGTTGTAGAAATGTTTAGTGTGTTGATTGGTAAAACATAATAATGGGGTTATATGCATTAGACTTTAAATTTCAAATTTATATATCTAGCTTCAAATATAAAGAGTACCACATCTGTACCATAGGTTTGAATGGTATGCTATAACACTTGTATGTGTGTTAATATTTGATTTTTTCTGGAGTTAGATTGTATGATACACCTGCACTTAATAAGCAGTCCAAAGATTAACAAATGAAAAAATGTTTCAACCGAAACTATTGAAATTAGAATTTTCTGAGGGCTACGTTTTAAAATGATCATGGCATCTTGATATTGGATATTTGATCTTCTTACAAATATAAAAATAGAGAAAACTACAGTCAGGTGTGATTGACTTCGTGATATCCTGTACATTCATTGAGCCTTAAATTTATATGCGATATTCCTATCTGGATCTGTTTTTTAGGCCCTGTACCGAAGGTACAAGAGCCTATTGGTTTTGTGCAAATGTATGTAACAGGTAGAAATAATGGTCGGAGACCCCCCAAAGTTACCCCCATTATGGTCAGGAGTGATAGAGGAGTCGATATAGCCGTGTCCGTCTGTTCGTCTGTCCGTCTGTATGAACGAAAGGATCTCGGAAACGGTAATAGATAGAGACTTCGTGTTTTTTGCATTCGACTAGGACTGCTCCGGAATTTCACAAGTTTATTTTAAAATTTTGCCCCTCCCCCCCTTCCCCATAAAATCACCCCCAAGGAAAAATATTTCTTCGGCACAAAAAAAAAATTGTATGCCAGTAAAGAGATAACGTCCCTCTTAGTCAAAATCCGAAAAGTTCATCAAAATCGGATAATAAATAACGATTTTATAAGCGATTTCATATGCTCGGGAAACATTTAATGTGTTTGTTAGGAGACCTGAACTGGTACAGGGCCTCTTACAGTCGGTTACGCCTGACTGTATTTTCTTATTTGTTTTTTATTAAAATCTCAGAAAAATGGATGGAATGTTTTCTCCCGGTTCTCGGTACTCATACGATCAGCCTATCGGTGGATAAACGGAAATTTCTATATCGGCTCATGTTTGGATGTTGTTAAATTTGTTTGCAACATTTGAAAATTTTCATATTCATTATTTGGTAGTTGAACCGATGAACACGCTTCCGTCGCGTTAAATGCGTTACAAACTTTCAGACAAACTAATAATACCCTCTATAAACAAAATTTAAAAGGCATGAAAGGCGACAAAACTATATAGGACTGTGTACGTCATTCAAATATAACACATTATTGTAAATCATGCTAAAGAACGATGTTAAAAATTAAACACAAAATAGTAATGCTATATACTTACAATACAAAGTAAATCAATACTAATAAATAAAGCAAATGTAAGACGTAATTAACTTTTGAAACAATTGAGTTGCAATCAACTGTAACATTCATTATTATATACAATAATAATTATATACAATATTATATACAATATTATTATATACAATACTATTTCAGTTAGTCATACAAACGAAAAAAAAGTATTTCACACGTCACAAACAAATTGCATTTGTTTTCATCTGATTTTATCTTAAACGTAAACAAGATTCTTAACGTATTAAAGGAGTGTCGTGTGTAACGCTTTAATGAGATTGTTACGGTTTGCGCACCTATATGAATTTTTTGACTTTTTATTATTAAATTATTTTTTATTTATTAGAGACATCCAGACAACTTTTCATATTTTACGAATATAAAATTAGGTATTACTTTAAACTCGTACTAACTCGAAAACAATATAAACTCGTGAAAGTACGAACCAAGTAACTCATGTGTTTCTCTTTTTTTATAATTTTTTATTAGAAAAATGTAGCAATAATCAGCGCTATTTGTTCAGAGCCTAAACTGCAATGATTGACATAATAGAACTGCATAGTTGGAAATAATATTTATCAGTGACAATGAAGAAATATACTACACGTCAATAACAATAGCATATTAAAGAGATAACTAAATATATCATCAGTCATCTTCAGGGTGGATGACTCACTACTTTGTCAGATCTTGGAAATATTCATCGAGAAGATTTGGTTGTTCAATTCAACATGCATTTCTTCCTCTTTTTCATCGTCATCCCTTTCATAGATTTCAATTGGATCGATGACAAAATATTTCTCATACCTGATTCATTCTCTATGTTTGGCACATAATCTATATCACTGTCGTTGTCATTTTTATAAATGGATAAGCTTCTTCAAACAGCTCGCCATCTTTAACGGCTCTTTTACGGGTGTAAAAATCCGGATCACTGCGTTGTTGATACTCCAATTCCAAACTCATTTTGGTAAAATCGAAAAAAAAAAATCGTATAATTTGAAACAATGTTTGTACTATTGACACTAACTATACTACCTTTATACTGTCTATATACTATATATTCTTTTAAAACCCATTAATCAACTGATTTGGGTGCATAGAAAAAGAAGGACTTCACATTTAGGCATACCTTCGATCACTTGTAAACTAGTAAATAAGTAGACACAAAGATGGAACATAACTGATAATAACATTTAAGAGTCAAGTTATATCGACTTGAATTAAATTAAAAAACCCAAAGCAAAATGGTCAAATAACATCGATATTAATACAAAGTATATATGGGTCTGGCCAGACCACAAGGTACCATTAATATCAACGTGGTGTGCTCAAGTCACTCTTCTTTTTAGGTGCTAATTATTTTGTGGCTTAAGACTACAACCAAACTCCATATTGGAATTAGTATTATCCCTAAGTGTAAATACTACACTTGAGGACTGCTAATAATTAATTTAGATATTCATTCATTGAAACCAGTTCACCAGAGCGTCCAAGCATCCCTGAGCATTTTTTGTGGTTTCGTAAAGATATTTGGAGATGACATAATCACTGTATCATCACCATAATGGCTACGATTATATTTAATATATGAGCAGTTGGTGTAGGTAAATCAGGTGTCTATAAGGTGTATAACACTGGTTTTAATAAACTGCCTTGAGGAACAAGTGCCGTAATTTGACGGGCTATTCATTTATCATCCCATACTTCCACTTCCCCTGTATTAGAAAATGGCCGACACCGAGTATAGCGATGTAAATAAGTGCCATAAACATAATCCATGTCATCGTCTTATGGTGCAATATCCATTCTAAATTACAAATACCCACAAACTAAACAAAGCATCCTACCAAATGACTTCGTTGCAAATCTGTGTTGAAATCGTTGCAACAAAAATATTCAAAATCATTTCAACATATATAGCACCAAGCCAATATTTCAACTTACTCAACCTTAGAAACGTTCTCAATGCTAATGAAAATACAATTGTTTTAGAAGATTTCAATAGTTGGCATCAATTCTGGGCTTCCCACAAAAACAGCAAAAAGGCAACATAATAGCTAAATTCATCCATAGCGCCAACCTAATCTTACTTAATGACAAGTCACAAATACATTATTCAATCCATAACACCTTTACCCAAATTAATCTATCCTATTGTACTTCAGATTTAATTGCGAGTACATCTTGGTCCATATCTGATACCTTCATGGAAGTGACCACTTTCCTATAATTATAACACACTTCCAACGCAATATTATCACTGAACATTTCAGAGCAACCTTTAAGTTAGAAAAATCGCATTGAAATTTAAAACTCAAAATTGACAACTACAGCCGAATTCAATCCTAATACACATCTGTAAAACATGGTCTAATATTAGACGGTTCTGTGGCATAATTCCATCCAAAAAAATTTACGGCATTCAACATCCGATAACAACACAAATCACTACACATAAACTAGCAATAGCAAATAATTTCGATCTCCACTGGCAAAAAGATTTAGACGATAAAAATTTTACAATATATTTCAGCACAAATAATTACGTAACTAGAGCCCAACCATCCAGTCACTGAACATCATGATAACCCTGAACGAGCTGCTAACGGCTTTGAAAAAACTATCTGCGGAAACATCTGGTTATGAATATTAGACCTTTATAATAATATATTCAACAATTACTTACCTCAAACCTACAAAACAAGCTTTAGCAATTCCAGCAGTAAAACCGAGTTGCAATAAATTTGATATTAATTCATATAGACCAATATCTCTAAGCCCAAGTAGTGCTTTAATAACACTTCCATCGAAGGCTTCCTGACTTTTTCTGCTCTAATTTGCTCGATAAATTCAGTTCGAGAGATCATCTTTGCAGTGGAACATCAAGAAAGCTTTTCGTACTTTCAACATCATATTTTCCTTATCCATACTGAACCATAATCTAATATCATCCCTAATGGAATCTATTGATATTTATAGTTATTTTCTTACGTATACGGCAGGTTGCTTTGTCGGCAACTTTCTGCAAAGACGACGTTTCTTGGCCATAAATATCTAATTTATTATTATTATTTATCGCTTTAATTTATCGAAGCTTTAATATTTAGTTGAATGATTGGTAGCTAATGGACAGAACAAAGTTCATAGTATCTCTTGATAGAGACTTATAGACTTATATACCTGTATGATTAGACTTTTACCTTCAAACACAGCAAAGTCTTAGGTATTTACAACCTTTTTACACTAGAATGTATATTTTATGTAGACCGAATATACCATCTGCTGGTTATTATGTTAGCACGTAGTTCTTGGTGAAGCTGTAGGTCTTCCCCTCTAGGTCCAGCACGAGAATTATCCCAAAAACGATCTTTGGCATTTTAATCAACTCTAGCTATTAATTTAAGACCATTTCGATTAAATAATTCTATAAATGTACCTGTGTTCCAAGAAAACAGATTAGGGAGAGGGGGATTAATAAACAGGCGATACCATAATTTCTCCATGTGAACTATAGAGATGAACTGCAGCCATTTGCTGACAGTCTGGCTAAACTGGATCAATAAGGTAACGTTTGATGATGAATCGCACCATTATTGCAGCTGTCTCAAGGGCGCCATATTTGGAGTGGTTAGCAGGATACAGCTCATATCCAAATTGCTTAAAAGTTGTACGGCTACAAGAATTGGTCTCAGCAGGATTTGATTCAATTGATTTGATTCAATTGATGCTTAGTTATAAAAGCTTTGTATTAATGATGTATTTTTGCATGGAAATTAACTTATGAAATGTGCTTAGCAGGTTCTCTCCTTTACCATCTAAATAACATGTTAGATTTGGGTTTCGCATAGCGCTAGTATCGCGGCTCTTGTGGTAGACTATTTTTTTTTGCCTAAATATATCAGAATATAAGGGATCCAGAAAGCCAAGTGAATTTTTGGGCTGTCGGCTTTGGCAAGAAGATACAGTTTGGATACACATTAAACTTGTAACTAGTTCGAAAACTATATAAAAAAAACTGTCTCGAAAAATTTAAAGATTTATAAACTTAACAAGTTTAAACATTTAAAGAAAATCCGCTCATATCAATCAGTTCCCGATTTTTTTCCAGTTTATAAACAAATTTAACCGACAATCATATACAGCATCCATTTCAACTTAAAAGTATGCCATCAAGCAATATCAATTGCTATTTTCAGCCCCAAAAGTATGCCATGTATTAAACAGCCCTATTAATAAGCATTTAATGTAGTGCAAATAGCAACATGCAAACAAGTAAATACTGTCATCATCAGCCAGCCATATCGATTCGCTCGATCTGACATTAATGATGCATTTTTTATTTTATGACGACGACGACGATGTCGGCACTGAGTCAGTCTACCATTCTGCCATCATCGATAAAATAATTTAATACGGCGACACTAATCAATGGCGACAATTTGCAATTTGCATAAATTTAATTAAAAACACACACAGTGCGAGGGGGTAACTGGGAAACGTTTCACTGCAACTTAATTAAGTGCGCTGCTGTCAGAGATTGAAGGATACGATTAGAGCGCTGCAAATGACAGACTGATGGGTGATGTGTTGATGTATGGTGGTATTGTAAATACCGGAAGTAGTGTAGTGCTGCTGACAACTAATGCGATACACATGCCAAGAAGGACGAAAAATTATTAAATGTAGGTTAAAGCTTTGCTTACTTAATTGCAGTAAAACATAAAGTGCTGATAGATCTAGACATTATATGTAGACGAAGAAGGAGCTGGAATTACAAAACTAAAATTGTTCTTAGTTAATTAGGTACGAGAGTCATTCCCTATGTTCTTGGAAAAAATATATTGTGGAAAAACATATTCTTATATGGAAAATAGTTTCATATTCTTCATTATTTTACTGCATATATTTATATACTTATAAAATGTTCTTTGTTTTATTAAAATATAGATGAGGGTCTTAATTACTCTGGACTATTATTAAAAGGTATAAAGCAAATAACCACCATTTCTCCCTAAGGAAGCTCTTGTGATATTAGGTGTAAGTTTTCATATTCAATGGAAAATTTGGAATTTGTTTGGCAATAAAGTCAGGACATGTGACCAGTATACCATTGGATTAACGTAGGAAGGTCAATCATTTGTTTGTCAGAAGTTTGTGAGAAATTAAGGAAAACCTAAAACCACTACGACAATGTGATCTGTTACACACCTACGGAAACAAATTTAATTTTTGTGCACTCAAACTAACGAATTGATGGATCACCTGTCGTTCAGTTGGCATACAATGGCTTCTTGTTCCAGCACATCAAAGACAAACTGCGTAAACAATGATATCAGTCTGCAAAAGAAGCCATTGTTGAATTCAAAAACCTGTTTTGAAGTTGTCTCATGAAAGAATGGTAAAAATGCCAAGACCAATCGTTCGTAGGGATGTAAGAGGGTACATAAATCGCAAAGGAGAATATTTTGAAAGACTACAAAATCAGTGACAAATAACTTCACAATAAAAATAGTAACACTCAAACAACAATTTTTTCAAATTAACTTTTTACAAAGACGAATTGAGCTATAAGTTTTATAGGCGGAATATTAATAATGAATAGAAAAGAGAATAAATTAAGTTAAATAACGATTTAAGCCGATCATGAAAACTAGACATCTGAAGCATATTGTAGATTCAGTACGATGAAACATTTGTAAATTTTTTAAATCTTATTTCATATTTTTCATTGTAATATTTCTTTGAATGATAATAAATGATTTATCAACATAAAAAAGAAACAATTCATCTGGTTCGTGATCATCTACAGTGGATACATATTTATATTAGATAAAGTTGAAGATTTTATCTATTGAATAAAAATGGACAGGATTTTGTCTAAACGAGAACACTTTTCTGAACTGTATACATGGGAACATTCAAGTACTCTGTGCATATACCCACGAGTCTCACGTAAACATTTGCAGTCCAAAGCTTTGGAAAAGATAAAATAGGAGGTGTCATGAAACAGCCGAATATACCATAGCTATTAAATCGTTTTTTTTTTAATAATTCCCTACTGCTGTGTTCTCTTTAGTTGTTCTCTTCTAAGCGGCATTGAACTACCACATTTCCAGTGAGCCTGTTGTTATTGTCCTGTAAAACGAGTATATACCACATCTACCTTCATAAACAAATGCTAAAATAAGATGCATTTGATTTTTCACGCATATACAGAAGCACTTATTACGCCCTGTACCGAAGGTACAATAGCCTATTGGTTTTGTGCAAATGTATGTAACAGGAAGAACTAATTGTCGGAGACCCCCAAAGTTACCCCCATTATGGTCAGGAGTGATAGAGGAGTCGATATAGCCATGTCCGTCTGTCCGTCCGTCCGTCCGTCTGTATGAACGAAAGGATCTCGGAAACGGTAATAGATAGAGACTTCGTGTTTTTTGCATTCGACTAGGACTGCTCCGGAATTTCAGAAGTTTATTTTAAAATTTTAAATATTAAATTAATAGCGCTATGCTCCTTTTAAATGCATTAGGGTCACGCAAAAAAGCAACCAACAACAACTGCAGAGAAAGAAATATTAAAACAAGTAAGGAAATTTCAGTCGGGCGTAACCGAATGTAAGAAGCCCTGTACCAGTTCAGGTCGCCTAACAAACATATTAAATGTTTCTCGAGCATATGACCAAACACATGACCACTTCTCACTGCGCGAATATGAATGAAAAGAAAAGGGGGGTCGTTCAAATTCAATTGCTTATAAAATCGTCATTTATTATCAGATTTTGATGAACTTTTTGGATTTTGGCATAGAGGAATATTATCTCTATACTATCATACTCAACTTTTTTTGTGCCGAAGAAATTTTTTGCCTTGGGGGTGATTTTATGGGGAAGGGGGGAGGGGCAAAATTTTAAAATAAACTTATGAAATTCCGGAGCAGTCCTAGTCGAATGCAAAATAACACGAAGTCTCTATCTTTTACTGTTTCCGAGATCCTTTCGTTCATACAGACGGACGGACGAACAGGCCATATATCGACTCCTCTATCACTCCTGACCATAATGGGGGTAACTTTGGGGGGTTTCCGACCATTATTTCTACCTGTTACATACATTTGCACAAACCCAATAGGCTCTTGTACCTTCGGTACAGGGCCTAAAAAGTCTATTGGAGAAAATTATGAAAAAACCAACTTAAACTTAGTTTTCATAAATCAACAGACAGTCAGACAGAAGGACATTAGCAAGTGAGCTAATCAAAACCTTTTAAAAAGGCAGGTTTTTACGAAAGAAGAAACTAACCATAAGGCTTTCTCTGACATTACCAACCCTTTTGGACGAGTAAGAAACTTGTTCGACAAGTTGAGTCAATTCAGCTCTGACCGTTTGGATTTATTTAAAAAAAGAGAACTATAAAACACTACAACTAGCATCAGACTTGAACGTTCTATATGCAGATTGTGTTTAATAAATTTTGCGTCAATATAACTCTAACTAGTGTCTAATCTCGACCATTGCCGGCGAACCATTCTCACAGCGCTTTTAAAAATTTATTCAAACAGTCGTAATTTTGATAGTTCTTGTAGTGATTTAGAGTAGTGATAAAACACTCCGAATTGCATTTCAACGCAAAGTATTAAATACATTAAACATGACTTCTAAATTCCATCAAAAAAAGTATATTTTAGAATTATTAAATTCTCCAACAATAGTAAAAGATGATAATAATTAGTAAAAATCTTGGCAACTGCCGATCATAATGACAAATTTGGTACCGACTCGTTATATTTATAACCAAAAGTTAGAGCGAACTATGAACAAAATATTCATAAAATATATTTTAAAAAAGTTTCCATCTGTTAAACCGAAGCTATAACACAAATCACGTAATATTTGAATTGCGATAGCATCTGTATAAATATAGACAAAAAAAAAAATTGTAGATCCTACACTTATGTATGACTGTTTGACGTTTCGTTTTTTGTGCGACCGATTTGTACAGGGTTACACCCAATTGAAGGAAGACGCCCGCTTAAATAAAATAGTTTTTCATACAAAATCAAAAAAGTGCGAGGTTGATTTGTATGCTTGCTACCACAAAAAGAGGGAAGATACTATATGTCTATAAGTATATTTATTTGAAGGAGATGTGCACAGTCTTCCTTTTGAACTTTAAGCAGTTGTTGACAGAAACAAACTAATTTTTCATACAAAAACCTGCTAGTAATGCTTGGTTTGAATGGAATGATATTGGCGATAAATAAAGTGCTGAGGAGGTTGTAGGCATCTCACACATCAGTGTTGATGAGGCTGTAGGCATCTCATAGATCACATTTCACATACATATTTGGACATGAAAAAGCTATCTGCGCGATGGGGTCCACGATTGCCACACAATCGACCAGAAGAGCAACCGTGAAACAATTTCCAAAATAGTGTTTGGCGATTTTCAGCTGCAATCCAACCGTTACATTGCCGTAGTCAAATTCATCACATTATACAATAGACAGTGGGGTTTTCAGGCTGAACGTGCTCTAAAGAGGGCCGAGGTAGGTATGCCGTGCAACAATGTTAGGGTCACATTTTTTTTGGGATACACACGGATTCATTCACATCTATTACCTTAAAAAGGGAAAAATAGTCACTGGCGAACATTATGCAAAGCACTTGAACTGATTCAATATTGATTTGAAACAGAAACGGCCACATTTAGAAAAGAAAAAGTGGTATTCCATAAAAAAGTCACACAATTTATTCAAAAAATTTCATAAATTGTGCTATAAACGGCTACCCTATCCAACATATCATCCAGATTTAGATCCCAGTGACTCATTTCAAACCTGAAGAAATGGGTAGACGGCAAGACATTTGGATCGAATGAAACTTTGAAAAATTATTGTTTGGTATGAAAGAAAAAATTGGAAGAAACGATAGATTAAATGTATCAAGCTAAAATGAGACTATGTTGAGAAATGAAATGCTAATTTCCCCAAACAAATACCTTTTATACCTTGTAACTTCATTGGACCTTATATTTGTATGGAAGATGTATGTGAGATTTTTTTTTTTGTAAATAAGTTTTAAATATACCAAATAATAGTAAAATGCAATCAAATGTTTTTCTTACTAAAACCTATAAGGGGGGACAGATTTCAAAGTGTTTTATTAAAAAACTCTAAGAGGAAGATTCCTTAGAGATGGGTTGGCATGTTCATTAAACACTACATATCTAAATAGGGAATATGACAGAAAAAATATCCAAACTTACGATCGATTAGATAGACGATTGGATAGATCATTTTATGACATTAACGTTTAAATATGATTTTGGCCATATGGCCGCCACGCGCAATCTGGAAGTCCAATTTTCACATACTTTCCGCAGCATTTGAGGGCGTTTTTCGCCAAAACTCTTTAAATGTTGATTTTCAGGTGTTCAATTGTGTCTGGTTTATCGCCGTAGGCAAGTGACATTAATAACCCCAAAGAAAATAATCCAATGGTGGCCAATTAATAGAACCATTACGTGAAATTATTCGTTTATCAAAAGTTTCTTTGAGTAAATCAATTTTAGCGTGGGATGTGTGACATACGGCTCCGTTCTATTGGAACTACATGTCAGCAAGATTAATAATTAACGAAACAACTTCTAATCATGTCTCATCATCTTTTTTTAAGATTAGGGTCACATGACTTCGCCGGCCCATAAAGCGCACCAAACAGAAATTTTATGTGGATGTAATGGTGTTTCGACAAATGCTTTTAAATTAACTTCACTCTAAACGCGAAAATTTTGCTCATTTAACTCATTCAACCAAAATTGAGTTTAATCGCTGAACAAAATTTTTTTATGAAAGATCAATATTGATTTGTGCTTAAGTCCTTTTGCCGAATTGGAAGCGCATACAATGGTTGTTTGGGTTTAATTTTACTGTTAAGCCCAGATCATTTCGTAAAATCGAATTGATTGATTTGGGTCTTCTTCAATGCGGGTACAGCTTGTTCTGTGTGCACTGTTCAGCATCTTACGGGATGCACATTAAACGATCCATAGTTTTCGAATTATATGAAATCTGACGAACGATTATGATTGCCATAAAACGGACGAAGTGCACGATAAGAAAAATTTTCAACAATTGGCAAGTGTTGCTCTGGTGAAAGTCTATCCATAATAAAATGCCAAACCGAACTTAACAATCAGCTGTTAAATCGGTTGTTAAATTAAGCAGTGTTGCCAACTCAAAGTTGTGAACTTATATAAAACAAGTAAGGAAATTTCAGTCGGGCGTAACCGACTGTAAGAGGCCCTGTACCAGTTCAGGTCGCCTAACAAACACATTAAATATTTCCCGAGCCTATGACCAAAGACATGACCACTTCTTACTGCACGATTAAGTGCCTTATAAAACATTTTTTTATGTATGAAAAGAAAAGGGGGGTCGTTCAAATTCAATTACATATAAAATCGTCATTTATTATGCGATTTTGATGAACTTTTTTGATTTGGGCTAAGAAGGACGTTAACTTTATACTGGTGTACTCATTTTTTTTTTTTGTGCTGAAGAAATTTTTACCCTAAGGGGTGATTTTATGGGGAAGGGGGGAGGGGCAAAATTTTAAAATAAACTTGTGAAATTCCGGAGCAGTCCTAGTCGAATGCAAAAAACACGAAGTCTCTATCTTTTATCGTTTCCGAGATGCTTTCGTTCATACAGACGGACGGACGGACAGACGGTCATGGCTATATCGACTCCTCTATCACTCCTGACCATAATGGGAGTAACTTTGGGGGGGGGGGTCTCCGTACATTATTTCTACCTGTTACATACATTTGCACAAAACCAATAGGCTCTTGTACCTTCGGTAGAGGGCCTAAAAACATTCTGTACTTGATTTTTTTCAGGAGGGCTACCCGAAATAGTCGTCTTAGTGAATTTTAATGGATTATTGCTTTGTGTTTGTCACAAAATACAACAAATTCGGCAATCAAGCTGAATTATCAACCACAAAATTGTTCTCAAAGGAAATCCCAGAAACGTGCGAAATTTGCATGGGAGCTACTCCTTCCAGTGGTTCCACTTGCATTTATAAGGAATATATTTTTATGGATTAAGTTAAGATAGTCCTAATTGGATGTTTCTTGCTAAATTAATAACATCAATAAACGCTTTTTAATACAAAAACTCAGAAAAATAGCGTTTTCACCTTTTTTGAATACAAGTTATCTAACGAAGGAATAAATGATTTTAAATATAAATTTTTAAAGGCTCTGAGCTCTCATTAGGCCCTGTACCGAAGGTACAAGAGCCTATTGGGTTTGTGCAAATGTATGTAACAGGTAGAAATAATGGTCGGAGACCCCCCAAAGTTACCACCATTATGGTCAGGAATGAAAGAGGAGTCGATATAGCCATGTCCGTCTGTCCGTCTGTCCGTCTGTCCGTCCGTCCGTCTGTATGAACGAAAGGATCTCGGAAACGGTAATAGATAGAGACTTCGTGTTTTTTGCATTCGACTAGGATTGCTCCGGAATTTCACAAGTTTATTTTAAAATTTTGCCCCTCCCCCCCTTCCCCATAAAATCACCCCTTAGGGTGAAAATTTCTTCGGCACAAAAAAAATTGAGTGTACCAATATAGAGATAACGTCTCTCTAAGCAAAAATCCAAAAAGTTTATCAAAATCGGATAATAAATGGCGATTTTATAAGCAATTGAATTTGAACAACCCCCCTTTTCTTTTCATTCATATTCGCGCAGTGAGAAGTGGTCATGTGTTTGGTCGGGAAACATTTAATATGTTTGTTAGGCGACCTGAACTGGTACAGGGCCTCTTACAGTCGGTTACGCCCGACTGTATTTCCTTACTTGTTTTTCATATGGAAAGCCAGATAGACGGACATATCTAGACTATTTATATTTTATGGAGTTACAGACAGACGGACGTAACTGGATTAAATCATCTTGTCAATCAAGAATATATATCCTCTATGACTCCTCGTTTAATGCGCTACAAATAATTAGACAAACATTTTTTCTACATACACAAGTACACGTGCAGGGTATTTTGCTGCCACTATTGGGTATTGCTGCATTCTTACTTGTTTTATTTTTATTTTGCAACAATTCGTCAATAGAAACGCTGCAATCTGTATGAACTGATAAGCTTAAGTTCCATTCGGTCAGTTTCAAGCTAAAATTTTAACAGAAACTGTCATTCAAATCATATCAGTTTCAATTCGAATTTCAAAATGTGTGGATCACTGCTGCGCAACTCAATTCCACAAAGCGTTATCTCAGTGCTGCCGCTCCTGCTGCTCACACTGCTGCTCGAGAAAAGTGTAGCTACGCTTCGAACTCATATCAGCGCCTATGACAATCAACGCATGCTTGAAATAGTACAAGAAACAGATAACATAACCGAACAACTCTCACTGGCCGCGTTAGTTTGGGGCAAATTACGCGCTGACTATCCATATGATGTGTCCAAGATTAAAGCTGCCGAGGTGACATTCTCCAAATTATTTTGTCATAAGGACAAGCAGTTGAATGCAACAATGGAACAATATCTACAACTGCATTTGCTGCAGGAACAAATGCGTCTACATTTGGTCTATCTGGATACCGTGGAAGTGTTTACAGATGCATTAAAAGCACATCCTTTCGATAAAGGACGTCTGCACTTGCAGATCAGTAGTCATGTGGTGAAGCTACTCTGTCGTTATAAATTAGCGCAGCTGAAGAAGATCTTCAGTGCGGTTGTGTTGAAGTTATATGAAATGAAGCATGCAACTGAACTGGCCAACTGTCTCTATCAAATCTATTTGCCCAATGATGCAGAATCCTATGAATTGATGTTACATGCCGAACTGGAGCTGAATGAGCGTTATAGACAGCATGGCGATCATTCGACAGAATTTAGCACTAATATGGCGAGCTTATGGCAAACAATACAAAAATCAACACATTATGCGCAACTGAGGCGAGAGCTGAAGCAACGTTTGGTTGATGTGATTATAAATTCATTGGAATATTTATAAAAAAAATAAATAATTTAAATAAAAGATATTTCAATATGTAGGTAGGTAATGTATTTTTATGTATATTAAACATCGGAAGCGAATTTCAATTGTAGCATATCGATTTCTAGTACTAATTGGGAACACTTTACTTTATTTATTTACTTAATTCTGCATTTCAAAATATTTTCTTAGCACTGTTTCTGCAGTTCAGAACGAATTCAATTTGTTTGCGCTTTTTTTTCATTTATTTTTTTTTTATTTTTAAATTTTTATTTGAGTGTTTTTAATACCTTATCGAGCACAATCTATGTGTGTGTGTGTGTTATAGTTAGTTAAATGTTATTAAAGTTAGGATAGTTCAGTTAGGATATTCGGTAGTTTGAAAAATTCGTGACTGTTGATTTGCTTGTTCTTTACTTTTCATTTAAAGGCGTGAAAATGCAACAAGTGGCGGTCTACAGTTTAAATTGTTTAGCTCGATTTTTAGTTTATATTTCAGTGCACTTAATTAAAATTTATAAATTATTATATTTTTTTTTTTTTCTAAATAAACTTACAATAATTGTATAGTTTTTTAAATTAAATTTAAATATTTTAAATAAAAAAATAAAGCACAATTTTTTTGAAGCTCATTTGTACTAATTATATGGAAATATTTGAAATTATATACAGGGTGGGCTAACTTAAGCTGACGTGTATGACAAAACTAAGATATAGCTTTGACAACTGTTTTGAGATTAGCTTTGGACAGGAAATCGATTGATTTATATCGAAAAATAGAAAAATTTATCAGCATTAATTGACAGCTACATAAATATTTCTTTGGGTTAATAAATAATTAAATTATCAGTTTTCTTTGATAAATATTTTTTTTTGTTCGATATAAAGAAAATCATAATTAAATTCAATTTAAGTAAGCACACCCTGTATATATAAATTAAACAGAAATTTTAAGCATTTCTTGTTTTAATTTTTTGAATTTTGTTGTAGTTTAAATAAGGCCTAAATAAAATATCACTTTGTAAAACGAATTTCAATTAAAAGTAAATTAAATATAATATTTTAAATATGCTCTAAACTATAAGTTTTTGTTTTTTTTTTTTTTGTTTTTTTAATTAGCGCACATTTTAGCAATAAGTGCGGCTGGCAACAAAATGACGCATAACATGGCCGCAAGCTGTGTAGCTGAATTGCATTTATCCTCGAGACAATCCTCACAAAATATTCGCCGTACATTTTTCTCGGTTGTTGAGACATTGCAGTGATCCAAATGATCCGATTTATTGGTATAGTAGCAGAAGCGTTTGGTTATCGTTTTGCCATTGGCTGTGAAATTATAGAAATTAATATTAGAAATATTTAAAAACAAAAAACAATTTCATAAACTTACATTCCTCAATTGTTTTGCGACAAACTGCACGCTCAAGATCCGAATTTATGGTGCTATTGCAGCTGCGTAATAGATTTATATTACGCTCCTTAATCTGTTCCGTGGGAATACTATCCTCTTGGAATGTTGAGCCGCAAAAGTCCTCAGCACCAATGGTGTCCGAACTGCAATGCCAGCATTGTAAATGTTGATTGTGTGCTGCAAGTAGTAAAATAAAAAAAATATATATATATTTATTAAATGTTTTTATAATAAACTATAAACTATGTACTTCAAATGTCCTTTAAACATTGACCTCTTCTCTTATAAAACTAGAAGTCAGCAAAATGTCGAAAAAAGCAAAGCATATCTAAAAATAAACTACAGAGTCAACACTTTATTTTAGTTTGAGAGTTTTTTTTTTTGCTAGTAAAGCACAGATTTGCTACATTGAAGTCAACACAATGTCTACTTTGACACACTGTGTTGTTTCTCATGTTTTTTGGGGGTGTCTGCTGTTGACATCATCGTCTCGCTAACAGCTTAAACTGTTTCCAACTGTGTCACAGTTTCCGTCCAAATAGCAATAAAATCGTACGCAACAAATAATTCGTCTATATATAACACAAACTCTCAGATTTAATGTAGCAGTCACAATGGCGCCAGCCGAATTTAGTATTCTATTCGTTTGTTATGTATGTATAACTCAGTTATAAGAATTTTACGATTTAATGAAATTTTTGGGGTAGATGTGCATAGCATACAATATGCTGGCTTAAATGTACGTGAACTTTGACTATGTATTTATAAAATTAAACAACGAATGGATCCTAGCATAAATATACATAACATACACATATAGCAGATCAATAGGAGCTACAGCTATGGGGAAATCTTGCGGCCTAAAAGCTCAACACGAATCAAGAATTAGTCGAAACAACTAGTCGACGAAACCATTGAGAAACAAAAGAAAACCGGATCCAACAACAGTCGCTGCCTTTTGCTAAGATGGACGGTAATAGGAAATGATGATAAGTGTGCCACGCCCACTAAGAAGCATACATCCATACAATCCTTTTACCCTTTTTCGGGCGGAATATTTTTTTTATTCTCCATAGTATTACCATTTTGTCGCGAAGTTTGGAAAGCATTAATCCTAAATTGGTGTCATTAATGAAAACTTCATTAGGGGTATCGTTAGTGAAATCGACTAACATCAACTTTGAGGCAGTAAAATTTAAAAAATTTAAATGAAATATGTTGAAATTAATTTAATTACATTTTAACCATTTATTTTTATTTTTATATTGATTTTAAGCGACAAGCAGAACTTAGTTTGCCCTTCTGTAACATGGGAAGAAACAGATTTGCATTACTCCAAATATGAATGCCGTAACTCCATGTGTGGGCGATGATTTGACGGTATATTAACATTTTGTTATGCAATAAGAGTTTTCTTCTGCTATTTAATAGCCAGGATAGCTTTTCTAATCTTGCATGACAAGCTGAGAGACTTAGTCTCTTAAGCGTGATACAGATGTTCGTACATTTATCGTCATTAAATTGAATATTCCATTTCTAAGCCCAACCTTCAAAAGCATGTAAATGATATTGCAGACCATATGCAGCCTCGTAATCGCATTTTGAAGAGTAGAATACAGTAACGTCATCAGCAAAGGACGTAATGAGAAATCACATAGCCTCGATGTAAGGGTCCCGAATGTCCGACATCAAATTTGAGTGTAGGGTAGACCCCAATACACTACCCTGTGAAACTCCAGATGAGACAGAATTGGTGACTGACGTGCTAGAGCGAATTTTGAGGGCGAATGAGCGCACCACTATGAAGAACAATAGGTAGAATGGAGCCGGAAGAACGTTTTAAATCTTAGACCAATATGCAACACCCGATCGAAGGCTTGTTGGACGTTATTGAAGACACTCTTCCAGTAGTATATTGAATCGTGGGCGCTGGTGACTATGTGTAGTTGTTCCGTGCTACCATGACCAATCCGAAAACTAAATTGATGGTCACGGGTTAGACTCCGTGCTTCCAAGTAACCAACAATCTAAGCAATAGTCAGTCATTTCCAAACCTTCAATAAGGAAGGTAGGAGACTGGTCAGCCGATTTCACTCAGGGTCACTTTCTGGCTTGCCAGGGTTGTGGATCATAGATACGATAGCAAACTTCCACTATGAGGAGAAGTGCGGCACCTTTATTATAGTGTTACTGATTAGAACTAATAAAAGTAGTACCTGCTCGGTCATACTTTTAAGGTGGTACAACTCCATATGTAGAGGAAGTACATATATAGAGGAAAGCCCAAAGAGCTGTCAATTTGACAAACTTGTTCAGATGTCGCCAGAGAGAATGAATTATAGCGGTCAGCTAGATATCGAGTAAAAGTGTTTGCTAGTTCATCGTCAGAATAACATCATCTACCGTTAGCGTCTATAATGGGGACGTGGCGGATTGGTTGCCTTTTAATACCTCTAGTGTTCTTCCAGTGTGGAAGCGGGTGTCGCATTTACTGTCCATGCAATCGAGCATACCCGAAAAGCTTCTTTAAGAAATTTAAAAGCACTTTGCCATAGCAAAGTTAATGTCTTGACCAGTTTTAACCTCCATGCCCAAATAGATGCTATTAGTAATGCTTCTCTTGAAGACATCAATTTTTGTACTGCGATTGATGAGTTGCACTCCAGTGTCAACGGAGGTACTCAGTTCAATCTACAAAAACATGTAAGAAAATTACAGACGGGCGTAACCGACTGTAAGAGGCTGTGTAACAGTACAGGACGTCGCTCGAATTAGCTACAAAACGTATTTTGCTCCTCCCACTTTTCACTGTATCAAAAGAAAAATAGAATGATGAAGTTTTGGAATTTTTGCTTAGAGAGACGTTATCTCTATACTGACATACATAATTTTTGTGCCGATAAAATTTTTACCCTTGATGGGGATTTTATGGACAACGGGCAAAATTTTAAAATAAACTCGTAAAGCTCCGGCGAAGTCCTAGTCGAATGCAAAATGAATGAAGTCTCTATCTATTACCGTTTCCGAGATCCTTTCGTTCATACGGATGGACGGACAGGCGGGGGTTACCTCGGGGGATCTCCAACCATTATTTCTACCTGTTACATACATTTGCACAAAACCAATAGGCTCTTGTACCTTTGGTACAGGACCTAAAAAGTATGGCGCAGGGAGGTATTTTCCTATCTTATAAAGAAGTCCTTCATACCAGTCCCTAATGAAAGCTAAGAACTCGGCGGAGCAGTATTGTCGGTGTTCTTGGGCTTTATTGATTGTATGGGCCACTCTATGGCACTGTTCCGGACATCTGTTTTTTCACCTGATCCCAAATTGGTGTTTTGGGATAATTTTGCGCCTATCTCGTAGCGGCAGTACTTTATCAAGAAGCAAAGCAAAGTATTCAAAAGAATACTTTGGAGAAAACTGACAGCAGGCCTATTGTTCGATATACCGTCATAAGTTCTTCAGGTCTTCCAGGTTTAAGTATCATCACAATCTTACCAAACTTTCATTGTGCAAATAATGACGAATATAGACATTAAAAACCATTGTTACGAACAGTTTTCCATTTATTGGAAGCGCCATGAAAACTATCGAAGCCAGGTGACTTTGTAGGATTAAGAAATTCGATTTGCTTAAAAACCTTTTGAGGAGTGACATGAGACATATGCAAGTTCATGTGGCACTTTGCTTCTAGGAAGTCTTCCACTTCACATATTTCAGCAGTCGTAGCAGTATCAATAAGTTACAAATGTGACCTTAAATGCGTAGCAAGGATTCAGCTCTATCAGATGTGAATCATACGGTGTTTCCACCTTTAATTGGTTTAGGTCGTTTTATGCCTTTTGTAGCTCTCCATAAGGGGTCGAAATTTTCTTTGTCGCTTCCCGATGGCTTCTTTTCGCACATTTACGAGCAACGCTGCAAGATCTCTGCATAGTTCATTGAAGTCTCTATAGAATTTTTATTAACCTTCCATCTATGACGAAAATTGTGCACTTCAACATTAAAATGTTGATCTCGTTGTATTGAATAATTGCTTCGAAATGGTGAAGTAGCTGTCGAGAGAATAGCTGCTTCATGGATATTTCTTGTAAAAGTCTCAACAACATCATCGACGTCTATTATCTACTATTTACTATATCTATGTTAAGGTATATTAGTTGACTCAATACCTTCTGGAAAGTGTTAATGTATGCATTATACTGTAGTAGTTCGCTTCAATTATTAGAGCAGAGTGGGACCCTCGTAAATAGATAGTAAAGAAGCAGAGATACCGTAAATTACATTAAGGTCGAGAAGATGAAGAAATCTAACTGCATTTGTTGACCAATATGTTGGTGCACATGTTGAAAGTATTTATGTCGTAGTTTTGACATGATATGCCTCGTTGATTGTCCAATCTAGAACCCCCCCATCAACCTTCTATAAAACGCCCATTTACTCCAGATAAAAAGAAAACAAATTGCAATTCCGTCCAAGTGTGTCGAGGAGGACTGATAAAACTGAAATTGAGGTGAATATGTTCTATGAATAGGTGACCTTTACGTTTTCGGGTCGCTAAATTTCGATCCCGGTGTCCGTATGACGCCATCATGTCAGAATAAAAGTAAAATCAAGATCAAAAACCGAAATATTTTTTTGTTTCCACGGATTTAGAAAGAGCGAACAACTTTACGTCAATTTGAGTTTTTTCTTGAACGGACGTTTTAAGGTCAATTTCCTCCTTCAACCTGTCGGCTGAATGATAGTTAGGAATGGGTTTTGAAACAATTACTCTTTATGATTCTAAGGTCACTGATTACGATCCCGGTGTCTGAATGGTGCCATGAAGTTAGCAAAAAAGGTCGAGTCAAGGTCAACATTTTAATCTACAAGGAGAATAGTTTACTAGTGGCTGGACTTGCCCAACTTTGCTTTCACTTCACTGGATAAATTTTTTGAGCTGATAGTTTTGAGATTATGATATTGTTTTTAAGATTGAAGAGCGGGAGAGCAAAGAACATTCATCCAGTGAACCGATAAGATAACATTGGTCATATTTTTTTTTAAATTCTTTTTTGTGATTTATTTGTATTTACTCACAAACGTGAAGAAATTGTGTCAAATATATTTGTATCAAGTGAGAATTTTAAATATAAGCAGTTATTGATGGCATTTGACAAACAGTCGGAATATTAATTGAAGAAGCTGAAAAAAAAACATAATATTTTTTTTGAAAAACTTATGTTTTTATATCTAGTTACAGTACTTTCTAAACTACCCTCGAAGTTCAGCTCCGATGAAGTCACTGCTTTCCCTTTTTTGTATAATTATATCTTTTCAAAAAATCAAAATAACTTCTTCTTTTTGGCAAGCTTATGAAATAAATTTTTATTTGGCAGGCTCAAGGTCAAAAGAAATATCGTCAAAGCATTTGTTTTTATGCGCCAATGGACCTTGAGCCTGCCAAATTATTTCAATAGTTATTTTCTGAAACACAAAATTAAGTGTCTTCTCATTTGAAAATTGCTATAATTTAGAACTCCAGCAAAAATCTAATTTACTAACAACAGCAATTTAAATAACTACACATCCTTTCGCCTGAATGTTATGTGCTAAATGTTCAATTCTTGTTTGTACTTACAAATTGGCACATTAAAACAACAAAAATGTAGCATGTTAGAACACCTTCAGCACGGACATCTGACCTTTAAAGCAACTAAACAAGCCAAACAGGAAGCTAAGGTACTGAAATACGACCTTGGCTGACATGGTTGGCTAAATTAAAAACAAAACAAAATACAATCAATTACTCACTCTATAAAATACGTAACTAAAAACACCATAGAAAATGAAATTACACATAATTACACGCTAAGTGCGCCAATTCCCTATACCCTTTACATGCCCATTCTTTCGCTGCCATACAAAGCAAGCATAACAAAATGGCGATTTTGTTGCTAAGTTGTTAAAAAAAACGTATAAAAGTTTGCATGAAGATTATGTATCGCCATGTGCCACTAACACAAAGGACAAACAAAGTCCATAACAACATTGGCTTTTAGTTGTTTCTGAATCAAAAAAAATAACGCAGAACGGCAGAACAGGTAAAGAATGTTTGTCCTTTACGCGCTATTGGGTCAGTGTAACACGAGCTGCCAGTTGTGAAATGCCAAAGCAAGCTGACAAAGCGAAATTCTGATGAGTGCAACATATGCTCATATGGAGGCAAGGATGAAGGGAATTTCCAACGTTTGAATAAATATTTTACAGCAACAAATATTTAAACTTCAGTTTCAACAGTTAACTTAAACGAGTCGTCAGCGCTTGCCACGCCTTTTGGCATAAATTTTGCACAGAAGACGTCTTGTCAGCTATGCTAAAGGATTCAAGGATATTGGCGCCAAGGTGTATTAACTGTCAAGTTAGTTGGCAGCAAGCAAAATGATTTATCGTTTTAAGCAAAAAAAAAAAAAGAAAACAAAAAAAAAAAATAACAAGAAGCCAGAAAAATGCTAACTTCGATTGAATCGAAACTTTAATACCCTACATAATATGTTTCAAATTGTGTACCTTGCAGCTATAAGGAAAAGTTTGTTTTGGAAATTAACTTTAAAATTGTACTAAAGTGGATATAATATCAAGTTCTAAGTTCATTTAATTGTTTTTCGTCCCAAAAGTGAAGGAGCTACCCCGAAAAGTATCCATTAATATATAAATGTGAAGCGTCTGTCTATAGGAAACCACCATGTAATATTTAAAGTTGACAGCATTAAAAAAGGGTTTCATATAAAAAGACAAAGGAGGATGGGTGTTTCGTATTTTCAGTACTTTATTATCCCAACTGGATGTTTTAAAAACAAGAAAAAACGCTGTAGTCGAGTATGCTTGTTTTTGAGCTACACTATTCCGCGTCGAATATTTTATTGAGATTTGTGTAAGATACACAAAATTTCTTCTTTCAAACTAAACTAAACCACAACAAAATGTTTTTCTTACAAAAAACCAGAAAGGTTTGCAGTTTTGTGATACCTCTTCTAGTGGTCCCATATGAACACATATTATATTATATTATAAATAAAGTAAGATCTCGTTTTTTAGCTAAAATAACAAGAAAAACAATTTTTTTTTTTATACATAAACACATAAAGGAGACTGTTCACAAATGAACATAGATCTGTGTTGTCACCATCTGCGTTAGATAAAACTAAAAATATCTATAGTGATATGCGTGGGTCGTAAAACTGAAGCGATAGCAGATAAAATAGAAACATAACTATTGCATTACAATACATAAAAATATCAAATACAGTCCACTTAATCGTAGAAGTAAAATCTAAGCAGCCGTAAATCTCTGAGCTGCTGATAGATATATATACAAAACAAACATAAACTGCTATCTATTAATGGAACAAGACCTCAGCGGACAAACATTTCCATACGCTGATAAAGACAACGCGGCGCAGCTATAGATTAAGACCAACGCTATACGTAATCTAGAATAAGTTATATAAGCAAGAAGTTGTAAAATAAAAATCAGTTTCAATTCAGAACTCATCAATGAATGTCTATTCAGAGACTGCATGTACTTATGAGTACTACCCCTTGGAGATATGTTGGTTCATTAATAAAACACAACCTATTTTAAAAGGGAAAAGGAGACATTTAATATACAAACTTGAAGGCTCTATCTTGTTGTTCAAAGCCATTCAACTGTTTTAGTGGTGCGGTTTGAAACCCATTGAAATAATTTTTCAGGATTAACGCGAAAAATTGATGCCGATATAGATATAACGTCCCTCTAAGCCAAAATCAAAAAAGTTCATCAAAATCAAATATTAAATGACGATTTTATAAGCAATTGAATTTGAACGACCAACCACCCCTCCTCCCCCCCTTTTCTTTTCATGCATAAAAAAATGTTTTATAAAGGAACTTATTCGTGCAGTGAGAAGTGGTCATGTGCTTGCTCATAAACTGGGAAACATTTAATGTGTTTGTTAGGTGACCTCCACTGGTACAGGGCCTCTTACAATCGGTTACGCCCGACTGTACTTTTCTTACTTGTTTAAGTGGTACAGGTATTATTTCTCATGTTAAGTTCGACTTAGGTGTTTTCACTCTTGCAGAGGACTTTTTTTTTTTATATAAGGCCACAGCCAGAATAATGTTGTACGTTCTTTTTCAACTTTAATGAACTAGTGATCGATTTGTGATCTAGGATGTTCGATCGTTATGTGCTTCTGTTGCTATCTGATCACCTCTTTAAGTGGTGATCCGGAAACTGGATCATCAATTAACTCTAAATATAGCAACCAGAGCCCTTTCGATCTGTAAACGTGCCCAAATATAATTTTCTGAATATATACTAAGTTGGAAAGACCTATTATTACCTGTGCATTCATTGTATGGTGGTCAAAACTTGAAAAAAATTAAGCCTGTAAGCGAAGTGCAGCTGTGCATGACTGTATCCAACTTAAGAAGTCTGTGGCTGGCCTCCACTTCATATTTTCTTGCAGTAAATATGATGCCAGACTGTAGAAACTGTGTCACTTTCGTGATTTATTGAGATCCGTAACATAAATTGCTGTTGGACCATGGAACTTTCATTCAGACAGACGGTACTTAGTTCACTTAAAAAGTCGAAAGGCCTGAAAATAGTTCACTACAGATACTGGACCAGCCACTTCTACACGATACAGATGAAAATGTGACCTTTATTGCTGCAGGCCTTACCTTTATTGCTAAAAGTATCAGGCGCAAAGACTTCCAGTTTAAGATCCATGTCGACACTTATTAGATAAAAGTCCTAAAGAGGTCTCGAAAAGCCAACCGGCAATCAAATCACTTACTTCCTGGCGATTCTCCTTACGATCAAACAATGATTCAATACGCTCCAATAAACACCATAGTTGTATTGAAGGTAATGAAATAACGAAAGAGGTTGAGCAGATCTAGTTCTATAAACATCAAGTTAGCGCCAAAAGCCTTTTATTAATTCTATTATTGTAAACTTCTTCAGGAAGTTTGTCATTTAAATCCTGGACTTCAATAAGCTAAGCAACTATTGCAGTAAAGTGAACGAAGCTTGAGACATCATCTTAACGAAATAAATGTTTTCACTGAAATATAATGTAAGCTCTGTCTAGAAGGGGAACAAACCAGTTTTACAGATCTCTCGCAGATATGCGACCTCTTGGAGACAGCCAACAAAAAAAGATCTGAGAGTTATTCCTAAAAAAACATAGATTTTGCTCTAAAAAAGTGATACTCACAAAACTGAATATGGGGGATTCTTTTGTGAAACGAAAAAAGTAGCAAATGCACTTTTTGCATATAAAATAGAATAGTTTTTGATAAAAGAAACAACATCCGAATTGACTCCCGGTTAGAATGGAATAGATAACAAGAGGTAACCGATTCCATTATCATTTTTATAGATGATGTGTACACCTCTCAGAAATATATGGGTGAAAGCTTGTTTTCGGTTTCCAAGCAATTGCATGGCTTCCAAGCAGAAGTTACAGCTTGCTCTGAGACAATGCTGTTCTAGCCAGAGTCAGAGATAAACAACTTAACAGCATTTCATAACTGGACTGACTCTACAGAACTTTGAAAAGGATCATTCGTAAGCTTATCAACATAGCAGAAAAGATTATGTCTCAATTAATCAAATCATATTAAGCTAAGGCACACGTTTCCATGTTTTCTTCCTCCGATTAGTAGGTACAAGGCGAAACGTAGCTGGCTACTTGTTTCTTGTAGGACTTATATTCAGACATAATGTTCATCTGTGCGTGCCGTACAATTGTTGGGTCTTTGAAATTTTATAGAAGATTAGTATACATTGATAGATGGCACAGCGTATACGTAGAACCAATATATGGCACTACAGTATGTGACTAGTAGGCGTGGAAACCTGAGAAAGTAACAAACTCAGACACATGCACATCCCTACATCGACTTATCGCATCAAGTATATACGAGTATTTAGGTACTTGAATGCGTTACAAACTTTTAGATAATTTTTTCATACCATGTTTGAAGTGTATTTGAAAAAAAAAAATCAAAGCACTTTCTAAGTGCAATGCGTGCAAAGTATGTACATGCCATTATTTAAAAAAAAAACGAATGCGATTGCGTTTAAACTTAATTGAGGTCACTGATCCTACGAAGGATACGCAATATAATAAAAGTGTTCACGTGTTAAAGAAGCCACAAATAGAACTGCCACATTTCGCAACATTTCTGCCACAAAACACGCGAAGAACAACTTGACGTGATTTTCTTTTCTTTCGCAGCAGGTGGCACACACCTCAAAATTACAAGCTGCCTACTCAAAAGTACTAATTAATTAATTAATTAATTTTTGTGTTTGTTCTTTTTGTGCTTTTAAATCTTTTAAAGAAACTCAAAAACACTTCGTTAATAAAAGACAGGAAATGTTTTCCGAGCAATTTCATTCATTCCGTGTGAGTATTGTATTTATTTTTAAATGTTTTTCTGTTTATTTATTTTTTTATTGCTTTTTTTTTTTTTTGTTGAATTGGCCATACTTGTTGGGCGCATTGAACTACAATAAATAAAACAAACTCATTATTAGACAATTTTCTTATTTTTTATCAATGGAAAATATCGGCACTATTTGGAATATGTTTGCGGTATTGTAAACAATTTTCGAGCGTACATAAATTCAATAAATCGTTTAAATTCGCGCTGCTATTTTTAAAGCGAATTTCGATTGTTGTGGTTAATCTATTCTGTAAAATGTATTATATTTCTTTATCAATTTGCTTGATTTCATGATAGCATTTAAAAAGATCTTTTAAAAGGTGATTTAAATAGAATGTACTACAAAGTATAAATTAATTATCTAAATTAATTAATTACAGTAAACGACGAAATTTTCATGAGCATGTAAACAAATACAATTTGTTAATTAATCTTGTTTTATAATTTAGGTATGCAGCATCGGATCTAAGGGGGCGAACCGGCGCACTTGCTCATGAGGGTGCCAAATCCTTGTCATTTTTAACAGTTTTTCTCAAACACTGTAGGGAGGAGGCGCCACGATCAAGTTTTTGGCCCGGGTCGAAAAAATCGTAGATCCAGGACTGTAGGTATGTGGTATACATATATTTTATAGATATATTAGCCGATCAAGAAAGTCATCTAAGAGTTAGTAGAGCACTTTAGGAAATTTGCGTTTTTAGCGAATGCCAGTAACTGTTCGGGGTTCGACTGGATAATAATGATGCGATTAAATGATGCTCTATTAACTAAATTTGGTTCTGGGGACTACAAGACAGCTGCAGATAAAGTGTTCCTAGCTTTTTTTCATAAAGCATTACAACAATCTGCTATCTCTACTTGCAGCTGCAGTAAGTATTGTAATAGTTTGTACTCGGTTCTTTGCACTTTATTCTGGATAATCTACAGCTGGTGTGTTTCTTTTCCTCTTTTTAGCTTTAGATCAGGCGACCACCACCAATTTGGTCCACACCGTTTATAAAGAGATTGGCACAACTATTGTTCTCTCTTAAATTGATATTAAAATATAAAGCATCTATTCTCGACCGAATATTTCTGGAAGAGATGAAGGCCGCTTTTCGATCGGCGAATGTGTTTATCTTTGACCTTGAGCCTTTAGAGGATGCTTCGCCTGTGCTATTTCTGCGGCTTCTATAATTAGCGAATGCTTCCTTCGAGTAATATATATAGCGTAGAGCATTGAATCAGGCTCTACACTGCTATAAGCCCCTGAATTCATTTTTAATATATCTGTAAATATTTATTTTGGTTCCAGAGAAGTTTTTGTTTATGTGAAGTTTTGAAAGTCATTCCGCGCTACTGCTGAACACTTTACTAACAGCTATTTTGTGACACCATGGTGCATACAAAGGCGTTGTGAGAAATCGAAGTGCGAGCAGACGCGCGTAACTCTTCGAGCGCAGACCTTTATCATCATGTTCAGTGCATTTGCGGGAAAGCACCATAAATCCCTCCGTGATGCAAAGTAGTGTCTGATGTCCTCTCCATAAGCCTGTAGTCTTTATCGTTCGCCATCATACAAAAATTTCATGAGACAGTATAATTCTTAATAATTTAATGTAAATTCCATACATCACTCCCCATGATCTGATCAACATATTTTGCGCTGAGTAGTTCGCATTGTTTGGTTTCTTCCATATTGGGTCTACAAACAAGCTTGCTGTCTAATTTGTTTTTGCACTTAAGCGATGTTCCGCTTATTTGGAACGGAAACAATTGCAGCACAAGGTATCTCTTAGTGAGGAATATGACGTCCATCTTGTTTGCATTGTGTCGATTGCTTGTGACGCATCTTAACATCTCTTTTAACGCCTAGCCTATGACTGAGCTGAGTTGGACATTTAAGCGTGGCATTTAAGATTATGTAGTTTCTCTGCATTTTATAAGCAGCTCATTTGCAACTAAATTCCATAATAGAGGTTACAGAATTCAGTCCTGAGACGTTTATACTTCATTATGGCTTTGTTAAAAAAAATATATTGGTGAATACATGCTAGAGGTCAAATGATATAAATAGTTTATCAGAAAGCTTTAACATATTAAATAAGGCGTCGTAGATCCTAAAATGTAGTCATGTCATAATCTTTTTTAATATCATTATCGGATACGAGGGCACTATTTATATTTCAGGGAGTGAAAACAATAGGTAAAATCTGCCAATTCTAAAATAAAGTTTGACATGGACGTATTTACAACGATTTAAAGTACAAGCGCTATTTGTGCTGATCAAAATCAAGAGTGTGCCAATGAACTCAGTTTTTTGTATGGCAATGAAGCACCATCAAGAAACATTTTATAGCTCAGCGACGGTGTCCGTGAAGGTCGCCCAAAATCGGTTGTGCTTGGTGCAAAGAAAATGTGCTTCAAAAGACGTTCATAAAATCGTCACAGGTTGCGAATCAAGGAATCAACAATAGTTGTTAGCACACGAAGCACTGCAAGCAAATAGTCACCTGTTTCTTCGGCCGAATGGATCATGTGACCACTGCTCCGCTTGAGCAACGTAGGATGAATGGCATACGACCATTTGTTTGCCTAAAGTCTTCGGAGAAATTCGCAAATTTAATTGAAGACGAATCAACCTCCACCATGACAATGCAAGCTCTCACACTTTGGCTCACACAAGAGAGTTTTTGAGCACTCAAAATATCGAGTTGATGGGAAAGACGCAGTACAGCCGTTATTTATTACCCAATGATTTATTTTTGCTCCCAGACATCAAGAATAAACTGCGTGGTGAACTGTTGTTGCTCATGTTTCGGAGGTGCCTCAATCGGAGTGGAAAAAGTGCTAAAGTGGAGAATAATTTGAAAAACAATAAAGCCATTTTCATCTTAAAATGTTTGTTGTTGTTTGCAGTTTCCGAATTATAAATAGTGCTCCTCGTTTCTTGAAATATTCTCAATTTAAAGAAATTTTCATTTAGACTTAATATTTACATTTTATCGGGTCTTCATTTGCTAAGTTCTTTATATAAAACGCTTCAAAACACATTTGTTTCAGAGTATAAAACGATTGAAAATGTCAAAAATTATCTTAGAAAACATTGGCGATTTGGACTTGCTCAAATAAGTTTATTGGAATCTCAACCCAATTGATACGAAAGACTTGAAAGAGATCTTTAACAGAAGATTGAAATTTATGAGAAGGGCGAGTTCAAATAAAACAATTGCAGTCTCAAATAGATCTTTCACATTCTTATCAACTAAGAGCGAATCGTTCGGTTAAAAAAGTCCAGATAATCATTGAATCAGTTAGATGGTTAAGACAAAGGTTAAAAGAGTAGTTTATTAAAAAGGCAGAAGGAGCCGATTCAAACTCCATAAAGTATAGATATTCTTGGTCAGCTTCAAATTCGAGTCGAAATAGACATGTCCGTCTGTCTCTATGCACGTACGAACATTGATGGCTCGAAGGCTATTAAGATACCGCTTTCAAGTTTTGATATTTGGTCTTTTCTTCAATGTATTCAATCTCTATTATAGGTACTTCTCATAAAAATGTACTCAACTCTTCTGAATTTTTGTTATAAAAAATTTGGATAGTTGTCTAAATTTGTGTATCTTATCTATATTTTTATGAAATATATAACAAAATAGTGATTTAAAGTTAACAATTAATTAAATGTTATTTTGACGAAGCAGCTGACGTAAAAATAAGTAATTCTCCATTTTTTCCACAATATAGAAAAATTTCATTCTACTGAAAAAACTTCTACTATCTTTTAATTAAATGAACATATGTTTTATTTTAATCTCCATCAAATATTTGCTTTAACGTTGCATAATTTTAATTTGTCAATAAAAGCGTCGACACTCAAAAATGCTGTAACTGAAAATTTCATTAAATGATAAACCATTTCTGATAAGATTTCACCCAGTTTCACAAAAAATAAAAACAAACCACCACCCTCATAAATATTAAAATTATGCCAAAAAATTCGTATTTTAGAAAAACAATTACTAAACTTGTACAATATATTTCCGAGTATGTATTCGAAACGTGCGCACTCGCTCAAAACAAAATAATCACGCAGCAAATATTGAGGACACATGCCCCGCATCCATTAAACAGAAATAAATTACGCAATTCATGCATATAGAAAGAAAAGGAAACTTGAGACGAAACTAAGCCGAAGAGCGGATGAAACTACCACAGAACGAACTTCACACAAAAACTTATTGCCTTGCTCTCGCGCGAAGTTCGTGTGATGACACAGTTTTCTGCTTGGCAAAGGACAACATTAAAAGGATGCTGGATGTGTGTGTGTGTGTGTGTGTGTGTATCTGTATTCGTATGTATCTACTAGATACTTGGCAGCAGTCTGAGTTGGAAATCAGTGTACGAGAAAAATATACACATAGCAGCAGGAGTTGACTGAAAATTAGAACAGACGACTTTCTGGCGCCAGTTAGACATGCGCAGTGTAAAATACGATGTTATCCTTTGACAAAAGGACACTGTCAGCAATGGCAAATAGACGGACAAACAGGCAGACAGACTGTCGGCTCCTGTACGCAACTAATGATGATATTCTTCATGTTGATGAGCTGGGATGCATGCATAAGTGGTTATTATTGAATGCAATCAAATTAAGTAATTGGCAACCTAATATGAGCACTTTGCATTCTATTGAAATATGTACTTCCGACGCCTACATTGGCTGCCATTGACAATAATGACTAATTTTATTTACATACGAATAAGTTGTTTCCGTTTAATTGGTAAAATTATAATAGACTGACTTCAGTTTTTAAAGATACTCTTTTCAAAGTTGAAGTTTAAGCTATGCATGCACTCATTGAGCTCATTAAATGCTACAACATAATTTAATTGTAAGATTTTGTGCAGCGGATGCCTTGTTTTCGGGTTTTTTTTTGTTACTATATAGCAAGGGCGTACATTTTGTTAATTTAATCTTAATTTCTTTAATGAGCTAAAATGCTGACAAAAATAACATAACGCATTCAATTTGTAAAAGAACTGACAGCCACTGCATTTAAAATATATATTCTGCGGCACATTTGGAAAGCATTGACCCACAAACTGTGTATATGACCCACTGATCTAAAGATGAAAACGCAAGGCATTACCTCTCTGTCAGTCAGTGCAGTCAGTCGGTCAGCATGCTGATTGAAAATAATTTTAAATTTTCTTGGAAATATGACATCTTGGAATTGCTTTTGCAACTTTTTTTGGTAAATGGCTGGATTTTAATATTTTGCCAAGTGACTAACAATATTTTTGGATAAAAAATTCGAAATTTGAGAAGTGGGTCTAAAATGAGGCTATTCACTATCATAAATATGAAGCACTCTTCCATAAAAATGTATCGTATAAAATTTAAAGTTTAAGTTCAATAAAAAAGTATTTCATATCAAAAGCAAAATTGTAAAAAGTGCTTTGTATGGTGAAAGGGTCTACCAATTTAGCCGAATATTTTAAAAGAAAGCTCTCCAAAATAAAATACACAGCCCTACAAAAAAAAAAACAGTTCAGGCAATTCTCTTTTATTCTAATCTCATAGAAAGTACTTTTTAGTGCAAAAATACTAAAATAAATATTTTATACCTCGAATTCGAATTCAGCGACGTAACAATTTACAAAAAGAAACTTCTTTACGGAGGCTAAATTTTAACGTTTTGAGATCAGAAAATGGGTATCGCTCGAGAGAAGAAACGTTGTGTGAAAGTATATAATGGCAAAGAAGAAATGCTCGCGTAGCAAGCCTAACATCTCTTAAAGAGTGGGGAGAGATGGGACAATGGTGTGCATAGTGAAACGGAATTCAAGAAGAGAAAAGCATTGGCTTATTAGTCTAAAGCATAGAGAATGAGTACTTATGCCTGAGTAAGAGAGAGAGAGATGCTATTGAAATAACAATGGTTAAATAAGCATGGTAAAATAATGAAAAAAAATACCTATAATATTTGATCATGTCAAATGTCCACAGATGGGTGGACTCGTATCTACAAACTCATCAAGAATATAAAAACTTTAATTCAGACTGAAGGCTAATATCATTTCAGATTAAGTGTGAATGGTATAAAGAGTGCTCGACTTTTAGTTAACCTGAACCCACTTGAATCAAAAGTTTGTATGGGTTCTATTATTAGGATCTATCTTTATTAGGATTTTAGGAAAATAGACTAAATTGTCATTACTAGCTAAATAAACGATAACAAATATTAGGAGAAAGCATTAAACACTTCCCCACTGGCATTTGGCTGAATATCTTTGGAATTTAATATTATTTGCTAAGTATGCGAGACAGTTAGACTTTAAGTATTAAGACTTAATGTTTATTTTTGATTTATACAGAGTGGAACAAAATAACAGACAGATAGAAAGACAGACGGACAACTTGAATTATTGTAACTTATTGCAGAAACTAATTCGATTCACCTTTCTATATGGTAGACCAAATAAAAAATTTATTTTTTTAATATCTTTTTTTTAATCGCTTTGATTTAATTGCTTAAATTAGTTGGCAGTCATTCTAATCTATGATTAACTTGAGAACATAACAAGTTTCCATAAGTGACTAGTTTATATTCACATATACAGAGGACAGACAGAACAATCTGATCAAGAATAAATATACTTTTTGGTACCTTCAGAAATTTCTGAAATAAAAGAAGTCAGAGCTGGAGTTCCACAGGAAAGCATACTTGGATCTGTGCTTTATACGCTCTATACAACTGTCATGTTTTTCATTGAGAAAGATAAGCTGCTGGCCGCAACGTATACCGATAACACGGCTTTCCTGGCATTCGATATCTCCCCACAGGTGGTTTCAGCCATTCTTCAAAGTCAGCTCGACACCATCAATACTTGGCTTAAGAGGTGGAACCTCGAGAAGTTCACTCAAACGACTTTCTCGCTGAGAAGTTTTTTATCTCGACGGTACAACCAGAAGGACTTAGTTGAATAAAAGGCTTAAAAAGTATTTATGACTGATCGGTTGAAGCTTAACTCTCAGGCTGACGTACAAGCTCCTAGTATACAAAGCGATAACAAACCTATATGGATCTATTCAATCCCGATCTGGCGCACTGTCAGCAGAAGCAACTGCTCTATTATTAAAAAATTTCAAAACAAGGCTCGCTGAATTATCTCTAACGAGCACCTGTTCCATACAAACAGCGTGCTGTTTTAGCGAACAGCGAAGAGCTAAGTGTACCCTGGGTCCTACCTATATCGACTTATCACAGCAACACACTTGCCAACAACCTACTTGATAACAGCTTGACTACTAGAAGCTCAAAAGGTGTCATTCGCTTAAAACATTTTTTATTTCCTTTTCGCCATCCCTTCTCCATCTCCCTAATACTCTCTAATATCTACCCCTCAACGACTCCACCAATATATTCTTAAATGTTCCCCTTAAAGTTTGCTGATTGTCCTATATAAATAGATTTCTATACGTGTGAAGATTATAGAAACCTTTAGAAAACCACATAAATTGCGGTTTGTATGGAGCCTCACATTTATAGTGTTCCAATTTGGATGTCTGTGAAGTTTTTTTTATTAGGACTATAGTAGAATAATCACCAGTTTGTGGCTACCTGATATAATGGCGTTGGCACGTTCATTTAATACACTTTAACAGAAGAGGTAACACGATATGCCACGCCTACTTTTCATAGAAGCCTCCATACAAACCTAACGATGTATTATGGGTCTTTCTATGAAAAACTACTTTATTTAAATCTATATTAGCTTAAAAGTCGATAAAGTAGCGTGTCTATGGACGCCCTATTCACATACATACATGCAACTTCATACAAACACACTGACGACGACGTCTTCAAAGAACATAAATGGACATTTTGGGCCACTGTCCTCATGTGTAGAAAAATGTATTTAGCAGGCAGAAAAAGCTGTTCCAGATCCCATAAAGTATATATTCTTGGTCAGTATTGAAAGCTTTGTCGATATAGCCATTTCCGCCAGTCAATATATTAGTTTGTAGATTTCGGAAACTATGAGATCTCTAAACCTATAAGAGCTAGTGACCTCAAAACAGATCGATTAGTAGATATACATTATTAACACTTCAACATCGCTAGCTTATTTTGCTATTTCGCTCTCATAAGCACAATTTATTAAAGCCACAATTGGAAAAAATTTATTTTTAACTTATTTATTATTATTATATTATTTTTTTTTTTTTAATTAATAAACAAAAAATGTTTTCTTTAATTTTAAACTTTTGGGTTTTTGTAGATTGCATATAACTTCATGAGCTTAAGGAAAGCAGAATATTTTGATTGTCACTCCTATATATAATATATACATATATGTATATACCTTTTTTTTTTTTTTGTATTTAAAAATGTTATTAAATTACACTGACCTTTGCTTACAAGAAATTTTCTCGAAAATAGTTCAAATTTGTTAGCCATAAATTTTTGAATTTCAAGGAAATATTTCATATCGCTGTTGTGGTACTTGTTTCTACAAAATTTAAACAACAAACAATTCAAAAATTAAATGACTTAAATGCTGCGAATTGCAATAAAATCAATCAGCAATTTTATTTCGAAGCGTGCAGCCATTGATTGTCCGCTGCTGGTATCTATCTACACATTGATCTATGAGTAGCTGTGGAAGCGTATCTATAGATAAGTTCAATAATTTTTACTTTTTGGCCAAAAATAAGCGATAGTTGCTTAAATAAACACAGGGAAAAAAAATCGCAAAGATACTTAAATCTTTGAACGGGGTGCCCTCTTCACACCGGACCAGCATACTGGCGATTATTTTGAAATGAAAAAAAAAATGTATTGTATGAATAGAATAAAATTGAAAGATTTCACTCATTTGTATACTCGAATTGTTGATTTTTTTTTTTTTGTTTTTTTTTTTGTGGCTTTGTTACTGCACAAATATCGATGCCCACCTGGCATTGGGCGCATTTGGCTTTGACCTTGCAGCGGCAGATGTAATTACAAATGGACACATCGAACACTGGCAAATACAAACTACATATAACTAAAAACAAAACTAAAACTAAATATTTATTTGGCGTTCGCATGTTTATTATTCATACATAAAAGCTGGCAGAATAGTGAAAACCGTGCGGTTACAGGAGTGATCACTTTTGATTTTCACATAAATTACTTTTTATTGCGCGCAGTTGTCTTAGGTGCGTTTCTTCCAATTACGCTATATAAATATTTTAATTGTTGCCACTCACCTTGTATCTTATAGGCTGTTGCGAGTATAAAAATGCCAGCGATCATTAATTTCATATTGTTTGACATGTTCGCAAAAAGCACTTTCAACACTTTCTCTTCGATAGAATCTTTTTTAATTAATTCAATTTAATTAGCGTCTGTGTTAATTACTATGCAAAGTAGCACAAATTGTGGACAATATCCAATGGGACAGTATGGCGCCGGTTTCCGGAATATTTTTTTTTTTGTCTTTCTTCTTTAACTTCCGGTTTCAAAATACACCACGACGGATCAAGTTTAAAATGCGCGCAGTGCAAACGACGTCTGAGAATCGACTGTGCGACTGTGCTGCGGCGAGCTGCTGCCGAAGGCTTCAATTGCGGAAGCATAAAAGAATAGCAACAACACAAATAATATAAACGAGCAACGCACGATGTTCGCCGATGTTATCGATGCCATTGACGAAGCTGCTTTGCTTTTTGGGGGGGGGTTACACTGGCTGTTCAATTTTTTTTTTTTTTTGTTGTTCTTGTCCTAAGTGTTGTCATTGATATTGTTTTTGTTGCTTGTTATAGTCCTTGCGTCCTGCCGCTGTGATGACGTTGGTTCTATACACTTTTTTTGTTTATCTGAATAGTGTTTTGGGTGAAAAAAAAAATTTACAGGATATTTAAGCAATTTATATGTTTATATTTATATACATTTTGTTCCTGCTCTGTAAACTAGTTTTAAGTCAAGCTTCGCTAGTTGAGGTAAAAGCAGATGACGAACGCTTAACTGAAAGTAAAAAAAGGCTAATAGATAATTTTTTTGTTAGAATGGATTATAATGAAATGAATTTTTTAAATCATTCATACTTGCTGTGGAATGGTATAGGACAATCAAACAAGCAGTATCCGAATAACCGAAATATCCGGATTATGAAAATAAAAATAAATTTAAAAAATTTACGAACTACAAAATTAATATGTATTATTTTTATTGAATCTCAAGTATTAATTCTTCCACAATTCATTTTTAGTATATAATTTTTAATGGGTTTGAAGTAAATTATAAATTTTCATTTGTTTAATTTTTCATTTTCTATACATCTCTAGTTAAAATGTTCCCAGGTTTTGTCGCAGGTATAAATTGCGCTCCATGTTTATACATGGCTATGAAAATAATTTAAAAATTTTCTAATGACTCCAATGCTAACACAATGTTCTAATGAACATGTTGACTCGATATCAAAAAAAAAAAAAAAAACATCTGTCGGTTTGTCCCCATAAATATTCGACTGGATTCAAGTTAAACGAACAGGTCAGCCCAGTTTTTACGGCTAACTAGATTTTTTTATTAGACTTTGTAATTTGCTGCATCTAAAAGTGGTACTAATATCTCCTCTAAAACCGGAAGAAACAAAATGTTTTTCTAAGTTTCCTTTGGAAGAAAATTGTAGCATCAAGTCTTTACAATGCTCCTCTAAAGTGATGTTTCGATAATGTCATAGGATACGTCCAGTACTGCTCGACAGCCTTGACGACCATCTACAGTCGGTTACGCCCGACTGTGATTTTCTTACTTGTTTTTAATGGGTTTGAAGTAAATTATAAATTTTCATTTGTCTAAGCTTTGTTTAATTTTTCATTTTCTATACATCCGGAGAATAAGTTATGACGAAATTTTATTCGTAGTAAATAGTTTTCTAAAAATGTTTTTAAGAAAATCTACATCCACTATATTTTAAGCATTTGATGCTAGAAAAGCTACCTCTTTTAAAGAAAAATTTTTTATAGAACCATCTTAAATAAAATGAGTTCAACCATCCTGAAGCATTAAGAAGAATTTGATTAATGGTGACCATTTTCTAATCAGTATCACACTCAATCACATATCTCGAATTCTGTTCACTCTAAATTCAAAATAGTTCTCATATCTACTTCTAACCTACTTAGCAATAGAAAACATCTCGCTTCATAAATTCCATCAATATTCAAAACTACAGAAATTCTTGATCACTTTTTAAAAAAAAGAGCTTAAATTTCATAATCACGTTTCTTTCTTCTCGCTAGACTTTGCCAAATTATTGCTTATGTGATTAATTTTATGAGCAAACGGAAAATTACAATCAGCTTAAATGAATAAGTTTCCCTATCAAATGCTATCCCCAAACATCTGCCCTATCTTTTAACTTAACCTACACTGACGATTATAGTAAAACCTAGAACAGAAACCTGGAAATTGATTCTATCACTAATGATTTTATAACTTGGTACGATTACTCTGGTGCTCAATTATCCATAAATGTAAACAGTGTAGGAAACATCATTGTCAAGTCTACATATACGCCAACATAATGCTGATTGAAAATATCAACGACATGAGGGGCAAATTTTTAAAATAAACTTGTAAAATTCCGGAGCAGACCTAGTCGAATGCAAAAAAACACGAAGTCTCTATCTATTACCGTTTCCGAGATCCTTTCATTCATACGGACGGCCAGACGGACATGTATATATCGACTACTCTATTACTCCTGACCATAATGGTGGTAGCTTTGGGGGGTCTCCGACCATTATTTCTAACTGTTACATAAATTTGCACAAAACCAATAGGCTCTTGTACCTTCGGTACAGGGCCTAATGAACTGTATACCACTCCGCCATAAGGTTCACACTCGATACCTTTCGCTCCACACCAATCAACAATTTACTTTTTGAAGAAACATAATGCATCTTGAAACCCGATATCAATTAGTAAAAGCAAATCTTAAAAAATCCCTTCTCAATGCCTTAAATTCTCCTATTAGCCTTCCCCACTCTAAAATCTTCAAATATAGCAAATACCATAATATTGCGTTGAACTTGCATCTGTCAACAAAAGAAATGATTTGCAAGTGGTCTGCCAATTTCTTTGAAAATTTGGGAAGTAATAGTCTAAGATAAGGCAGTTAAAACTCCAAAAGGATTTTGAAATATTTTCAAAATGACGGCCGATACGCCATCTTGAAAATGGGTGGAACGTTATTTCAAAATCTATATATTTCAAGAACGTATAGACGGATTTTAATGAAAGTTTCAGACAATATAGTTATATATATATGTATTTTAATTTAATAAACCATTAAAAAAAAAAAAATTCAAAATCCTTTTGTGGTTTTAACTACCTTACCTAAGACTATTAATTCCCAAAGTTTTAAGGAAATCGGAAGACCACTTGCAAATCACCAGTAACAATGCCACCAGTAACAATGTTGAAACGGAAGTTTGATCCTTTTTGGGCATCTTTGATGATATCTTTCGAATGTTGAATCCAAAGCGCCTTTTCCTCGTTTTCAATTGATGCGGAACAAATCGTGCATACACTTTCCTGAAGCCCAAATGTTCGACCAAAATGCGATGGATTGCATCTTTGGACAATCCCGATTCCGATTCAATGAACCGCAATGACGATTTCGGGTCATTTTTGATAAATTCATGGACAATTTGGATGTTTTGTTCTTTCACTGAAGATTTCGACCGACCCGAACGTTCGTCGGCATTCAAGTCTTCCCGACCCTCTTTGAAACGTGTAAACCAGTCGTACACAGAGGTGGCGCCACCAGAAAATGCACTGAGAAAACAGTTCGGAAAATTTTGAGTATATTAAAAAGTTTTTCAGTAGATATTTTGTGTAATTTTATTGCATATCGTAAGCAAAAATTATTATTGGTATTCAGCAGATCGCAGGATATGACTGTTTTTTAATCTTTGAGCATACCTTGCTGTGCAGATATTTTATACTGAAATTTCATCATTAATGAGTAGTTTAAGGTCAATAAATATTGACCGAAGATTATTAAATAAATGCGTCAACATTTTCGGCATTTTTTTTTGAAATTTATCTCCAGAATGGTATCTTTATACCAATCCTGGAGACTTTGCTATTACAAATGGTACAATACCATTTGGGAAATTTGGTGGCCGTAGCCAATGCCAATGAAAATTGATAGTTTGTGGTGCGTGGGAAGCCTTTAAATACTAATTTTAAGGATTTGTCTTAGCTCTACCTGCACCTAGATGGCTTTAATAGATTACCTGCACCTAGATGGCTCTAATGAAAGCTTCTTGAAAAGCTTCTTATAAGAGCTTTGGACACTTGTACACGTGTCCAAAGCTCCCGTTCCATTTCCCGTTCGTTTCTTCGTTCCATTTCCATTTCGTTTGGACACTTGGACACAAGTGTCCAAGTGTCCAAACGAAATGGAAATGGAACGAAGAAACGGACCGATATGCATGTTATCGGAAATCGGGAAGCATGACCGTTTCCTTTCATGCGTTCGGGAAATAGTTGGCGTTATTTTTAAATACAGTAGACGTTAGAACCACATTGTTGTTAGGTTAATTCTAATTTCTGAATTTCTGAACAATTTTTTTATAAATCCAATCTAATTTGATTGGAATGAATAAATCCAATCTAAACATGTAACTTGTATTTTTTAACTGTATGCAACAAAACATATATATTCACTCCAATTACATACTATTATTGCACCATTTTATTAAATTATTAATAGTCCAGTCAAAATAGACATTTGACCTAGGAAAAATCCGCATAGAGCTGAAAATTGTTAGAGACGTTAAATACATCATTACAAATAAAATGTCAAAAGTCCCCGACGAGAATTATTGTAACAAAATTATTTGTATCACTGAAAATAAGTATTCGATGTATTTTTTTTTATAATGAGTATCAACTGATAGCCTACTATAAAAATTTATTTAATCAATTTTTATAAATTTGTTATTTATTTGACTTTGTCCGAGTCTGTCACATTTTATTCTGTCTAATGGACTCGAAAAAAAAAATGTTTAATTTTGAATTTTGATTCAAAACTAACATAAAAATATTATAACAGCGTCCCATTTTATTTCAAAGAGTGTTGTTTGAAATATTGATAATATATTTTAGGCTCAGTTCTAAGTACGGCTTCACTTTTGGCTGACATCCATTTTTATTATTTTACCATAAATTCGACAAATTTGAATTTAATTTTGGTAATAGGGCCGTCATTGCTTCTAAGTGTGGCTATCTTATATGAGCCACGATTGAGCCTTGATAAAATCTAAAGCAGTACCGTTTGCCAAGATATTAAGGACGCTTCACATAAGAATCTAGTTGCTTTAACCAACCAATTTTAGGTGTAGCTTCTAAACAAGCTACTAGGTATGCAATTTAAACCGTGTGAATGGTAACAAAAGTTGGTGCCTTCTTAGCTGGATTATGAATTCTCTCCTAACCGTGCCATAACCGCTTTGTAATATCTTTGCTTGCCTGATTCCCTGGCTTATGACCCAATATTGCTGTGTTAACCTATACTCGTAATATTTACGACTTAGTATGTCATCCGTTGGCTTTGCAGCTGCTGTTTTTTGGTGAGCCTAACAGCCTGCTCAATTCCCAGAATGTTGGTATGTTCCGGCACTCATAGCAGAGAAGTTCTCCTTATTTTTTCCGAGTACCCAAATCAGTTTGTATTTGCAGTAGTTTGCGTTAAGTATTTTGAACAATGCCTGACTGACTGATAGAATTGTTTTTTAAATTTATTTGCTTTCTTGCTATCATTGCAGATCTTTCTTTCGACCTAAGTTTTTTCAGATGTTCGATCCTCCAAGTAGTATCTGAGTATGTTAACTGCCTCGGCTTCTTCAACTGCCGCAAAGCCTTCCTCTGTCTCCTCTTCCGAGGTACTTATTCGCAGGTGCAGAGGTAAGATTATTGAAAGTTATCCTTTACTCATCGCCGATACTCGCTACTATAAGCTATCCATTTCCCTTGAAGCATAGAGAGATGTTCTTTCACATCTGTCTGTTTAGCTTAGAAGATCGAGAAGACACTTTGCCTTCTTCTCTTGGCTCATGGGAAGGAAAAGATGTCATCATTTTTGACCGTCGATCACACATTTGATCAGGAACATCCCTGGTTGAAAGCGCACATCATCAAACTTCGCTTTGTGTGTCCATCCCTTTTTTATTTAGCGAAGGATGGCATCATCAGATTCAGTCAGTTAATCAGCTGTCAACAGTACCTATGGGTAGTTCAGAGTTAACGCGACAACTTTCGTGGTCTTCACGACGCTGGCGCAGTTGGATTTGGTACTTCTTGCAGCGCTTTATGTCGCCCTACACCTGACTCGGCTTTTTGTCACTTTGTGTTCGTTTTTTATGTTCCATTGAGGGTAGGTCCGAGGTAGGTCGCGGTATATCTGAGTTCATAGAATGTCTGTCTGAAGTCGTTTTGTTGTGAAACGAATTAAAATTTAGGAATATACTTATATAAGCTGTGAATAAATAAATCACCGAAAGTGATATGTCGTTTAGCAACATAACCCCAAAAATATCTTCTACTTCCATGGTTTGATATTTCTAAATATGGGACATTATTCCTGAAGTGATGCACCACAAAAAAATTTTATTCATATAAAATGAATGTTTTCAAATTTTGAAGTATTTGTGGTCCTCAAGCTAATGCATAAGTTTCATTGCAGTAATCAGACTGGTTGTCTAGTTGCAGGAGGTCAAATTTGAACTGATGAAACAATCATCAAGCAACAAATGGTCAAGAGTTGTCCACATGCCATTAATTTCTAGCAATGTTTATTCCGCTGTTTTACCCGTATCATTAGCTGCTCTAAGTGATATTAACTTTGTTTTGGCGAGTTTGTTTAAAGTATTATTTAACCATGAAGTAGTAAAGAATTTTCACTTTATCTTTAAGAACCTAGTCGATTATAGCATACCTACTTGTATTTCATTTTCTATGATATATCTATTAGGGTTGAAAAATATTTCTCATCCTCTTTTTTGTTCAGTATTTTGTTCACATCAGCTTAGCTGCAAATCAATTTCTATAAATACTCCTACAATCCATTTGGAAACCTTAAATTGCAAACGATTCACAGCTTCCAAATTACCCAAATCATTAAAGCAACATAAAATTATTTTTTTATTTGTAAATTTGGCCATTAAATGCGCAGATGATTAAGCTATTTTTATTTCTTCTCTCGAGGACATTGAACACAATTAAGAGATACTCGCTCTATAAATGGCATTACAAGCCTATAATCACGATTTGACAGTACTTAACCAAATAAAGCATTTTGCTTCATTTTGTGTTCAAACGGCAGCGTGTTCACTATTCAAAATGCGTATTTGCCACTCGATATGGCAAAATATGATTTCGTATGCAAATCTTGACATTAATCTTAGGTATTAAACGGCGACGACTAATCAGTTGTTATAATCGATGTCGTCCACGACAACAAACAGCAAAAAAGCGTGAAAATTCTGCGTCGTTGTCGTCGTCGACGACGTCGTTGTCATAAGACGTCGCATTCGAGAACTTGTCTGAAAAGTCAATAAAATAAAAAGTAAATAAAAACTTGCTTTCGATTGGATTAGATGGAGAGTCAACGCTTCGAGCGACAACAATCGATGAAAATGCATAAAAATTGCGAATTACAACACGCGGACTGGACTGACAGCGCTTTTGGCCAAGTTTAGACGCTGCATGGCGTGGCTGAAAACAATTTTGGCCATGGCTGCTGCCTGGCTGAGTTGGCTTGGCTGGCAATTAAAACGCTGCGCATGCGCCAACGAAAATCAAACAAACAAAAATCGAACTAAGAGCGCACCTCGGGGCGTATGCGTAATTTGAGTTGAGCTATTCTCTCTCTTACTAACCGTGTAGTGTACATATTTATTTAAACTTTATTTTTAATATGTAGTTAATTTTTGAAAGCTGCACGTTTGTTTGACATTTTGCAGGCGCGTTGGCGCTTTATGATAAATTGCCAGTTTTATTGCGAAAACTGTTTGCGACAATTTTTGCTATTTTATTTGTGATTAATAAATAATATGTGCTGCTAAGAAACTGGTAAGTCAGTTAAACGTTCAGTTGCCACCCATTTTTGTGTGTGCATTATTTATTTATACCAGTTGATTTATTCTGCTCTTCATTTAAAGTGTGTATGGTATATTAATTTTGTTGCAAAGTTTGTATATTAATGATTTTTTGCAAAACTTTGGCAGCTTATTTAATATACAAACTATAGACTAACACAATCACGTAGTGATCCATATTATCAAAGCATTCGGCATTGAACTACAGCAGACATTCCACAGTGACTTTAATATAGGACGACTGGCCACCAGAAGGACTCACTCCATCAGTATTTTTTTTAATTCTATATTAATTTGCTTCCCAACACTACTGAGTCCGCATGCATCATCATTCGCGTAGGAATTGCACGGTCACACGTGATAAAGACGAAGTGTTTGAGTAACCTTTTTGAGATGAGATTCACTTCAAAAGAAGTACATTCTGGTGTCAAGCCGAACTTAGGAAGTTATTCTAGCTTCTCGCTACTGCTACTAAGGAAATATTCTTTACTAGATAGGTGAATAATATTCACTAAATTGAAGCTGTTGTCCCCGCTTTGCAACCAAATCCATCATGTAATAGAAATAAATTAAAAAGTTTGAAAAAACTTTTGCAAATAAATCTCATTTGTGTCCTGATGGTCACTTCAATAAAAAACTTAATCAAAACAAGATCTTACGCTGTATTCTGGTGTTAATCGTGCACACTAGAAGTATCCTATACGAACGAAGTGAACTTAGTTTATGCACTGAACGAGCAGAACAAGTTCAATCTGGTTCTTTGATTTTATTCCGCAACATTTATTTCCCATTTATTTCGCAAAAAGTGAACGAATCTTACAGGACACTGGCATGAAGCCGCTTCTGTCTCCTATGACTGGAATTCATTGCTTATGCCACATCCAAATGTTTGGCGTGGGCTTTTATTGCAAATATACCACTGCGCAGAAGTAATGTTGCTTAGGATTCTCTTATTAACAACTATAAATCGTATATGTTGGAGGGTGCGGAAGTGTAACAGTGTAGAAGTGAGTAAGCACAGAAATGAACAATTAATGACTAGTAAGCAATCATTTTATTACTCAAACTGTGATTGTTCGACGGTCTTAGAAGGCATCGCAATTCAGTTACAGAGGATACTAGTATTTTTCGGATTTGCATGCGATGTGTAAACCTCTACTCTAGGTGCAAGTATCGAACACAATATATTTGAACTATCACCTAGTTATTGAGCGTCACTTCATGACTTATTACGCCTGGCCGAGCTGGTTACAAGAACAGTATCATCCGCGAATTTAGCGAGTATTATGTTGGTTACAACGGGAGCCAGTTTTCAGTGTTTACAGAACCGGTCCAAACGAACTTTAATGAGGTACTCCCGATCCAATTCGACCCATAATCATGAAATGGCGGCAAAGTATGACCTAAGCAGGTGTAACTGACAATGAGCCGCTTAAAGCACAAAGGCTTGTAGAGCGATCCGTCATGCCAGACGAGATCAAATGCTTGCCGATCATCTAAAAAGATTGAAGAGACAAACTGATGGTCTGGTTGTAAAGAATGCCTATCAAAAGAAAAGAAATGGTGCGCATAACTTGAAAATGTAAATAGGAAACATATTGGTATCAAAAAACCTAACAAGATTCTCATGTTTTGCAGGCCTCGGAACCATCACAACCATAGTGTATTTCCATTATCAAAGAAAATTATGAATACGCGTCTTACTAATGACATGACTCGTATAGTACTAAGAACTCTAGTCCTATTTTAAGAAGTGCTTTAGCTAACAGGCTTAAGTGGTATTGCATCTTTGATTTAAATCCGTACCTCAGCTGGCATAATAGGTAAGATGGCTTCCTGTTCAGATAATTCAACTTCTGTGTCCCGAACATCACTAGGATTGCTAGATTAAAATGGCGTGAACCGGTTCTGGAATTCCTCGGCAAACGTTTACACGATTTCTAATTCTAAACGATACATTAGCTGTGTAGACGCTTGAATACATCGTTAGCCTTTCCATAGATTGTTGTTTATAAGGGTCAGCATTGCGGAGCAGGTTATCAAATAAATTGATTTTAATATCACATATCAATTTTCTAAGAGCATCCTCTGATCAGTGATTACCCATGGTTCGTCCGAAACAGCACACTCCATAGAGACCTGTCTTCCTCTAATCGAATGCCGTTTACGGTTCCAATCTTGCTACCATCCTGGGAGCCGGTGATGCTTCATAATAGAATCCGTTATTGTTAAAATTTAAATGTAAATTGGTTCAATACACTTATTTTTAAAGTATGTATATTAAAAAAAGAGCATCCTCAGCAAAAAAATATTTTCTTTCGACTAAATATCCTGTATAGAGAGCGTTGTGAGCGTGACACCGGCATATAAGACCAAAAGAACAAAATATTCCAAACGAAAAAAAATCAATGAGCTATTCTAAGCAAAGGAACTGCTTCTTTAAAACACTGTTTAGGTGGAATTATAAACAGTAAATACTTATCCATACATATACCTAGGGTCTTGGTACGAGCTACTTCATTTCATTTTCCAAAATGTAAACTCAGTACTTAGTATGCATATTACTAATATCGATCCACATGATTCTATATTAAATACAGTGTGGCTAATGAAACATGCTATCAAATTGTGCTTTGAAGATCATAGATGATATAAAAAAAAAACTTATTTCTCTACAATTTTTAATTACATTTGCAGCGTATAAAAGTTTCGTTACAATCGTTGTTAACGTTTCTCCTTACTTCATTTTATTTCGTGTCAAGCAGCGAGCTTAAAAAAAAAATCAAAACAATATTTAATATTTAATGAAATTATCACTTTATAAAGTGATCGATTTGGTCGTTGTCAAATTGAGGTTAAGTTTGTGCTATAAAAGTATATAAATCATTCACGAGCATTTAAACTCATTAAAATAATTAAACGATTTATTATTTTATTTTCAAAGTGGACAACTCCCAAATGCAGTACATCCCTCATACGAAATTATACAAACAAACAAGCAAACAAACAAACAAAATAACAACTCCAAATCGAGTTATTTGCGTGGTTGACAATTAACTAAATCATCGCATAAAAAAGAAACTATTAAATGTCATCAAAGCAAAACTCATTTCCGTTCATTTCAGTCGCATTCAATTTAGATCTTCATCTCTGTCGGTTCGTCATTCAAAGTCTGTCTATCTGTCTGTCTGTCTGTCTGTATGTTGTTTGCTCAGCCAGCAATGTCAAGCGCATCGAGCTCAAAGTGCATCAATTTAATTTTATTTGCTTAAATAAAGCAATACCTACATTCGCTGCTCGTTCCGCGTTTTCGTATTAATTTTAAATGCATTTGCGCTAATTACTCAAAATTAATTGTGTGGGAGTCTTCCTTCGGGAATTTTGACTATAAAGAAACTTAAAAAAAGAATATGCTTAATTTGTTGTTTTATTCAATGAACTACTATTCAACAGAATAAAATCGAACGAACAAAAAGAAAATGAGCGAGCAAAAATTTGGATTAAAAACTAAGAATAACGACAAGTAGTTAGCCAGTCGCTAGCGCTGTGGTACCTCAAGTCAAATACTTGTTGCCAACGAGATTCCAACTTCATTATGCCCCGCTCATAGAAGCTTGCTTACCTCAGAAAAAAAAGGGAGACAGTCGATTTTCGCAAGCCTTTATTGAGGCCAATTTCTCGCCAGCTAAATCGCTCGATATTGACAGGAAGAGATGGTAATCCGATGGTGCAAGGTCCGGTCTATAAGGTGAATGCATAAGGACTTTCCATCCATCCATCCATCTATCAGTGATTCGTGTGGCACCCATTTTGTGTAGCCAAGCTTCTTCAAATGCTTTTGAACGGTCATATGACTGATATTCAGCTCCCGGGCGATGGTTCGGCTGCTACTTTGGCGTTCTACCTCGATCCTCTCCTTGATTTTATCGACTTCTTCGACGAAAGGTCTTCCGGAGCGTGGTGCATCTTCCACTTCCTCCACACCAAAACGGAATCGAGTGAACCACTGTTGTGCTACGCGAAGTGATCAAGTATATAATAAGATCAGTGTAAAGATCTCAAATGCTCCTGAGCCTCCGAGGCTATAGTTTTCTAAAAACATATAATATTAACATATTATATTAATGCGATCTAAATACAGCAAGTCTAAGCCGTATATAAAAATTATATAGATTTACCAATATATTTTCAGGTGGGAACAGTTGGTAATTCGGCGATAATTGCAATCAATAAGCATCGGTAACAGGAAGCGTAGTCCTTATATATTGGTATTGAGTTTCCACTGAACTGAACGAACAGAACAAGTTCAATACGTTTGTTCATTTTTATTCACCTACATGTATGATATTTTGTATGGCTCTGTCTCTCTACCTCTTCTAAGCGTCATTGCAATCAAAATCCAATCATAGAACTTATTACACAATTCCGCTTGAGCAGATCATGAATATGGTAGTTTAAAGTTCTATAATCAACTATAAACAGAGCAGAATAGAATAAAATTAAAAAACCAATGACCGAACGAACATTGTGAGTACTGAGTAATGAGTGTTAGCACATCAGCATCCAATATCACAGAAAAAGCTTAGCAGTCCATCATGACAAACTAGTTCAAACGCCTGCTTAATGTTGAAATAAGCGGCAACCACGTACTACTTGCCCTCGAATCCTTCAAGGATGAAATTTACAACCCTATAAAGCTGTTTAGGTGTTCCATGGAACTTTCGAAATCCATATTGATAAGAGGCTATCCTTTTCCTGACTTTAATCACGTCAAGGATTCGTGTCAACAGACAGCGCTCAAATAATTTTTAAACCGTAGGCAGAAGACTTATAGGCCTGTACGATTCTAAGTTAGAGGACCTTTCGCCAGCCTTATGAATCATGCAGATCTTTGCCTTCTTCCATTGCTTAGGAATATGTTCCAGCTTTAGCACAGGATTGATGATGAGCACCAAAATGAGATCGGCTTTAAATTGCAATACTTTTAAAGTAAAGTTATCCAGCCGAACATATCCGGGAACGATAATTCTTCCACTGTTATGGAAGCGACTGGAATGCAAAGTTGGCCGGGTATATCAATCACCGACTGGACCTCAAGTGCTCTGGTCCTTGATGCAAAACCAAACTGTTGGAAGCGATTTTCTAAGTCGTCAGCAAATGCCTCTGCTTGTTAGCTTGGAAATCTGGCCCAGCATAAAATAAAAACCAAATTTTTTTTTGGAGTATATAAATGAATACGAAATTTAAAAAGGGCAAATTTGAGATCTTATTCCATATCGTGGAAATGCTAAAAAAGAAAGTACTAAGGCACAAGCTACATACTCCAAGTATTGTTTCTTCAGATATCCATTTAAACCGATAGATGAATTTTTGGCCTGGCTGAGAAACACTTCTCTAATTATGAGTTAATTTTTGGAAAATCTAGAAGACTTCGAAATACCCTTCATCCTAATGAAACTTTGAATTTGTATGGATTCTATGTTTGGATTCTTGTGGAACGGTTTGTAGGGATTTGTGCAAAATACACCCTTTGTAGAGGGATTGACATATTCGTTGTGGTCTTGTATACGCTGGCGACAGTTGTTATGGATTCCAAGTATGCAGAAATCTCTCCATACCTGGTAATTTCAACGTAAGCCCAGTCATCCTCAATTACGTCATCCACCAATCAAGTTTTCTTTTTTTCTTTCGAATAAAACATTATGCGCTGGACTATGTTAAACTCAGTAAATAGTATGACCAAAATTCCTACTAAGAATATTTCTTTCGAAGACATCCAACGCCGTTTCGTCTGCCTGAATTATGTTTCACTGTCAAACTCCCAATATAGGATGGTTACCCTAAAATATATTAATGGCCAAATCTTCAGTCAACAAATTTTAGAATATTTTTAACCTTATTAAACATTAGATCTTTCAGAATTATGGCTTTTAAAGTTCGGTGTCAACTCCTCCACTTAGCTTACCACCTTAAGAAGGAGATCGGCTTTTACATTGAATGGAAGCATCTAAATTTCTAAACTTGAAGGCTCTATATATTGTTACGATCTGTCCTGGACTGATCGTGCACCGGCACCCCAAACCCAGCGATGTTGCGGCTGTACTCTATTTCACAGTACAGCTCATACAACGAGTGCATATGATGGCGATACTGGAAACAAAAAGAAAAAGCGCGCGAAAAAAATGGAAATGGAAAAAAAAACACAAGAAACGTTTGCAATTGATAAGGAAGCACAACGAGAGTGCGTGTGAATTATCAAGAAGCGACAGCGTCAACTAGGTGAACGTCCACTTTTCATTTTAAAAAACCGTTGCCATAATTTAACAACCGACATATTAATAATAAAGTTGGCAGCTTGACATAAACAAAACGTCAGTCAAATGTTCAGTTGGCAGTTCCACACCAAACTGCTTGTTCTTTTCTTTCTGACATTCGACCGAGGCGGACGTGCTGGAAATAAACTATACGGAATATCATTTTATAAATCGTATAAAAGTTCTGTTTTATACGTTTCGTCAATCACAATGTCACTGCTTCCGCGCGTATATATGGATATCGCAAGTGATGAAAAGCCAATGGGCCGTATTGTCATTGAGCTGCGCACAGATGTTGTGCCAAAGACTGCCGAGAATTTCCGCGCTTTGTGCACCGGCGAGAAAGGTTTCGGATATAAGGGATCTTCTTTTCATCGCGTCATACCGAAATTCATGTGCCAAGGTGGCGATTTTACTAATCACAATGGCACAGGCGGTAAGTCCATTTACGGCCACAAATTTTCCGATGAGAACTTTGAATTGAAGCACACCGGCCCGGGCATACTGTCAATGGCAAATTCTGGTCCCAATAGCAACGGATCACAGTTCTTTATATGTACCAAAAAGACAGATTGGCTGGACAATAAACATGTCGTATTTGGATCTGTTGTTGAAGGTATGGATGTAGTCAAGAAAATGGATGGCTTGGGAACCAAATCAGGCAAACCCAACGAAAAACTGACCATTACCGATTGTGGCGAGTTGAGTGTGGCCGTTTAGGTACAACATGACTAAGCTAAATTCAAGATTAGATTATCATTGTTGCAAAAAAAAAAAATAAACATATATACACGATATGATGTATAAATAAATGTTGGGGCTGATACATTATATTTTTTCTAAACTTTTTAAAACATAAAGAAATCAATGTAGCTTAAAAAGAATGTTGCAGTTCCAGAAGTTGAATTATAATATACTAATAATAGTACATAAATATAGAAGCTAGCTAGTCAAAAATAAATTTTGATAATTGCGCTCCATTGAAATATATATGTATGTCAAAACTATTCTACAAACATTATCAAAACTTATCTTTGTGCTCAATTCGGAAAAGTTTGAAAGCTAATAATGACGTTTGTTTATTTTGTTTAATGTAATATTTAGTATATATTATATTGGGCACCTCTGAGAATATGTAGTCCTCTGAACCAATAAGATAGCTTTGAAACACGGTGAAATGTTATACACTACGCAATTTTCAAATTATTGGAAGGACACTCATTTAAAACTATTTGAGGTATAAGCTCAAAATATATCGAGACCTGTGAGACTCAACTCATCGAGCTTTTTACAAATACTATTTTCATGGAAGACTGGGACTCTTTTGCTCAAGCTCACATTGTGAGAAAAGTTGTTGACTGCCATTCACTTGGGAATGGCCAACAATGATTCTTGTTACAAAAGGTAAAAGCAACTCACACGTCCGCTAGAGCACATATCTCCTGGGTAGCCTCTGAACATTCAGTTCAGTGGCGAGCTAACGTGAGAAGGTGAAGGGGCCCCTCCCCTTAATTAGAGATTGGTGCGCTGGGCTTGGGACCCGCCACTTTAAAAAAATAAATCCCCAATGAACACTATCGGGAAGCCTCAAAAGGAACCCCATTATGACGACCCCCGCAAACGATATAAGGATCACGATTTAAAGGTAAGCACTTGGTATGTTCGCACCCTTAATTGGGATGGTGCAAATATCCAGCTGGTTGATGTCCTCGAAAGATGCAAGGCTGACATCACTGCAATCCAAGAAATCCGATGGATAGGACAGGGTTGCTCTAAAAAAGCATCCTGTGACATTTACTATAGCTGCCATGCGAGTAAGCTCGAATTTGGATGTGGTTTCGTGGACTCGACTCCAGGTTAACGCCTGTTGACGAGCGCCTAGCCGCGATACGCATCGAGGCTAAATATTTTAATATAAGACGGAAGAGAAAGACGACGATGCTAAAGATGAGTGCTTGGAAAGTCTGTACGAGTACGTAGTGCAAGCCGTTCCAAAATGCAACGAAAGCTAGACGTCGGAAAGCTGCAATCAGAACAGACCGCCGAAGCCTTTTCAAACACACTCTCCCGACTGCTCCGGGAAACATCTCCGTCTTCTCAAGATATATTTGAGCAGTGGAAACATATCACCCGCTCCATGTATATAGCTGCCAAGGATGTCATTGGTTATACAAAACCTATGAATAATTCTTTGTATGATGAGGAGTGTCGCAATGCTACTGCAGAGAAGAACGCTTCCTATCAGCGAACTTTGCAGTCGGAAGCAACGCGAGCTGTTGGAGAGCGATATCGAGAGAAACGGAGAGATGAGAAACGCCTTTTCAGACGAAAGAAAAAGGAGCAAGAAAGGCGAGAGTTTGAGGACGTTGAGATGTTACGTGACAGAAATCAGGTCAAGCGTCTGACTGACGGTTTTAAGCCCGGAGTAACTTTCTTTAATGATGAAAATGGAAATCTGGCAACAGATGAACAGGAATCACTGAGATTATGGAAGAGTCATTTTTCTAACCTACGCGGAGGCAATGAAGCGCACAATTCCGCAGATATAGCAAGCATATGAGAAGTAAAGCCCTCTCCCGGTTCTTTTTTATGGCGCAGAGGCATGGACCGTGATTAAGTCAGATGAAACAGCGTTGGAAGTTTTTGAGAGGAAGATTCTTCGCAGGATATGCGGTCCTATTAGAATCGGCGAGGAGTTAAATTCCCATAGGCTGTACAAGCTATTCGATGAGGTTGACATAGTCCAGTGCATAAAAATCCAGCGGCTGCTCTGGGCTAGTCATCTCATTCGAAAGGATGAAAGAGCTCCAGCACGCATGGTTTATATGGGGGGGTCAGAACTTGATTGGAGGACGTCGAAATAAAGTACGACCGGTTACATGTTTGATTGACCAGGTATGGAGAGATCTCTCCGTACTTTGTATTTAAAACTACTGGCGCCAGCGCGCACAAGATTATGGAGGCTGGCGCGCCCATGTTCCCACAGTTTAGTAAAGTTTATGCGCCTGTCCAGATAAATTCTCAGATAGCGATCACAATTTACAAGAGTTACCACCAGGCCGTTAAGAGTAACTTTGGAAAATTTCCGCTCCACAGCATAAAAGTACCGTGGTGTGATTTGCCCATATTTTAGCGATTGACTAAATGCTGAAAATGACGAAATGTTGGAGCCGGATGTTGACGAAACATTGCTAAGCTTATTTGCGTATCTCAGTCAGCTTCATCTGCAAATATCGCTCATAGCCACAGTTGCGGATGCCTCACATCAAAGCTTGAGTTGAGATAGAGATAAATTGGACTTGTATCTGAAAAGTTATTTCTTTTTTTAAATCTGTATTAAATTAGTTCTTTCATTTAAATTGGTTCTTAATAAATATTTATTGCGTTCATATAATTGATTTTTAAATCCAATACAATTTTTAGAAATTTACAATTTGTAGAAGTTTCAGCTTTTTAAAGACAAATCATATTATTTGAACTAATTTATAGAATGTAAGAACTCATTGAATTTTATTTAAATTAAAACTAATAAAAATTTTTTTTTATTTATTTTCCAATTAATGTTTTCTTACCAAAAAACAATTCTGCGGTTTTATGTTGATTGTGCGTGTTGTTATGTACGAGCGTGAATTTTACAAACTATTTTGAGATATTCGGTATACACAATATGTAGTTAGTTATTCTATGTAGATAGTATAGTGTAGTGTATGATTTAATGCAATTTTTGTTGTTCCATATTTTTTTTTTATTTTTTTTTTAGGTAAGTAACATTCAAAGTGACTAAATTTGTGCAGACGCAAATGACTTAAACAATATTAGATAAAATAAGTTAAGATATTTTCTTGCTTTAACTAAAACTGAAGGCTTCAGAGCTAAAAAAAAATAGAATGCATTTGTGGACACGACTTCAAGTTATAAACAGTACAAGACATATAAAAATATTTTGTTTTAGGTTTTTCTTTTATGTTTTAGTAATTAAGTTTAGCAACCATTTTCATAGCAGAAAATTTTCTATTGAAATAGTTTCAGCAATGCAAAGGGTGCAATTAATATCAGCAAAAAGCTGAGCGGCGCAAATCCTGCAGCGCCATTGCAGCCATCAGTCGTGCACGTTCGGCAGTAGACGGTTTTTATGTAGGATGAGGTATTGTCCATGGCGCATTTATCCGCTGGATCGTCAACATCCTCGTAGAAACAGGAACGTGAGATTATGCGTTTGCCGTATACTGCAAATAAGCACAGAAATAGATTACATTAATTAATTTTTGCATTTCATAGCTCATTATTTACTGACAAAATTGTTTAATTAAAATATATAGGTATGCAAGAGAATTTCCGCATTACTGTCTTAAATTTGTATAAGTTTAAATTTTATGTGTAATTTCTCAGCGCAAATATTTCACTTGTGACAGTCTCGCGTGGGCTGTGATTTTTTGCTTTTAGTAAATCTGGTTTATGCGTTTTTATTTCATTTTACTTGCACTCAATTGCATGTGACATTCGAAATGACAGCAGCACCGAAAGAAAAATGCTTTTAAAAATAGCACATTTCGTAATGTTCAAAAATGACATAATTTCAATATTGAAAATGCTTTCATTTTTGATTTGCTGGCCGTAAATTTTTCTTTTTATTTGGCAACATTTCAGCAGATTCTGCAATTGAACTTGAGGCTGCTTATGTTTAATAGGCAGTTTTAAAATGTTCAGACTTAATGATATTAAGTCGATTTTCTAAGAAATTGGTTTATCTTGGAAAATTCAGCAATTTTTACATAATGTAGAATTATGAATTGGGCTCAGAACACTTTAAACACTTCACAACGAATTGGTTATACCATCGAATGAAAGCCTTTCATCGCTACCTGGAAACTTCTTTAGTACCAGGAAGTATACATTTAGTAGATGAGCGTTGTTGTTTTTTTTTTTTTAAATCTGACTCTCAAGCCAAACTTTATTTAAAGCTTAATGCAAACCTTAAGAAAATAGGGGAAACATACGGCTCTTCTTTCTTTATTTAAGTATGTGAAGCACTACTCTGAGAACGTGCTCCAGTGAGCCATCTGACAAGTCATGAATCTCAAATATCTTTGAGAATTTAAGCAGCAGATTTATAGATCTGTAAGACCAGATTTTCAGAAAAAGCCTGCTTCTCCATAGTCGACATAAATTATTATTCTTCACTTGAATAGGTTTGTTACGTAACGGTTGTCTTGTAATCTTTTTAGTAAAGCTCATACTTCTGTGAAGATTCGTCAAATTTCCTCAAGCAGTAGATTGCGAAAATAAGTAGCAGCTTGACTCCTGCGAGTCCGAATGTATTGTCACCTAAGACTACATTTGAGCCTTAAAAAATCTAGAGCGCTAGGGTTTAAAAGTGGTCAACGAGGATTATTAGAGCGCTGACAAAGAGTGGTAAAATCAGCAGCCTTGTATATATTCCGTAAGAGGAGTTCAACTGTGTCCCCAATGTCACTGGCTGTTAAAATTTTTGGTGAAATCGGTCTATGCTCGCATAAGAGTGTAAAAGCTTTGGCCCTGCATTCAAAAATTCTGCACTCCCACTAAACTTAATGAATGTAGTCTAAGCTCAGTTCTGCAAAATCAGTTATTCCCACGTTTTACGACGGGATTCCAGCTTATAATGTTAATTTAAACGGACTTCGAGTTAGATTTCTATATGGGAAATGCGTAGGTGGACCTGTTGGCAAAATCTAATTGAACCAAATAGTATTTTGTCCCTTCGACAAGCATGACTATTACCCCAAACAAGGTATTTCGCTTTTCAATCACCAGCAGTTAGAAAGCTCTTCGAAAATATTTTGGAAATATATTGTTATTTAGTGATCCACAATTTGTTAGATATGAATTTTAGCAGCCTATAAGGTTATTTTACATGATAAACATGCTTGTACATATTTATCGATGTGAAGAGAGAACATTTTTTGCAACAACTTGGAACATTATTGTGAAGAGCAACGGATACACGTGTTTCAAGTTCTGCTACGAAATCTTATCAGTCCGCTTAGCTGGTCAAATGCAAATTAAACATAGAAAAACTGAAAAGTCCCCTATGAGTTATTTCCAAAATGTATATGTAGAAATTTGCATTAAGCAGTTTACCCGATCTTTGTATTTTATTGTTGCAATATACCCCTAACAACTGCGACCATGCCTTTTTCTTGTCGTCGATAGAAATATACAGGTTGAAATGTCTCTCTTTCATATTGAAGACTTATATTATTCTTGATTACAATAGTAGCTCCACCAGTACGTCTTTTATCAAACCCAACTTTATTTAAAAAATCTATACTTTTCGAACAAGAAAAAAACGCTACTGTCGATAACCTGTAACCTCATTGAACCTTTAATTTGTATGGGGTATCTATTTCTATGTTGATCCGTGTGGAATATTTTATTTGGTTTTATATAAAACTCAACTCAACTCAAACTCAACTGAATCACTCCAAATCGTTTTTTTATGGGGTTACCTCATCTAATGATTTGAAATGGACCTATATGGAATATTTTATTAGATTTTATGTAAAATACACCGAATTTTTCTAAAAAACAATAAAAAGCTTTTCCCAATTCAAAAACACAGAAATTAATAGGTTTATATAGGTACTAACCTTCATAGAGGGGTTAGAATGTTCATTAAATCTCTATCTAAAGGGAACAAAAGATATTAAATATCCGAACTTGAGGGCTCTGTCTTTTATATGCTTCATGTTCTTGATGTTCATAGACAAATAGACGGATATGTTTATAAATATCGACACGACTTTTCGTAAGGGGGTAAACCGATTTGGATCCTAATTAAATATTTTCTTAAAATTGAAATAAAATATAAAGAAATCGGCATTTTTAACTGAATTAATAAAAGCAAATACAACATTTATTAAAAAAAAAAAACATTTTAGATCTGGAATAATTTGGATTATTTTAAAAAGATTAATGTTACATTTAGTTGGTTTGCATGGTAAGTGCCAACTCCGCCTTCGGGAGCGGGGTTAGTGTGTTCATTGAATACAAGTGATTCAAAGAATGAATAGGATAATTTAAATAGTCCAATATAAAGGCTCTATCGCTTATAGTCTCCAAAATTCCTTTTTTTATATAGGGACAGCCGGATAGACGGACATGTCTATATCGACTTGACTTTTAATGCAAGAATAAATATACTGTGTGGAGTATGTCACACTTCCTTCTGCTTATATACAAACTTAATATACCCTTTTTCCCTATGATTAAAAATTAAGAATCCAGAGATGGTTTTGTTAAGATGTCAGAGGGAATGTAAAATCTATTTTATCCATTTTTTCAAACTAGCAAAAGTTGCTTCACTCAAAATGATAAATCTCACAAACTAATAGTTCGACAGCTCTAAAATTTATACACATGTCTTTTGAAGGTTAGGGTTAACTAAAAATCATATGGATGTAATACTAGTAGCGCCACCTACGTGTCTGCGTAGGAACTTATTGAAAATTAATAGTATTTACAATTTCCACAATTAGTGTGGATTGATATACTGCGAGATCATAAAGTAATTTTTATTCTCTTTTTTTTTCTAAAACGAAACCTTAAAGTAATCATCATTGATATTAGAATAAAGCTACTGTACCGCCCGTACAATGATACACAACTCTTATTTTTCTCTTACGTAGGTAGGTACTTTCTCTCAAAATGCACGATGTCTTCCGTCTTAATCGACAAATAAAACTTGGAAACTCTTGGATATCCAGCAAATATCGATTCAAGTTAATCTCACGTAAGAAGACTTAAGAGTTACCAATCCGTTTCAGAAGAACTTGTCTATAGGCCAGATTGAAACTATGTTACTTCGTTCTGTTTATTTCTCAAGGAAAAAGTGGCTTGATCGATTCCCTTATTGACATATATATTTAATAGATTCAAATCTATTTTCGACATTTCGACGTTAAAATGAGTGTGAAATAATCTTAATAATACCTGAAAGTAATGTATAATCCATCTATTGTTCAAAATGATTTCCTGAATCGAATCCTACTTGTAGTTTTGGTATTTTGATTAATTTCGTCATGAGTTTTAATTTTAATGCAAAAACTCCAGCTATAACAGAGGTGGCTGTCCTGGCAGAAGTTCTTTGGATATATCATTCCATCACATATCCGTTCGTCGCGGATTTGCATCAAGTTTTGTTTCAATCTCAACAAGAGTTGTACGGAGACGATTGAAATAATACAGTAGACCTTTGGTGACTGAAGTATGAGAATAACGACAAAAAAAGGAGTGGTACAGGCGGTTTAAAAATGGCCGCATATCTGTTGACAGTGATCCTTGTTCTAGGCAACCTTCGCTGACAAAAACTTCAGAAAAAATCGAGCGTGTGCGACTTGCGATTAAAGGTGATCGTCGATTCACTGTTCGTGAACTAGAAGATGATCTCGGAATACCAAAAACTACAGTTTTGGGGAATATTAAACAACATTTTGGGAATAATTCGCGTGTTTGCCAAATTCATTCCAAAATTCCCCACGACCGTGCAGAAAGACCTTGGCTCTGAAATCGCTCAGGACAACTTGGAAATAGTCAGTGACGATGAAAATCTCCTTAAGAAGGTTATTACTGGTGATGAATAGTGTCATTATGGGATTACGATCCTGAAATTTAACAACAAGCTTCACAGTGGAAGCGTGCAGTTAAGTCACTGCCGAAAAAAACACTTCAAAGCCGGAGCCATGTCCAGTCAATGCTGATTATTTTTTCGATTGTGAAGGAATTAAATTTCTTCCAATAGGTCAGACGATCAACAAAGGTAATAGCGTTTAACTTCTGAAAATATTGCGTGATGCCGTGAATAGGAAAGACCACTTTTCTGGTCAAACGGCAACTTGTTTCTTCACCACGATAAAGCGTCATCGAACCTTTTGTAGAATTTTTTGGAGAAACATAAAAATGTACAGATTCGCTATCCTCCGAATATAGTCCCCGCATAGCTCCCTGCTATTTTTGGATGTTCCCTAAATTGAAAATGGCGCTCCAAAGAAAGCGGTTTAAAGGCCATTTCAAAATCTGCGTTTGAGGACTGTTTAAGATGTGGAAGCACTGCTATACCGTGTGGTTCAATCAAATGGAGACTTCTTCGAAGGGTAACTCGGCCTGGGTGACGAAGAATAGCACCAATGAAGAAATCACAATATAATACAACAGATTTTGAATTTGTTTCCAACAACAAATCCATGTTCAAAAAGAAGCATTTCCCATATCACCCGCGATCTATGATATTTTATTGAATTGCATTATATCGTAGTGTCGCATCCGTTCAAAATAACTCATAGATTTCCATTAGCTTTAACAGCTCAGTTTCAATAATTTCTAAGCGTTAAATGATTTAATTGTGATTTATTCCAATTGTTTGTTTTCAATTAATGTTTTCACGCCTAAAACTCGATTTTTATCAGAAGCCATACGCCATAAGTCAGTTTTTTTTTTTTTTTTTGCCATCATTTTAATGCTTTTTTAATTGCTAATTAATGAATGCACAGAATTCTTCTTCGACACTCGACTACAAATTGTTGCAAAAATATTTGCAAGATTTTCATTTTCATCGAAAACAATTATGAAAAAATGTGCGATACAAAAAAAAACGCACACAAACTATTATAAAAATAAACATTTCAGAAAGATGAAAAACAGAAAAAATAAATATATACACACTCGATAGATTGAGGAACAAACAAACAAACAAACTAACGAAAAAACTATTTAATTAAGTTGTCGTTCACAGCATGAAACGCACAATTAAGCGATTTTCAAAACAGATACCATGTAACTGGTGTGAAAGAGATAGCAACATGTAAGCGTACAATCACAAAAAGTATCTCGAGAACTTTTCGAGTATCTGAGAAAATTGCAGTTGAATTTTCGCTGCTGGTCTTCCACATCTAGCTGTATTTTTAATTTTTCTCAACATTTTTTCCGTTAAATTAATTGCTTATCGAGTATCTTTTTTTTATTTTATTTTCAACGCTCTGTACAAGTAAAATGAAAAATGTTTTCGATAACTCATATGGCAGCGAGAAAAATTATAGATACTTTTAGTTGACAACAATTAGCCTCACTTCGGACAGTGATCCAGGCAAAGTTTTACTCTATGTATTAGTGTGTGTATCTGTGAGTTGCGTATTTTATTGTGTATAGTATGTATGTGTGTGTGTGTGTGATTGCGTTGAGTTTAAGTTGTCAGACTATGTCAGTCAGTCATCGGCATTTGTTGTCAACGCAACTTGTTGCATTTGCCAAAGTAGTTTTGCTATTTTTTTAAGGCCAGGGCTAGTAACGGCTTTGCTCCCCAGAGCACAAATGTGGCTAATGTTGCGTCATGATTTAGTTGAAGTGACTTTTTTTTTATTTTTATAAATTAATTTTTTTTTTTTTTCGAAATTTCGAAATCAAATTTTCTGGTAAGAAATATTTCTACTATAACATCTTTTAGGAAATAAATTTTCTAATCTATTTTACTTTAATCCCCACAGCTACAAAATATTTTTTAATATATCATATACATCCACTAGAAGGGTAGACATGTCCGCCGGTCTGGCTATGAAAATCAAGATCTTGAGAATATTCCATACTTCCTTGATGATGTGAAGTTTCTCTGAATCTGTCCAGCAGCACACTCCGAGCGCAATAGATTTTTTTCTTCTATAATGGACTGAGATCTGAGGAACTAGCTTGATAGCTACCCTGATGGGTAGAGTATCAATTATCCTCTGACCACCTCCCCTTATTGGTAGACCTAGACAACATCCCACAGTTTAGGGCTCCAAGGAGACAATTGCTACCACCTCGAGGAAGAATAGCACTATTTCGCCGTGAATTGGAAGAATATCTGGATTTGAATATTGAGATTCTGCAGGCTGAGGATATTGAAGATGCCCACGCACTTTTCCTCAACAAAGTACACTCTGCAGCCCTCAGTGCAGCTCCCTCTTACCTCCCTCAAGGATCTTCTCCAATTTTAACCAGGCTTCCAGTGGCTATAGATACGCTATTGCTGATAAAATTAAGGTTAAGGCGTCAATATATACGAACTTGTGAGCCTATAGTGGACAGAGTATATCGTAGAGTCAAAAAGCTGTTAGTGAAACATAAACACCAGGAAACTGACCAATTTCTGCAAAAATTCACAGTTGATGCGAGCACAAAACATCTCTGGTCGCTGGCAAGCGCTATAAAAGACAAACAGTCCCAAAGCGCTATAAAAGACAAACAGTCCCAAAGCACCTAATCAGGAAGCCTGAGGGTACCTACGAAACTTCTTCGCATTAACGTGCAGAAACTTTTGCTACATATTTGGAGGCACGAGTCCAGCCATTCGACACGACTTCTGGAGAAACAAAATTGGAAGTAAAGTTGACGCTAGAAAACCCAGTGCAGCTTGATCTATCATTTGCTCTCAGTACAGTTAAGGAAATCCAGTCGCATATAAAATGTCTCCAGATCAGGATGACCCCAGGCGTAGACGGGCTGAATAACTTTTCGCTGAAAGTCATGCTAGCACAAACAGTATTTTTCTTGGTTCTAATATTTAATGCGGTACTGAGATTAGGTCATATACCAAGGCAGTGGAAAATGGCTAAAAAAAAACCTGTCGTCAGTGGATTCATACAGGCCTATTAGCATAATTCCTGCGGTAGGCAAGCCATTCGATAAGTGTCTGTTTACAAGGTTTCTGGTGCTTGAAACTTTCAAAAAACGGATAACACCTTTCCAGTTTGAATTCCGGAAAGCCCATGGAACTTCAAAGCCCATGGATCTTCAGAGCTTAATAGAATGGTCAATTTCATACTGCAAGATTTTGAGTCCAAGGAGAGCCTTCGACAGAGTTTGGCACGATGGCCTCTTGTACAAACTCAAAAGTATGTTGCCGCCCCAATTTTACTTAGTAATGCGGAGCTATATGTGTGATAGAACCTTTTCTTTTGTCCTGGATGGAGTAGAGTCGAGTGTTAAAAAATCGTCCGAGCTGGAGTACCTCAAGAAAGTGTGCTAGGTCCCACACCCTACTCTCTCTTCACACATGACATGCCTTCTGGCTCTTTAATACCAATGGATGATCCACAAGATTTAATATTAGCCACATTTGCCGACGACACAGCTATCCTGTATTTGCATGATTTCGGGCACAGAAGTGGAGCAAATGTGCTAGCGGGCGTCTTCCTCCAAGATCAACTGCTGAACCATAGTCCCGGGCACAAATATCTTGGCGTCTACCTCGACAGAAGATTCACATGTAGCAAGCACATAGGCACCCTGGTAAGCTCCCTCAGTGCCAGGATTGTCAAGTTTTTGGCATCGCAGCAAAAAGTCATCTTAACAAAATAAGAGTGCAAAGTTCCTTTGCATGATTTGAAATGCCCCATTGTTCATGCGAACCTCAAATCTATAAAAGCACCTTAAAGTTCTCAAAATAAAGAATGTAATTAATCGTCAGACTTGGGATTACATGGAGCGCCAATTCATCCCAGCAATGGCATGGATCTTCCATGTTATACGTTGATCAAATATTAATCCCAGGTATTTGACCTCTTTCACAAAATATATCTTCAAATTTTTCCATGCAAATAATTACTATATCATCAGCATAGCTTTGGCATTCGATGCCGTTTATATTAGGGAGTCTAATAATTCATCCAGAGAATAGGGTTTTAACTGTAAGACTTTTATCAAGTAGATTAGTCGCGACTATCCTTAAGTATAATAGTTGCTTTAGCCATTCATTAAGAGAATGATTTAAATTTCTCTTGTTGAGTGCGCTTGCAACTTCTGTATCAGATGTGTTGTCAAAGCCACCTTCTATGTACATAAGAGCACTAATGACTATTTATTTGGCTCGTATGGCATCTTGATTTGAAGAATTTAATTGTTATAGCGCAGTTTTATTTGATCTTGAAGATCTATATGCATGTTGATTTCTGCGAAGTGATTCATTCAACAAGCATTTATTCCTGATTTGTTTATCAACCAATTTCTCTAAAGTCTTTAGCATTAATGAGGTGTGGCCTATTGGCATTAATGGGTCCTTTTTACTTGACTTTGAAATAAACGATATCTTTATATATATATATCTGAGTGCCAGGCTCCTATCCTCCATGCAAATGTGCAGTTTCCAGTTTGCTCTCCCGGGTACGAATCATTGCAAGTAGCGTATTTACTTGCAATATAGAAATACAGTTCGGAAAGTGAGTTTCGTGAAAAGTGCCTTCTCCTCCGCTTCTTTCATGAATATTCCATCTGGCTTTTTCAGAACTAGTTCTGTTTTACTTTTAAAGAGTGCTCTATATATTCTAGTTGCAGGGTTGGTATCTGGTTTATGTATTCTGTTAAACTGTTTGTATACTTCAGCCAGCTTCCAGTGGATTTATTAAAGACCTGCCGGATTAATTTATTAGCCTTTCTAAATCCTTGTAATTTAACTTCTTACTGTTTGCAGATTTGATGGTATGCATCAAATGCCGTTTCATTATAGCAATCAACCATTATTTCAAGGCTTAGTAGTGAATACTATTTTTTTTCAAAGATGTACCAGAGTAGCACAGAACGATTTTATAGAAGGGTCTTCTGCACTGGCTATCAGAAGAAACTTCAGTCTAAAAAACACCGCATTAAAACTTTTTTTTATATCTCCACACTTAAGTTATCTCTAGAAGAATGGTGTATAAAATATTAAGAAAATATATTTTTTCTTTTTATTTTAACCAAATATAACCACTTATTTGAATTATAAACCAAATAACACAGCACAAATATAAGCCTTTAAAGTTTGAGTTACTTGAACTTGAGGCAGCACCATAAAATTTGGGTTCTTTTATTTTTCCAGAATATACAATTAGAGCACTATTGAGCAACACAATATCCTTTCCCATGCACAGCCTATAGGCGTCATAAAAAAATTCGTCGTCATCTTCATTGTAGCAGAACAGACTTGTAAAGTCATCTTGATTTTTTACTATTCCTTCAGAGCAGTAGAGCGCATTATTTTTGTCCATCAGAACCTGTGTGCAGTTAAATAATTTGTTTGTATTTATCGCAATGAGTAAATTATCTGGATTATCAAGAGCTTCATAAATGGAATAAGGTGTTCCAGTCCGTATATTTCTTGGCAGAAATTTCGGATTCAATTTCTTTATCCATTGCGTCGCACATATCTTCTTGAATACGACGTTCGAAACGATTTCGCAATCGCCAATGACATTGAAAATTTCTTCGACACTATAAATTTGTTTCAAGATAATGAAAAGTTCAACTACCAGTATAAACCTGAATTTAGCGCCTGCACATGTCCTCATGCTTCTAATTTTTCTCCTAAATTTTTTTTTTTTTTAAATAATATTTCAAATATTCGAAAACAAAAATAGTCTTATTGACTGACAGAAATTTCAAATCCTAATCGAAGATTGGTATTTGAAGATAAAAGTTGTTGACAGTCATTCACAGAGTTAGTACTTATAATGACCTGCCAGAAGAGGAGAGTGTAGGACTATTTAATCTCGTTGACACGAACAAATATACTCGTATATATAGGATACTTTATGAAGTCTGTGATGTCACATATAATGCATAAAAAACTAAGCAATACAAACACAAACTAGTTGCATAGTACGTACTTATGTGTATTGTATAATAATAAAAATCGCATGCAAATTGTAATGGCGGCAATTAAAGCAACAAAGTATAGCAAAAAGTAAAACTTTTACAGCTGGCAAAAATTTTGTTGATATAATTTTATTTAATTTTTGTTTTTTTCGTTTTTTACTACTTTGTTGTAAAATACTCGAAACACATAAGAAAAATAATGGGTTCAAGGTTGATTTGCTGTTGTGTTGCTGCAACGACAACAGAGATTTTCCAAGCGACCCAACAGACCAGATCAGCTCAACAACTCATTTCAGTACATCTAAGCTTAACGCAATAGTAAAAACGAAAAAAAAAAAAAAACAAACTTAAAACAGACTCCGGCTAAAATGAGAGGCTGAGTCTGTGAGTAACAGATACAATTGCAACTAAAATATTGTTTTGTAGATACAGATACAAATGTATAGCACGCACGCACAGCAAAGTCGCCAAATCAAAATGAAACAAACGCAATAAAATAGAATTAGCGAAAAAAAAATAAAAATAAAAAATAAGTTGAAAACTACAACAAAACAATTCGCAATTGCAACAGCAATAAGAAAAAAAAAAAAAGAAGAAAAAATATTTTGTTTGTGAAAACCAGAAATTTGTATACCCTTTATTATGCAATATATTGTGAAAAAAATAACGGGTTTAATTGTAATAAATATTTTTTATTTATTTATTTAAATTTTCAATCTGTCTTATGACAATAAACAAATTAACTTTTACATAGAATACTTAACAGGTTTAGTTGAGTTCCAGTGATCCCAACTAATATATTGTACTAATTGTTATTTGACTTATACAATATTAATTTATAAATCTATGAGGGAGATCCAGTACGTGACGCCTAACATCTCTACTATTATCTAGGAGGCTAAGGACTAAATTATTATCATGGTTGTAAAGTCTGCTTATGTAATTTTGTGAATGTCTTTTTATTTCGTCTCTCACAAAAGGAATTTTTAGGTCCTTATGAATATCATAATGGCTTATGAACCAAGGTGGACTTGATATAACTCTCAATGTCATAGACTGGTATCTTGCAAAGGTTTCAATGTTTGAGTTACTAACAGTTCCCCACAGATGTATAGCATATGTCCAAACAGGTATTAGAACTGCCTTTTATAGAAGAATTTGGTTTTCCAAAGTAAGTTGAGAACGATGATCTTGTAGCCAGAACATTTTCCGATTTTTTGCTTTGAGCTGCTGTTGCTTTGATTTAATGTGAACCTTGCTAGTCATTCTAAGATCCAAGTAGACAGTTTCCTTTCCTTTAAGAAGGTGTTATCTGAACGGATTTCTGTGTATTTACCACAATCCTACACTTTTTAACCATTTTTCTTTCTTGCAAGTGGCTTGGTGCGACGCCTGGATCCTTGCTCGTGGCAATGATGGCAGTATCATCAGCATAAGTTGCTACCTCAACATTATTGCTGACAGGTAAATCAGCCGGAGGAACACCAGCATTAATTGTATATAGTCCGGATAGGCTATTTTGCTTTTGATAAGAATTTAATAAAAAAAAATATGGAGCAGGTAGCCAGTTCTAAATTTTATATAAAATAGTTCTAAGAGCCAGACTCTGTCAAACGCTGGTTTAACATCTAAGAATACACCTACGCAGTACTCCTGATGTTCAGATGAGTTTAGAGTTGTTTTCGCAATACGATGACACTGCTCAATAGTTCCGTGCCCTTTTCTGAACCCAAACTGATGTTCGGGTACGATATTTAGATTGTCCAGCACAGAAGATATTCTTCTTAAAAGTATTTTTTTTTTTCAAATACTTTAGAGTATATCGCCAGCAGACTAATGGGACGGAATGACGAAGTGCAGCTTTCAGGTTTGCTGGGTTAAGGGATCACTATTACTTTAGCACATTTCCATTGGCTTGGAAAGTAGTCCAGTATAAGCATAGCATTGTATATGTATGTGAACCATTTTAAACATTTTAAAGGCAATGCCGTCGATTTAATCATATCCTGAAGATTTTTTCATATTTAAATTTTTTCTTTCTTCCTGTAACTCTGAGAAAGTGATTAGACGTATTGGCAAACTCATCTGGCGCGCAGAGTCTAAAAAATTAGATAGCTCAGTTGTATTTTCTGCATCATACTCCGAATTTGGTTGAAAAACTGTCTTTAACTGCTTCGCAAATACCTCCGCTTTTTCTTCATCACTTCTGCAGCGTTGACTATTGCTGACAATTATTATAGTACATCTCTAGTGGCCTTCCAAAGGGTATAGTCAGTGGATGCTGTAAATGGGTCATGATTTCTTCGATAACTGGCTGTAGCTTTAATTTTAACTTCCAATAATCTTCTCTTTAAATCCTTGGCCGCCTTATTAAACCGTCTTTTATCAGTCGGCTAAGCTAATATAAAATTTTAAAAAAAAATCTCATGAAAAAGTATTTTGTTGTGGACTGCATTGAGAAATATAATCAACGAGATTAATCATCAAAATGACATTTTTTTCCATTCATAAAATATTCTTACAATGTGACATGTTCTCAAAAATCAAAATGATCTTTCTAACTTATCACAGTGACATTTTATACATATCACAATGATATTTTTATATCAATCTGTTATAAAATAAAATCAATTTGTTAGTTTACTTTTTTTTCAGTTCTAATTTTTAATATTTTCATACTTAACGCAGTTTACTAATACTTTTTTTCTTGGTGGGAACTGGTATTTAAAGCACAATCAACGGTGTGCCGCGGTTTCTTGTTTGATGCCTAATCGTCTTAATCACTTCAACTAACATGAACTAAAATAATGGACTTGCTAAATGGCAGTCATTTGACTCATATTTTTGACTTCTGTTGCCGATATAAAAATATTTCTTTCGTTTTAAATATATTTAAACTCGAAGTTTGCCAGATTCCTTCACTTTGTTTTTTTTTTAATTTTTTTTGTTTTTCTATTTTTGATGTGGCATATGATATAAATTCCAATCAAAATGATATTTTTTTATATCAATTTAAAACATTTTAATATTCTCTGGATATTGATATTAAAATATATATCATAGTGATCTCCTTTAGAAATATATTAAAAAGTTTCAAATTGAGATGAAAAATATTATTTTGATTCGAAGTTATACAATATTCCAACATATCATATTATATCATTTCTTAATTCATATCATCAGCTATTTTATAGAATATGAAATTTTTTTTTTTTTTTAAATTGTCAAAACAATATTCAAATGATAATTATTAGAAAAATAAGAAAGAAACCTGCATTGTTATGCCAAGAAAGAATGCATATCCTAATGGCATATTAGATATCTGCAACTAATTGTTACAAACTTCTCGATACAAATAAAATACCATTCAAATTGTTTGCGCAAATAAAAAAAAATAAAAGTACACAACAAATTGCGTGTTTAATGTTGCAAGTCGTAAAAACGAAATAAAAACCAAAGCGTAGAAAAAGACAAGAAAAAACAAGTAAGGAAATTTCAGTCGGGCGTAACCGACTGTAAGAGGCCCTGTACCAGTTCAGTTCGCCTAACCAAAAACATTAAATGTTTCCCGAGCTTATGACCAAACACATGACCACTTCTCACTGCACGACTAAGTGCGTTTTAAAACATGTTTTTATGTATGAAACGAAAAGGGGGGGGTCGTTCAAATTCAATTGCTTATAAAATCGTCATTTTTGACTAAGAAGGACAATATCTCTATACTGGCATACTTACTTTTTTTTGTGCCGAAGAAATTTTTACCCTTGGGGGTGATTTTATGGGGAAGGGGGGGGAGGGGCAAGTTTTTAAAATAAACTTGTGAAATTCCGGAGCAGTCCTAGTCGAATGCAAAAAACACGAAGTCTCTATCTATTACCGTTTCCGAGACGGACATGTCTATATAGACTCCTCTATCACTCCTGACCATAATGGGGGTAACTTTGGGGGTCTCCGACCATTATTTCTACCTGTTACATACATTTGCACAAACCCAATAGGCTCTTGTACCTTCGGTACAGGGCCTAATAATACTAGCTTCGGATGACACCAAAGCTTAAATACCCTGTGCTTGGTATAATAAATTTGTTTGGTTTGAATTTTAACTTCTTGACGGTTGTGAACGGATTAGAGGGTTGGGCATAATTTTTATGGGTATGAACAAATTTTAAATATTAGGTAAATAATTTTTGAAAATCATGTCTTAATCTACGTCAAACAGCACTCTTGACAGCTGACACATGCAGATTTTAAATATTTATTGATGTAAGTGTAATATTTATATATATTTATACAATAACAGCGTTGGTTAATAATAATTTTAATTGCTTAAATTAAAACAATTACAATAAAATCTTTTACACACATTTTTTTAACGGAAGAAATACTACCTAGACGCTACACCATGGACATTTTCCCATTATGCAGGATATAAATCATCATCATTCCAACGATCAAGCTAATATATGAAATTTATTACATTCGACACACGACAAACATGGCTAGAATATTTGTTCGTATAAATGCGAAACATTTTAATTTCATTTCCAAAAATGATATAAAAAATATCATATTGAACTCATTTATTACGGATTTATAAAAAAATAAATTTATATTAAAAATGCTTCAGTGTTTTCTCCATGTATGCACCGATTCTAAGTGCGTACATAGAGATTATAGTTTCTCCGATAATTTATTTGAGACGTTCCAAACATTGTGACTAAATTATTATACTATACACATAGATATATGTGAAGAGTATAAAAACAAAATCAACTAAATTCTAAAAACCGCTTTAAAAGGTTTTGTTGCCATTTTTGTGATTGGCTTAAATCTTGTTGGTGACTTGTCGAAAAAATTTACGAAAATAAAAAGCTTTAGAGTGAGATATAAGTATGCGGAGTATGTGCGATGTATGTCTTATGTACGAATATATTTTGAAATCTCAAACAAAAATTTAAAGTATTGTCATGAGATTAAATCTTTGAGATGTCTTTTGAAATTAAAATATGGAAACTAAAACTAATATATTTGGCAAACTCTTGTATTATTATTACAACACAATTATTTAATTTTCGAAACGTGTTTTGGTAAGAGCAGATTTCCTTTAATAGTTTGATGATACCATTTTTAATATAAACAAATAAAATAACCTAACTTACTTAAATGGCCGTCAACCATCTTCCGCCGCATTTAGACTTATGCGCGTTGGCGTCAGTCGTTTTGAATGATAAATCCGTAGAGATGGTGCACGGTCCATGCCTCTGCTTCATATCAGCGTTTTATAGATCTTGATTTTTGCCTTTCGAGAGAGGGCTTTACTTCTCATTTGCTTGCTCAGCCCAAAAAAACATTTGCTTGCAAGCGTGATTCTTCGCCTTATCTCCAGGCTGACGTTGTTGTTGCTGGTTATCTCGGATCCAAATAAACGAAGTTTTCTACAACATTGAAGTTGAAATTCTGCATCGTCACTGACCGTCCAAGATGCGATGACGAAGTGCGAGAAGACACCAAGTACTTTGTCTTGCCCTCATTCACCGCTAGACCCAATCTCTGAGAACGCCTTGCTGACTCGCCGTTCATGCATAAGCGAGCAGCATCACTTTCTTTTGGAAGATCGAGCTCGACATACTCTGTATGTACGGGCACTGGCGTAGGATGTATTTCATCAGAAGATTGAAAAAATTGCAATACAAAGCATCACCCTGCCTGAAACCTCTCTGGGTATCAAAGGGGTCGGAAAGGGTTTTCCCCACCCTGACAACTCATTGTGTATGAGTTAGTGTCATGCAAAGACTGATAAATTTTGCGGGGATACCTACAGCAGACAGACTGTCAAAAACTTCGATCGTATCGGCGTGTCGAAAGCGGCTTTATATCCGATGCAAAGAAGACTTATTCCTCTGTAGTTTGGGTAAACAGTAGGGTTTCTTTAAACTAGGATAGAGAACACTGAGATTCCAGTCATTGGGTATACGTTCATTAGTTGGTGCATACTCCTAACATACTCATAAATCAGTTGGCAGCCCATCAGAGCCGACCGCTTTGTTAATTTTCAGCTTTTTAATAACTGAATCCGGTTCCGGTTTAATTTCTCTATCGGCGGAATTGTGCGCTTGATTGCCTACGATTAGGTTGGAAAAATGACTCCTCCATGATCTCAGCTATTCCTGTTCATCCGTAACCAGATTTCCATTTTAATCCTTACAGAAAGTTACTCTGGGCTTAAAACCTTCAGTCAGACGCTTGACTTTTTGATGGAATTTTCGAGCTTTATTTCTGTCACGTAACATCTCAACATCCTCAAACTTCCGCCTTTCTTGCTCCCTTTTCTTGCATCTGAAAAGGCGTTTCTCCTCTCTCCGTTTCTCTCGATATCGCTCTCTAACAGCTCGCGTTGCTCTCGACAGAGTTCGCTGATAGGAAGCGTTCTTCTCTGCAGTAGGATTGTGACACTTCTTGTCAATAATCAATAACTTTTCACAGGTTTTGTATAACCAATGACATCCTTGGCAGCCCTATCCGTGGAGCGGTTGATATGTTTTCACTGCTCACATATATCTCGAGAAGAGGGAGAGGTTTCCCGGAGCAGTCGGGAGAGTGTGTTTGAAAAGGCTGCGACGGTCTGTTCTGATTGCAGATTGCCGACGTTTAGCTTTCGTTGCATGTTGGACGTGCGGCGTGCACTACGCTCAGCCTAGTGCGTACCTTGGCTGCGACAAGGTAGTGGTTCGAGTCAATGTTGGGACCACGTAACGTTCGCACGTGCAACATCCAGCCATATAGCCTTGAGGATGTTGAGGTTTGAAAATCCGACCTGCGACAAAAACGATTACCATTATTGGAGGTAGTTTTGTAAAGGCTAAATTGTCCGACGGTTGGGCCAAAGATTCCTTTGTTCCCAATCTTGGGGTAAAAATCGCCAAACATGATTTGGGACATCGTGTTTGGGACAGCGCTCGTACAGACGTTCCAAGCGCTCACAGAACTCATCTTTAGGATCGTCGTCTTTATCTTCCGTCGGGGCGTGCGCACAAATCAGGCTTATATTAAAATATTTAGCCTTGATGCGTATCGCGGCTAGACGCTGGCCTACAGGCGTGAACCTGGAGACGAGGGCACGTAGTTTCAGTTATAGTAGATGTCACAGGGTGCTTGTTTAGGGCTATCCTATCCATTTGATTTCTTGGATTGCAGTGATGTCAGCCTTGCACCTTTCGAGAACATCAACCAGCTGGATATTTGCAGCATCCCAATTAGGGGGGGCGGACATTCCAAGTGCATATTCGTAATTAGTGGTCCTAGTATTGTTTGCGAGGGTCATCATCGTAGGGTTTCTTTCGAGACTTCCTTATTGTTTTCAATGGGGACTAATTTATTACAGTGGCGGGTCCCAAACACAGCGCACCAACCATTAACGGACGTGTGATTCGCCTGGAACGTTTGCAAAAGATTTATTGTTAGCCATTCTTATGGGCTTTACCCGTGTACTTTTCTTGGATCAATACAAACCTATTACCCAGTGTTGCTAGACTCTAACCTGGTCTACAGTGACTGACTATACCACGGACCAACGAGCTAGTCAGTCAAAATGTATTTTACTCTACCATTTTATAATTTTGTAGACAAGGACGCACGCTTCAACGCCTTTGCAACAGTATGATTCAGTCGCCCACCTGCAGTGGCTCGACTCTGCATTAACCGTGACCAGACATTGACTAGAATGTGTAGAACTACCCAAACAATGAGAACAGCGTTTTATTGCAATAATCTTTGGTCTGAGTTTGGTAAGTTGGGTGAGAGTTTGGCAATATTTTTTTGTCTAGGCTGTGCGAGTCTTTTATGATTAACCAAAGTTAAATCGTCCAAATAAATTTCCGCATCAGCTGAGACTGAATCGGCTAGACTTGTTAGGTCAGTTCGTACTACTCATTGACCTTTAAGCGAATATATACTTTCTTGACTGGAATGACAAGCTTGCTAAATTTATTGTTTCATAAAAAAAATTTTACTATTTCGTTTATTATTCTTGCTTGTGTTCTGTATATACTTGAACCTTGTGCCGCAAAGTATTTATTACCCCACAGAAAGCTAAAGAACCCCTTTTTCTTGATATGCATCAATGTATTTGCTTATATTGCTTGAATAGAGAATCAATATCTAGATCAAAGGAACTGTATATATAGTATGCTACACCTTATACTTCTTACTATCATATACTACTATAATATAACAACAGAATTTTCGGAATCGGCACTCATTAGTGATTCACGTTACATTGTTGTTATTTTCCAACTGATACATGTGCAAACTGATATACGCTGCAAAATACAATGGAGATACATGCCATGCATATAAAACGATTTCGCTTTCATTCATTAAAGCAACATTTTTTGTTTTTGTTTTATACGAGTATTTTGAACCATAATGTGCATTTTTTTGTTGTGTTATTTGTTTTTGTTTTTTTATTTATGGTGCGCATTTGACCCACTAAAATCAAAACAATACATTGAAACAACAATAACAACTCATTTTTTAAAAACACGCTAAATATCTGTCCGTCCATGCCGTCTGTTCGCCGGCTTGTCTGTCTATTATGACATATGAACGAATGCGTACAGCATTGCACAGGTGGAATGAATGATTGTCGGTCGAATTTTTTTCCAGATCAAATTCAGCTGATAGTCAACAATTGGCAAATTGAGCAGATTTTGAACTCTGGAATTGTAAAATGCAAATTCTTACAATGTTGGCGATTTGCATAAGACATGCTGCAAATGACAAAAGGCGAACCCAATCGACTGGGTTGGTTGTTGACTGAATGCTCTTATATAACTCATACGTCCCGTTGTCGAGTATAGTCGAGTTAAGCTCGAGTCGCCGCAATAAATTCGCAACAAATTAGCGCCACATGCAATGTCGGCGTTGCCCGAGTGTCAACACTGTACCGTGCCGTTTTATACTCTGTCCCACCTCTAGTTCTTGTTGCTTTGTATGCAGGTCGCAGTTGCATTTGTGATTGCATGTGTGGCACGCTGTCAGTGCGACTGTTGTTTTGTCCGCCTGTCCTCATATATATATGATCAATTTGCAAATGAACGATCGAGTGACGCAAGTGTAGGCGCAATGCACTGTCCCAAACTATATAACGGCCTGCCTGTCTGTCTGTCTTTCTGTCTATATACACAGTAGTCTCGCCAGCTTACTGCGCATGCAATTGTCTCGCAAGCAGGCGTCAATTGTACGCCCTCCTGCCGATTTAGACAGTGCCAGAGCGAAGGTAAGGCAAAAAGGGCGCAAAAAACGTGAAAGCTACTGAATCTTTAATAGGTTTGATGGTTTGAAGCTCAGCATTTTGGTGGTGCTTGCACTCAGCACACAGCTGACGTTCAATTAAGAGATTTGTCCCGCATTCCACGCAATTGGGTTTGGCTTCTCTTATAAATCTGAAAAATTGCCTCAGGCGACATTACCTCGTTGCGTCACTGAGTTCAGCATAAATAAAACTTATTACTTTATGACTGCACTCATGCACTTGTTCACTCTCCATCTCTTTCCAGCCCACACGCTAACATGATAATAAATTTTAATCTTATTTGACATTTTTCGGCAGTTGGCAACAACTGCAGCCGCTACAACGTGTCACTTTAAATCATTCTCAAAACGCACATAAATGCATCTAATTCAATAAATTGCCTTTGACTTTGTCATTGTCAGCGTACTCACCTTCTTGTACAAGCTTCTTGCACACGGGACGTGCATTCACCGATTTAACGCCGACCGAGTATGTGCAGTTGACATAGCTCCAATAACGCTGTTGTTCTGATATGTTGTCTGGGTTAAAGGGATCATTACAGAATTCACCATTTGAAACGTCTGTGGAACAGCGCCAACATCGTAGTACGCCATGAGCTGTAAATAGAACGAATATGTTGGATGATAACTAGAAGTGCTAAATTTTGAATTAGTAATAAAAGTTACTCCTCTTAAATTCTAATTTTTTTAAGAAATTTATACCGTTTTCAAGAAAGTTTCATTTTCTATAAATAATAAGATAATTAGTAAGTTTTTCTGAATTGATATCATTGAACTTCTAGCAAGGTCAGATTCTCACTACATGCTCAATAGCGTATACCTAACTGGAAGCAATGGCTACAACCTCTTCGAGCTGCTAGATGGTAACAGACATAACAGGGCTTGCCTTTAGCTGTATACCATAACAGAATGCCACTATAATTTTAGTATACCTGATTGTTCATCCAAAAATTGTTATATCTGTAGAAGCGTGAAGAATTTCCTTACAGTTTCATGAAGTGATAACGATGTACGTAACAGTATTATATAAGATTTAAAGTATGATAAAGGTAAAGGGTGATGTTACGATCAAACAAAATTGTAATCTTGGAATGTCACTGGACGAGGAAGATATAACGATGATTCAGTTGTGTGAAGTATTTATCAAGTTTTGACAACCTTATATTACTTTGCCAATCCTATGCTGTACATTTCGATTTATTTATACTTAGTAGTGATCACTTAAGTCTATCCAAACTATAGTCTTCAATAACATTGATTACGAAGCAGTAATGATGGGTTATTCAGTGCCATGGGAAGTTAATAGTTCAATGAACCCATTGACATTCTGACTATTGGTGAGAACCCTGTTTTGGGTGCAATGCGGTGGCTTTAGTTTAATACTCAAATAGGATATTGGCTTGAATATCCTATGTGAATTTCCATCGCAACCAATGCTGTTATTATTACAACAACTATTACTATTGACATAAACAACAGGAGTTTAATATAGTCTCCAATCACTGCCAACCAGGTGAGAAGACAAAAGCAACGTGACTTCAAAAATTTTTCTATCAGACTTATTTTATGTGGAGCGCCATATGACGCAATACGATAAGTGCACTTGTCTTCATTGATCTGAATCTATTGATTGTGGTTACAATAAACGGTGGATAATAAGCAGATTCATTAAATACAAGTAAACTTAATAATGAATAGGAGAATGTAAATATCTAAATTTTAAGGCTCTATCTATTATAGTCTCCAATATCTTGGTTTTCTTACGCACAGCTATATCGCCTTGTCCATTTGATGTTGATTAGGAATACATATTCTTAGTGGGGTATACCATGTCTCGCTCTACCTGTTACATAAATTTGCAAAAACTTCATACACCCTTCTTCCCTATGGGAACAGGATGTACAAAAAATAAAAATAAATTTCATTTAAGGCGGGTTCGGACGGGGCCAGATATTTTAAGCATTTTTCGTATTGCATTGATAATAGTTTTTAGCCCCTGTACCGAAGGCACAAGAGCCTATTGGTTTTGTGCAAATGTATGTAACAGGTGGAAATAATGGTCGGAGACCCCCCAAAGTTACCCCCATTATGGTCAGGAGTGATAGAGGAGTCGATATAGACATGTCCGTCTGTCCGTCCGTCCGGCTGTCCGTCCGTATGAACGAAAGAATCTCGGAAATGGTAATAGATAGAGACTTCGTGTTTTTTGCATTCGACTAGGACTGCTCCGGAATTTTACAAGTTTATTTTAAAATTATGCCCCTCTCCCCCCTTCCCCATAGAATCACCCCCAAGGCTAAAAATTTCTTTGGCACAAAAAAAAATTGAAATACACCAGTATAGAGATAACGCCTCTCTAAGCAAAAATCCAAACAGTTCATCAAAATCGGATAATAAATGACGATTTTATAAGCAATTGAATTTGAACGACCCCCCTTTTCTTTTCATTCATATTCGCGCAGTGAGAAGTGGTCATGTGTTTGGTCATAAGCTCGGGAAACATTTAATGTGCTTGTTAGGCGACCTGAACTGGTACAGGGCCTCTTACAGTCGGTTACGCCCTACTGAAATTTCCTTACTTGTTAATATTGGAAAACCTTAACTAATATTGTTTGAAAACAACGAAAATTGTAAAAAAATTGGATTCTTGTCAGATATGTGGCATTGTCTAAAATTAGTTATATAAGTATTTAGAAATGATTTTTTTGCAGGCTTGAGATCATTTTTGCAATATTAAATACGTAAGAAACTTTTTTTAAAGTGAAGAGTTAAATAACTACAATAATTTGTCGAGCAAAGAAGACACATGTTTCGATTTCGACAACGAAATCTTGTCAGTTCACTAAGCTGTAAGAATTTAATTTTTGACTGGGGCGATAATGCAACAAACAATACACCACAACAAATTGATTAAATAAAAGCTAAAATGCAACTTGCAACAAAATAAATGCCTAGTAATGAGAAGAATTTCTATTTTGTATCCATAAAATTCATACGATTCATAGGACGCTTTTCATAAAAGATATGTCTATATTTAGAACTTGAAGATATTCTTGTAACATTACGACAAAAAGTCTTAATCCATAAATTTAATTACTCCAAGATTTCTCTAATCAGGGGTACTTTCTCTCAGAGAGTTGTACAGACGGACAGACGAATTGGCGAACTATCGTTCGGATGGATGACTTGGCTAGTCCAAGCTAAATAAGAAAAAAAATTTTGGAAGATCTAAACCTGCCTGGTGGGTTATTTATTTATTGTGGATACCCTAAAAAATGGGACATGCTCGTTAGTATAATTTACTGAAGCGTCCATACGAAATAGTTAAATCAAGGTTTCGGAAATGAAATGGTATAAGGGCTTCATTGGCAATAAAAAGCGGGATTCGTTTATTGATTTATAAGTAAAGAATTCGGTCTAAGGAGATCATCATACATAATGTCAAGTGGATAGCAACCATGAAAAAGTATAAATTTTTAAAAACACTAAAGTAGGCGTTGGTTTTGTATAGGGTTACCCTTTAAAGTAGTCGTGGCATATCGATATGAATACTCTGTGTGATATGGATGCACCTGGACTTTCTTGTCGCTATACAGTTTGATATATCGAAAATTGATACAATAAATGTGGAATCAACCAAGCAGACGGACGGATGACTGGCATATAACCATATTTAGATAGAGTCATATTTATTCTATTATAATCTACAAATTGTACAAATTATTGTGATAGTGTTTTCAAAATTTATTAACAGTCATCTCCGTCTATTAGGTGTAACGCCGACTCCAATAATAGTCCTTTTTAATCTGCTTATTGGACGCCTATGTGGCAAACTCCTTGCAAGCCTATTGGCATGATTTAGCAGCCTCAAGTTGTAGCGGCTTGTGTGGGGGGATGATTTCTTGTTCTATGGTGTTCAGCTCAAGTCTCGGTATAGTGCTAAGTTGCGGATGTACAATGCACCATGTACTCTTACGAAGACTTCTTTTTTGCAGCTCTTGGAACCGCTGCCTGTGTGTTTTGGCTGCGTTGCTCCAAATTTGTATCGCCAAATAGGAGCCACCGCACAGTTGTAAACAGCGTAAGGATAGCTTACTCCTCCTATTGAGCATCCAAAAGAGCTGCCTTAGTCTGAGGCGACATCTAGATATTGGACATGTCGTGCAAATGTCCAGCGTCATAAGCCAAATCTGGGGCGGCATTTTTTACTAAGTGTGAAATACTCATTTATGCACTTCCCTGCATTTACTTTAATATTCCATCGCTTGGTCCAATTCTCCAGCTCGTGGACATACTCCTGTACGCCGTCTGCTGCATCGTATTCGCATTTGGCGTTGTAGAGAATTGCGACTTCGTATGCGTATGACTTTCTTCAGTATGACTTTCTCGGTTGGCATTATATACTCATCGGAGACAAAGAGATCGGCAGTGAAGAAGGTGCACAGCAACGGTCCCAGCACAGTTGAGAGCTTCTCTCGCACTTTCACTTGAAAATTATGGTCTTCCAAGTAAGACCGTATTATCAAGTAGAATGGGGATGGAAGGATAGCCTTGATTTTCGCGAAAAGTCCAGCGTGCCATACTCGGTGAAATGCTTCTTGCACGTCCACAAAAACTACATTGCAATACTCCGTTTCATCAAACGCCTTTAAAATGTGGTTCACTACGGTAACGGTGTCATGAACACGCCGAAAACCAAATTGGTTCCCTTTGGTAGACTTCCAGCTCTGTTACCCGCGTCGCAAAATTCTTTCCCAAACCTTCGACAGTAAAGGTAGAAGGCTTATAGGAAGATATGAGCTAGCAATATCTCCAGGCTTGCCAGGCTTATGGATCATAATGATCCTCGCTAGTTTCCACTTGTTAAATAAAGAATCGCACGCCTTGGCAATGCCTTTAAGGTATTATGACAAATTCTGTCGTGACCTTTCTTGTGAAAGGTATTAAGTCTTCGGTTCTACCGCTTTCTTTTTAAAAAGCTTATTCGCTTATTTTAATTTCTTTAAGTTGTACAACAACAAACTTTTGTAATTACAAACAATTTTTTAATTAACTTATCGTAATTAGTTTTTCTGAGTCTTCACTTAAGTTCATACTCGCATTTCCAAATAGAATAATTGTTGTACGAGTATGAAATCGTCTCAGTCGACAAATGTCTTCTTATACTCTTCATATATAATGTAGCTGGATTATTAATTTTGTTCGAAATTTTGTAACAATCAAAGGAAAGTGTGATTTATTTTAATGTTTTTAATAAATAGATCTAGTCACATACGGATGGCTATTGATAGTTTCAGCAAATGATTTGAAGTTTGAACGATTCAATATAAAACATTCGAAATGGAGATTCTTTGAGTTCAAAAAATGTTCAACATTTAGAATAGGAACAGTTTTTATTAAAACTAATTGAATTAATAAAATTGCTTTATGAAATTTTTTTATTGCAACCAATTTTAAATTGAAAAAGAATCTGGAGACAGGCCTTGTATGAAGTTACACTTCACATTCGAGTCATTAGGCATCAAAATCAAACAACAGTTAAACGTTCTTAAATCGAAACACCATTATCCAAAGCAAATATTCGACTTATGGCACGATTTTACATCTTAAAATTTTTCATAAAATTGTACATCGAAGTTTAAAAACAATCCATACTATTGAATGTCTTATGAGTCATAAGTTATGAAGCATGATTCATATAATACAATAGGAAGCGTATTAAAGCTTCGTTTCTAAATGTTTTCCCTTGTTATCTATGCAACAAACAGAGTGCACTGAAATAAATATTTAAAAACAAATCTTGTCGTCAGTAATGAATGATTGAGCAAGTCTGTCTGTCTGTAAGATCGTACCAAACAAAGATGACAATTTCGATAAGATGTTGACTTATGAGTGACTCTTTTTAAACAGTGCACTCAATGTTTCGATTACCCTAGCACAGGCTGAAAAATGGTCACTCATGCGCAGTGTGAACACTAATTTGACACGAAAGCCTTTTGGCTGAGTTATTTATTTGACAGCCCATGAAAATTGGCTTATAAAAGTGTCAAAACTTTCGGCGTTGCGGTTTATTTATGCAACGATTAGCGGACGTTAAGCGCGTGTAAATTATGTTATTAAGTTAACGTAAAATTTTCAGATCGCTTTAAACGTTTTATTTTTCTCCTTAGGTTTCGCTCTTACATATATATTATATAATAGTGCAACTAAGTAGCAATGAAATCGATTTGGATGACATTTGCACAATCACAAAACTCGATTCTAATCACAAAGCAGCGCAAAATAAATCCAAAAAGACGACGACGAGTACGACTAAAATGAAAATAAAAATAAAAAATTGCAATTGAAAAGTCAATCGAGCGGAGCAACGCATTTTAGCTCAGGTTAAACGCACTTAGCCAACACTTATGGACGAGTTCGATTGGCATGGCAGCACCTCACCTTCTCCGCATTGGAGTCGCCAACTAACTGGCCAGCCAAGGTAGTTAGCCCGCGTTTCGTTGCCAAACGAGTTTCACTATATACTGCGAGTACTAGTGTATGGCATATTTGGCAATAATCATAACAATTTGCGTAGATTTCTTGGCAACTTCAACAACTACTTCAAAACTTCAAATCTCTGAGTTTACTGCCTTTTTGTGCACTGTTAATGCGCGTGAAAAACGCATAAAGGCCGCTGTTTCATTCTCTGTCTGCGCATATATTTTCTTTGAAAATGGAAATTATAATTATTTACAATATATTGAAATTAATTGACAGTTGAATTGTCAGATAGTTTGCAGAAATGTTTATACTAATGTGCCTGCGTTCAGTGGCAGTTTACTAATAGTAATGACTGTAATTGCTTATGGAAATTGATATACATAGTTGGTGTTTGTTTGCTTCAAATAAAATTCAGTTTGACAAAGAAAAGCGACGTAAATGGGACAAATTTATGGCGCTTGGCTGCTATGGAAGGAAGCAAAAGGATTAATACATTAGGCATATATTAATTTGCAAGTCGACATTAAAGCTTTGTTTCACAGAATATTCTGAAACATCTATAGACATTTACGGTTTGATGCTGTAGCCAGTGCCCAAATCTGAATGCCATAGCTCCAGTTGGGCACAACAATACATTTATAAATCGCGATTATGTGCGATCGAAACATAAGGCACTTGTCTAGTATTACGCCTAAATACTTTACCTCATGGTCAACCTGTAGACTTTCATTGTCTAGCTGGACAGATTTCACCTGACCCATGCACAGTGTTTTCATTTTCTAGTGTTCTCGTATAGGTGGAGGTACTGCTGAACACCGGAGCATGATTCATACACCCTTGACGCCGACTATAAGAAACAGATATCGTCTGCATATGATGCAAGCAGTGATTTGCCTCTGGAGTTGCCTGGAGGGATTGGTATATCCGTGGTGAAAATGTTGTACAGAAGTGGATCAAGCACACTTCATTGTGCAGTACCAGCTGCCATCGTAAGAGGAAAGAAGATTACGGCTCTCACCTTTATCTGGAGCTGGCAATCTCGCAGATACGATCTGAATAGGAGGGAAAAGGGGTCTGGGAGCTGTGTATTGATTTTTGCAAGTAGGCCCATGTGCCAGACACGATCAAACGATCAAACGCACGTCAACAAAAATCCCATTGTTAGTCACATACCTTAAGGATATGATTCACCACCGTATGATTCTGCTAAATAGCGCCATGCCCTTTATTGAAGAAAAACATGTGGATTGGTAAGATTTCTCCAAGATAAACACGCCTGGCAAGCCGTAATACAATTGGAAAATGAAGGCAGAAGGCTGATTGGTCAGTACGACTCAGGATTGTCCTCCGGCTTACCAGCACATTTCTTGTCAATCTCCAGCTGACTTATCCTATCAAGCGCCGGGGATTTCTTTCTCGGTAGACATTTGATTGCATCGACCGCCTCTTCTTTTCTTATAGACGTTATAGTCAGGTCCATATGTAAAGGTGTGTACAGAGTCCTTTCCGTTTCCATCACCTCTTTGTCATATGCTGTGCTGAGAGACAGAAACAAGTTCTCCAGGTATATAGGGATAGTTTCTCCTTATTTGACCTGTATAATTCGCCCGATGCGTTTTTAATCTAAACCAAGTATCCTTCCACAGAGAGTATCCGGAATCTATTTCTTCTCTCTGGATCTTAAGCGCCTCGTTTAGTAGCCGACTAGTGCCATGCCAACAAGCATTACCGTATGGATAGTGGGTGCAAATAAATCTCCGTCGCTTCTTTTAGTTCCAAGGATCCACTGCAACATCTACTTATGTCCTGAGATGTCTTCAGCTTCATACTCAAATGGGTCTATTCTTCGAGCTTCCTTTGAAATCTTGGAATAGATGAGTGCTTCGAGAGAAAACGGTATTGAAGCATAACAACTGTGGATTGAGTGAGGATGTTAGTAGTTATGGTCACTAGGTAGCTGCCAGTTATCCGTTATATGTATCAGCCCATCGGAAATGCTTTGGTGTAGAGCAAAGTCGAAGCAGGATGGACTTCCACTTCGGCTGAAAGGATAGCGCGTCGGAGTGGCATTCACCCAAATCGTTCGCTCTATATATGAGCCTAACCATGTAGCTTGTAGAATGTCTCTAGCGTTGCTGTTGCGATCTCCCCACATGCAATGTCTACCGTCCCAGTCTTCACGAACTATTAATATTCCTCCTACAGAATTAAGGATGACGTTGAAGTCGTGAAGCTCACTTCTGTAGTTGGGCTCGGTATATATTGAGCCTTATTCCAGCACGCCCTATGTGGTGTCCACTCTCACGAAGACAAACTGAAATGAGGGATTGGCAACGGTGACCAACGGATTGTGTTTGATAGAATTTTTACCCAGTACTACAACACCTCGTCCAGCCCAAGATAGCTGCGATGTAAGACTGGTAGCCAAATACTCTAAGCGTTATATTTCTAGGTAAACTAGATTCACTTTGAATTATGGTGTTATTGTTGTGGGTAAGAAGTTCGAGCTCTGGTACTCTTCTTCTAATGTCATTCGCAATTCATAGCAGAATACGAATGGAACTCATTTTGATGCAATTGTGGTATGGATATTGAGATTCTGCATCTCAATCACTCATTCCATGAGTTTGGAAATATTTCTTGTCTTAGATAATAGCACTCTTGAATCGCTTATATCCTGGGTTTTTTTTTTTTTTTTTTTTTGAAATTCTATTTTTGAGTCAGAAAGTTTTGTGCTAAGTTAGCAGATTTGCGTTTTATCCACGACAGTGGATGCTGGAGAATTCCTAAAAGGGATGCCTTGGTGCACATGAAATACACCTTAGGAAGGTAAGAGAGGAGCAGCGCAACTAACAGAGACAATAAAATATAAATGCTGACACTACGAACACGAGCACGAGCACGACGACAACGATCCCATACATGCATTTTGAACTCAGATACAATTATAATTGATTTGACAACGAAAGCAATATTTGATCGATATCATATTAAAAATTCAACTCCTACTTTTAAATTAATAATGTTTCTATTTAATTTAGTTGCGTGACTCTTTTTAATTTTTCCAAATAATTTATGGTCAGAAACATGTTTATAGAAATTTTAATTCTCAATTTTTATATAATTTTCTTAAATTATATATTTCTGATTTACATTTAGTTGTCTTAAAAAAAAGTCTCGTGTAATTTAGAAGTAATGAAACCTCAGAGAACTATAAACAAATTAACCCATCCATTACTTCACTTCATCCAAACTCAAAGCCAAGTTTAATGCTCTCGCAATTTGTGAAAAATATCAAAAGATACAAAAATTCCCACAGATTGCCAAACAATCGCCTGCTAAAATTCATTCACATGCAATCTTTCTATTAGCGCCAAAAGAAGCACATAAGCTACTTGCTGCAGTTAAATTTTTACAATCCATACTTCCATACATTATATAAGTCGTATAGATATATACATACATATATATATATATACCTAGATTACATAGCTGGCAATAAAATTGCAGAAACATTTTGCTCCCTGATAAAATAAACTTTCGAACTTAACGACTTTTTGTGCGGTATATGCGAATGCTAAAGAGTGTTTATTATCGACAGACATTGACTGTTTGGCATTTACTGTTGCACTTCATAGAACGGGGTAACTTATGTTGTAACTTTCGATCTAGCATAAAGTACGAGCATATAGTACGACCCTCGAACCACACGTCACGCCTCCCGCTACAAGTTGTACACATGCAACTAAGTCGCTGCTTACAACGAAATGCAATCAAAGTTCGTTCAACTTTTTATAAATAAAAGTCTGCTGGGAACTACGACATACACATACAATATGTCGAACTTCAACGTTGTCGAACGCGCGTGAATATGCATAAATGCGAAGAAAATTGGCCTAATTGGCTGAATAATTGCCCCATGGGGGTAGCAAGCGGTCTTAATGGCTGTGTAAGTAAGGAAGTTTAGAGCATAGACTAATATTTACTTCAATTTCAAATTGATAAAAGCGGTTTGAGTGGAACTTTATACATTTTATAGCTCTTATAGTTATTATTAGTACGACTTAAAGCATGCATTTTAGATTTCATAAAGTACAGTCACTTGATTAGCTGCATGAATGCGTCAATCGAAGTAAAGTAATGTCCGTCTATCTGAATAATTGTACTATAAAAATAGAAACTTTATGTCAGTCGTAAAGTAGCTGGAGCTAAACCAATTTAAGATATGTTTCTTAGTTTGATATTAAATATGCGAGTATTCATGCCAAATTTATATTAAATGGTAAGCTGCATCGATCCATTGTGGTTGGAAGGTATATAACGAAGATTAACTGCAGACTATACATTATGACATCCAACATTTGAAAGACTTCCACTTGAGATTTCCAAGTTGTGGTACTGTATGTTATATAGAGGACAACAAAGCAACATCATTTTAAAAGACGATCATGCTAACGGACTTTGTTAATACCTTAATTCAAAGTGGTTCCTTGCGAATGATCACCAAACAAATAGACGTGCAGATGGACCTACTAGATCTACTTGTTATGTTGAACTGATGATATATATATACTTAGTGGGGCCTCCAATCTTTAATGCGTTACAATCTATTCGAAACGCTGGTAATATACGATGTTAGTTAAAACTAGAACGCTGCAGTCGAGTGTGCTGGACTTTGAGATACCCTGTACCCCCATTGAACTTTAAATTTGTGTAAGGGATATGTTCCTATCTGGATCTGTGTTGCATATGTTGTTGGTATGTATTAACTTACACTAAATTTGTCTTTCAAGCAAAACGAAACAACAAAATGTTTTTTTTACAAATCCCCAGAAAAGCATACTGATTTGTATTGGGGCTGTCCATTCCCATATGGACCACTATATATACTACCACTATATCGTTATATTTAAAGAAATATACAACAAATTTGGCATATTTGCTTGTTACTTTTGTTTGAACAAACTTAATTAACCCTTTTTCCATATGGGAACAGGATATTAAAAATGAGATTTTAAAATTTTGCGGGGGACGCACAATCTATTTTCGTAATTTTTTTTTGTCATGTTGGTAAACATACAGCAAAAATTTGGGAACATGATCCGCCGACGTGTTTCGGTCGTCTTGACGATGTTTTGCTATAGAAAAAGATGAAACAAAGAATCTTCATTAAATTGTTTGCGAAAAACTTGGTCCACTTGAATCAAACCAAATAATTTAAAGTGGTGCAAGATCTTCACAGAATGCCTTGAACATTTTGATGACGGTGATAGCCTCGGGTATGCCAGCACGTCAACTAGCGATAAAAACGTTGAAGCAGCGAAGAAAATTGTTATAAAAAATGTCGAATCATTATTAGAGATTTTGCTTAGAATGTCGGCATAAAGATTGTTTCATGATTGAATTTTTTCGTGCAGTAAAGTCTTTTCTTAAACTGGCAATTTTTAAACAAGAGAACGGTCGCATGAGCATTGCTCAGGTGCTGTTTAATTATGCAACCGACGAAAAGGGTTTTAAAAAACCGCTATCATCCGAATGTAAGCGTCCAGAAGAGTTCAGACTGAAAAAGCAAGCCTAATTAGTTAGGTACAATGTGATGGTTTGGCTAACTGTTTTTTTCGATTACAATGTCAAGGTGGATCTTGAGTTCTTGCTAGAAGGTCGTAGGGTCGATAAGAAATATAACCTTGAAACTTGCATCACGATATTCGAAATTTTATGGTAAAAAAAAAAACAACAAAACCATGACTCAGCAGACTTGGACACCAGCGACTTTTTCCTATTCCCAAAAAGAACGAAAGAGCCAAGAGAGGATGGGACTTTGCACATCGCTGAAAACTAGAGCTCTAGGCCATAAGAAGTAAGCGCATGATATAACGAGTGCCATACTCCACTTAGTTTAATTTTTAAAAGTTTCAAGTTTGAAAAATTTTTTTTCTTTCTTCATAAGTTGGTGGAAAATAGCTTACAGTTCAGCTCAAAGTAAATCGGAGCGCTATGGGTCGCGAGTTCCTTGAACGACTTTAATTGGAGTGTGAAGTTTTTTTTTTTATCTCTATTATGGCTGGAGATGAAATCACTAATTACACTCCTGAAAAAGTGAATCAATCAAACCTGATACGTTGACGAAACTCGCACTTGGTGGGACTTGTTCGACGCTGTTTAAAAGATGCAACATTGGACGCGAAATAACCAACTATGATATTTATCCAGCAGAAGTTATTCCACTAAATATGAAACCAAACTCAATGTTTTTTTAAAATAATGGTTCTTCCGCGTTAATCGTGTTAACAGCTCTTTGTCGACCTAGTTCATCGAAATGTACACTACAAGCGAATTTTTCATATGAGATGATTTAATAGAATCTTTAGGTATTTAATAAGACCAACAAATAACACTGCAGTGTTCAACTTCGAGAAACAATGTACCGCCAATAGCATGGATTTGTATGTGGGCATATTTCGATCTGAATTTCTGCGGCATAATTCATTGAGATTTTTAGAAAAACGCTCTATACCCTCATTTCCAAGATTTTTTTCTTAAATCAGACAACTAGACAGCTGGACAAATGCACATATTATATACTTTACTAAGCGATCTGTTAGTCTCCTCTTAGTTTTTTACAAACATTATCAACAATTAAATATATATATCCTCTTACTAGCATAAAAAGCCACTCTTTTAGGCTTCTGAAAAAATAATTTAGGTTATGGTTTTCCTGTTTTACTGTTAGGATCACTAAGTCACAATAGATGACCGAATTTCAGAAATAGTATTTTGCCATAACGAACCTACGCAGGAGTTTCGTTTCAAAGCTCTACAGAATATTCTTTTCAGAAGCCTTTCTCCAGAACTGCATACCATAGCTTCGTACTTGCATTATACGAGTCTGGTAAAACAACGAATTATTTCTTAAACTTAGTTGCGATATTATATTCAGCAGCCAGTTCATCTTTTTAGCATTATAAGAGCTTACCAAATAAGCCGTCTTTCGGTTACTAAGACGATATATTTTACTCAATTTTACTCAATCTTATTTTCCATCTATCGAAATAAATTTGTAATAGGTAAAACTAGATCTGCAGAAATTTTAAACCAAAACCCAGATTGTCATTTGTAGCCTAGAAAGTCAGTCGTTCCTCACTAATGGAAGGTCAGCAGTTAGACTTTTCTAATTCAAGTATCTCAGAATCTATTGTATATTAGCCAAAATCCGGTTGAACATTTGTTCGTAAAAAACTTTACATAGTTCCATAGCATAGACAAGTAAGGAAATACAGTCGGGCGTAACCGACTGTAAGAGGCCCTGTACCAGTTCAGGTCGCCTAACAAACATATTAAATATTTCCCGAGCTTATGACCAAACACATGACCACTTCTCACTGCGCGAATATGAATGAAAAGAAAAGGGGGGTCGTTCAAATTCAATTGCTTATAAAATCGTCATTTATTATCCGATTTTGATGAACTTTTTGGATTTTGGCTTAGAGAGACGTTATCTCTATATTAGTACACTCAATTTTTTTTGTGCCGAAGAAATTTTCACCCTAAGGGGTGATTTTATGGGGAAGGGGGGAGGGGCAAGTTTTTAAAATAAACTTTTAAAATTCCGGAGTAGTCCTACTCGAATGCAAAAAACACGAAGTCTCTATCTATTACCGTTTCCGAGATCCTTTCGTTCATACAGACAGACGGACGGACGGACAGACCATAATGGGGGTAACTTTGGGGGTCTCCTACCATTATTTCTACCTGTTACATACATTTGCACAAAACCAATAGGCTCTTGTACCTTCGGTACAGGGCAAAAAACTAGCAATAAAAATTACTACAATAGATATAATGAATTTTTAAAGGCATAGGAAAAGAAGTGGAAAATAAAAAAGCAGAAAAGGAGAGCATTGCCCATGGTGGCGATAATAGTCCCAATTTATATAAATTAAGTAAAAGCGCAAAGCGAACAGAATAAAATATGCTGTTGCGCTCTCTCTCTTTCGTACTCAGAGGACCGTATGGCTTCACAATATCTTATGGGCTGGTGTTGGCGTCGACGTTGACATCATTTTTATCATAAAATATTGAAGATAACAATGAGCATAACATGGCCAAATCTAAATCAACGCTGAGTGATGCTCATGCGAAGGTTTTTTTGGTCCAAATTAAGCAATTTCGGTGCAAACTGCCACACAATTGCAAGGTACGAGCGTATATCCTCAGCAACTTCTCTTATATTGATTCAACGAGTCTCCACAAAAATTTTTTCCAGACGTCCAGGGCGGGCATCGTCATTAACCTCTTCTCGGCCGTTTGTAAAGTGGTACCAGCTTTATAAGCATTTGTTTGCTCAAGTTGACTCAGACTCATAACTCAGATATAAAAACAAACTTAAAATGCAAAATGGCCCATAACCATGTCAATATCTATTGGAAACATTTGTATATCGAATACGAATTCGAATATCGAATACGTAATCCGCCAAATTTTAATAAAACTCGTGCTAAAACGGCACCACAAGAAATAAGGTCCATTGGATATTGTACGGCGCCACAACCCTGTAACTCTGAATCTATTTGAGGTAGAAAAATTTAGAATTGTTATATACTCGTATAAAAATGATACAGGAAAAAATAAGTTAAATTGAATAGATGGGAGTAATAGGTGGTGTCATGCTTTCATATAAACACTAATGTTGTTCAAACTGTTTGCCAGCGCTAGTACTGCTCAAACTGCACGCAATTCATTTTCCTCAAACTATATAAGTATGAATATTTATAATTTTTCATTCTCAGCGCTTTAGAATTTATAAAAATCAAGTGTGTATGCGTTCAAATGAAAAAATATCTATTTTACTTCTTGCTTAATCCAGATACTCAGTACCCTGTTCACTTGATATGAAGACTAATTTGAATTAGGGCTAACTGGAGGAGAAATAGTAAATTTAACCTATAGGTACACCGTATTCCAATTTCTTGAAGTACGTCGATCGGAAGAAAAGAATATAAATTTAATATAGGCGATATACATGTTTCATAATTGCGTTCAGTATTCTACCCCAGTTTGAATATGATTGAATGGATGTAAATATTTTCTCATACAACTTTTAACCGCCCATTTTTTAATACCAAACCACGCCTTAATGCGCATAAAATTATACTACTAACCAGAAATAAGTTCATGAATGAATGAATAAACGAATGATTCAGTCAGGTCATGTATTCTTCTATAGTACATGTTTACAAATGTATATCAACCTCATCTACAATACTTTTGCATGCTGAATATACTCAGTTTCAATTTTAATTTAATTGCATCACTTGACAAAGAAAATCAGCACTGAATAACAATAATTCAGCACATCATGCCAAGTATCTCGTAGTACGTTGAATTTGCATCACTTAGCATTTTGAAAACGCAATCGCAACGACAACAATTCTATAAAACATTCGCGTTACGATTCAGATACTTTGATAATATATGCGTTGATATTATATATATTTTTCGTACAGGAAATTCAAACAAATTGCCGCAGCAGCAAGCCCTGAAAAGCGAAGAATTTACTTGTATAGTAAATATGAATATAAATATAAACTATTAATTAAAAGATACACGCCCGCAAAAAGTTACATTCATAAAAGTATCTGCACTTCAATCTCTGCGTTGCTATATTCATAATGCGGTGGCACTGAATAATAATGAAAGATGACAAAATAAAATTTAAATATTTTTTTTTGTTTATTGAGAGCAATGACAGTGTGTGAGTGAGAGAGAAAAAAGAGACAAAACGAATTGTGCTAAAATATAAAGTAAACTTAATTAAGCACGCCAAAGTAAATAAATACGTTAACCCAATTTCACATTTTGTATAAAAGAAAAAATAAAAACTCTTGATAGCACAACAATGATTTATCAATAAACTTACTATTGAATTTTTACGCTAGAGATTGCAGATTGCAAAGAATGAGCACAAAAGATAGAATTTGATATTTATATATAGCGTACTGTGGCATGTACGAGCTTATTGTAGATACATTTTGTGCTACATTATGTTGCATGTATTCAAACATATCGTCGCTGTCATCTCCACTAGCTAAGACAGATTCCGTTGAAATACATTTTATAGTTAGCACAGACAGCAGTTTTCAATATCATTAGATACATGTTGGAAACTTGGGTGTGTGTTTGTATTGTATCTTTTGTTTATGTTGATATGCAGGAAGGAATTGCGGCATAGAACATACAAAAAAAAAACCATTACAAACGTTTTTTTTTATTTGCTCAGGACACACCTTTAAAGGAAAGAAATTAATTAAATATCATTTTCTAAATTAAGGCAGCGTTATTTAAAAATGTTTATTCTTGTCTAACAATAAACACGTTTTTTTTTTTTTGAAAATTTGAGATGCATGAGAAAGTTTATTCTAAGTCAACCTTATATGTTTTAAAGAAATTTTGGAGAACAGAAATAAAAAAATACTTAAATTTTATAATTTATATTCTTGTATCTAATATCAATAAAGTAAGGGACTACGATTGATGCATACGGACCGGGGACATGCAAACATGACTGGCCATGTCGTTTAATTTATTAGACTGTGGGTTTGTATAGTATGTGGGTTGACTTTGATATTGACTTACATAAAAAAGTTTTTATTACAAAAACATTTGACCACCGCCGGGGTTTGTATGAAATAGGCGTGGCATATCAACAACAACACTTTATCTGCTTACGATAGTAATAAGTTCGAAATTCAACCAGATATCTCAAACACTTTTCAAGGAAAGACGGTGCAGTGGAATTTGATAGACTTCGAGATACTCCTTAACGACATTGAACCTTCAATTTGTATAAGAAACATAATACTATTATCGTTCGTCGTTTTAAGCTATACTAAATTTCAAACCCACAGAAATGGCGCTTTGATATGGATCTATATGCAATAATTAATATTGAATATAATAATCAAAATTGAAGCAAATTTGGAGTTTTTACCTAAAATGACAAGCAACAGAATATTTTTTTCGTACAAAATCTGAGAATCCTAAGAAGCGAGAAAGATATGTATGGACATTACACTTTCTAATGGTCTGATAAGAATAAATATGAAGTATTTTTTAAGATTTGAAGTAGGATACACCAAATTGAGTATTTTTAGTCAAAATAAGAAAAACAATGAATTGTTAGGGTTCATACGTTTATTAGAGACTTATATGAAAAAATAAAAAGAGAGACAAATTATCCAATCTTAAAGGCTCTATTTAGGCCCTGTACCGAAGGTACAAGAGCCTATTGGTTTTGTGCAAATGTATGTAACAGATAAAAATAATGGTCGGAGACCCCCCAAAGTTACCCCCATTATGGTCAGGAGTGATAGAGGATTCGATAAAGACATGTCCGTCTGTCCGCCTGTCCGTCCGTCTGTCCGTCCGTCTGACTGTCCGTATGAACGAAAGGATCTCGGAAACGGTAATAGATAGAGGCTTTATGTTTTTTGCATCCGACTAGGACTGCTCCGGAATTTTACAAGTTTATTTTAAAATTCACGTTGGATACCGCATAATTTGACAATCGCTCAAAGGAAGGCTCGTCGATTGTTGCAAGCAAATGCTGAAGAAATTCATGCGAGGTGCGTCAAAAGCCGTCTACTCAATCGTGACAGGTCACGAAACGTGGATATATGTCTTGATCTTTCAAGACGAGCAAAATCCAACAAAAGATACTCGCTCGCGCAGCACATCGAAGCAAATGATCGCATGTTTCTTCTCGAAATCCGGACATAATGCGACCGTGCCGCTTGTGGAAAGAAGGAGATCAATTCTGAATAGTATACAACATTGGTTTGCCTGAAGTGTTCGATGAACTGAGGAAAACCAACCGACGAAGACGAATAATCATACTTCATCACGATAATGCGAGCTCTCACACTTCGGTCGTAACAAATGAGTTTTTGGATGCTCAAAACATCGAATTGATGGGTCATCCGGGGTATAGCCCTGACTTCACACCAAATGACTTCTTCCTGCTCCCTCACATCAAAAATAAACAGCGCGGATAGCGGTTTTCAACTCCCAAAGAAGCTATTGATGCCTTCAAAACTCATGATTTAGAGGTATCTCTATGGAGTGGCAAAACTGCTTCACAAAATGGTTCGGGTGAATGCAAAAGTGTATCCATCTTAATGGTGAATATTTTGAAAAACAATAAAGCGATTTTTTCTCATTAATTATAAATATATGTAGCAACCCTCACTGTCTTAAAGTTCGCATTGTTCATACTGACAACTAAGCAGACAGATACAACATTTGCTGCTGATCAAGAACAACTTATAGACAGACAGACGGACACATAAACCGTAGCTAGATTGACTCTTTGAGCTGATCAATAATAAACGAATATATTGTACTTTAATGGGACAGCGATGGCATGACACTGTTGGGCGTGATCAGCATTGGTTACAAGTTTGCAACAAAGTTAAACAGACTTAATGAAAATAATAACTGTAACCAACGGGGCCCTAGTTAAACTTATTTTCATCTGAGAAGAGAACTCGGTGACATTCTGTATTCATATGAGCGTGTCAAATGATGAGGCGCAAATCTTTACAAATTGAAATAATTGAAATTTTTTCCACATTTTTTATTTAATAATATTCCAGAATGATCCTGTTATAGGGTATCTATGATATTTCTTGTTTTAATATTCAATTGAATCTAATTAAATGTGTAAGCTTATAAAGTATATATTGGAAAGCTATCTAAGAAGCTCGTCTAATTACGGCTTGTTAATTGCCTCGCATAACCTTTCACATCGAAAATAAATTATTATATAAATAATTAATAATTATAATAATTAACTTACAATCTAAACCTATTCCTTATTCTGTGATTTTGTATAAAATACATTTTTTATGTTGTTTGTTTTGTTAAGAACATCAAATTTCGGTTAACTACCGTTAATCATTATCTAATATGCCATTTAGGTTCAGAGCGGACCAATAAAATCTTTCCAACCTTTCGGAATTTTTGTATGAACATTTTTTTTTTTGTTGTTCATTTAAAACTGTAAAATTTGATGGCATATTTAGACATAAAAAAATATAATATTACTTTTTAACTACTTTCGTTCATCTCTGATGGTCTTGTATATTTTTATAATTGCTTTTCCCACCTATTTTGAAGCTTTCCCTTCTGCTTTAATTTGAATCTAAATAGTTAAAATGAAGTATTAAATAAAATCAAATGACAGCACATTTCCACATGCCAAAAGATAAATATTTAACTTAAAAGATTTGATATTGGTGCTAATTTTTTGGATCAACACCAAAACAGAATACAAAAAAGAATATATTAAACCATTTACAGTGCTTGAGTATTTGAATTAAAAGAAATGAAGAGTAAATCGTTGCTTAACAAATGTTTTTTTTAAGTTACATATTAGCATTTAAACTGAATGTTTAAAGGTTTATTTATAAAGTGTTTATTTCTGCGTGTTACATAAATTGTACCCCACTGCCTTTGTTTGCACTTTATAAGTATCTTGGTGTTGGTGTTGTGTGTGTGGCAAGTAAATGGTACTGATCTGTTGTGCCTTCACTTATTTATATTGGATACAGCAAAACCCATGAAGTATAAAAATTTTTGATTAACATCGAAAGTCAAATCGAAATAGCCCAATTCGGCTACCCGTCCATGCGTTCAACCTTTTATACCCGAGTTGTTCCATTTCCATATACGAAACACTTATCTTCTTTATTAGGCTAAGACTTAAGCACTATTTAGATGAAGTGTATAAAATATACATGATATCACTAGAAAGAATGAGTCCATTTAGCTATATCCATATATTCATTTATATCTATGTCCAATCTGCGTATGTTCTAATAGGTATACCCAGCCTGCCAATAAATATCCACCGCACATTTTTAAATACCATCAACTCATAGGGTATACTCTGTTACCATTACGCTGTGCAAATTTATGTGATAACCAAATGAAGACACTGTGATGTCTTCTTTTGCCTATTATTATATTATCCATAAGCAATAAATATTTAGAGTCGATATAGAGTGGATATGTCCATTTCTTAGTCTGCTGATTTGTGTGTCTATTTGTTTAAGCGTCTTTATAAACTTTATGAAGTCCAAGACTGTAAATTATATTTAGACAGTAAGGTATATTATCTTTTTATATAAAGTGTACAAAGTATATGTGCCAACCTCTCTACGTATAAGGAAAGATAATCTTCCAAACCTAATCCAATTTTTAATTTTTTCTTTTACAAACTTTTTTGTACTGAACAAAGTTTGTAATCCAAATTCATAGAAATCATAATAATATATTCTTTATAGGTTCACATAGGACCGCTATGAAAGTTAGCCTCCATACAAATCTCTCCGCAATTTTATGATTTTTATATAAGCCTTTTTTCATATTTACAAATTTTTCATTTTTCAAGTAAAATTTAAGTTTATGTCAAATACTTTTAAATTAAAAATAAAAAATGTTTTTAGCCGGGTTATTCATGCCCACAGAAAGAACTGCTCCAATTCAAAATTCCTACTTTTTTATGCTCTGTATCCATAAGAAAAAAAGGTGTACTAAGTTTTCGCCAATGTATGCAACAAATAGAAGAATGTGGGACAGACCCCATAATGAATATAATGTGTGTAGCTTGCGGTCAGAGGCATTGTTACAAAAAAATATCTGGTAGTTCTCCAGGCTATAGTCTTCAGGTGAATGCAAGGATCCCAAGGCTTAAGGCTTTGAGCCTTACAGAGTCACAATCAAGATCGTCGTACTCCCCGACTTACTAGTAGATATGAAGAAAATCACTTTTATCCAGTCAAGAAAAACTCCAACCTCTTGTGGTAACGCTCTTGGCTGGACAACAGTGTTTACCCAAACTATGACACTATCAAAGACATTGATTATTTTATCGAGGAACTACGTTGAATCATTTATGAAACTGCCTTTAACTTCACTTCACTACTTCGATTATAATTCAAGCACAGAAGCGTGACCATCAGCTTTGAAACATTGAGCTAGCTGTCATGATTCCAAAGAAGAAATCATTAATTATAAGATTACTAAACAATCGTTTTACAAGACTGCTAAAAATCATCCAACGATGATACTGAAAATTATGGTTATTGAGGCAAAACACTTATCAGCCCTACTTACTGAAAGAGAGTCTGGGAATGCGGAACATAATCTCTCAAACCTCAGCTTAAATGGAACTCTCATACAAACCTATTGAATGACTAGTGAAGAAAGAGCTAAATAGTTTGTAAAGCACTTGGCAATTAGATCCTTAAAAATATTTTTAATATATTATGCTGATTAGTCAACTGAATCCAGTTATGTTTGTAGATAATTAAAAGTTCCAAAATTCTAGTTACTCTTTATAATTATAGTCGCCCATCTCTACTATATGGGCTTGAGTTTAACTTGACTTTAATTTCTGCCAAAGAAGCCTACAAACTACTATAAAAGTCAAAGATACTTTAAAAAATGTGTATATGCAAATGAATCATACAGGAAATTGATTTTTATTTTTTTTTTTTTAAGCTAAGCACAAACTAACTCAAGACTGTTGAAAACAGAAGAACTCTTAATGAACACTTTCGCTCCTTCCGAGTGCAGTGACTTACTTAAAAAATGTAACATGAACCCTTCTATCGGTTCATTCAACTCGCAGTTCGTTTTAGTATGCATATTTATGCACTTCACACAGTGCATGTATAGTATTAAAATTTAGTCACAAAGTTTGCAACACCCTAAAGGAAGCATCGGCTAATCTATTAAGTATTTACAAGAGTAATCAACCCAGCTATGTTAAAACTTTTGGTTATATGTTCCAATGTTTGCGCTCTATTCATTCAATCCTTCAAAGATTTGTTTTTAAATTTAAATAGAAAATTTGTATAGCCAGAAACATGAAGTTGTTCTTAATAAAACGTCTAGCTTCCATAAAAAAACACTTTTCAATTATTTAATTAAAACAATTTGTTCTTAAATAATAATTGTTTTAAAATCAGCCAACAGTGGCAACTCTACATTGTGAAGATTTCTGTAGACTATAGTCCATTCGATTTTTTTTAAACTCTTTTATTTTTGGTTTACTAAGTTTTAGCTTATGTAGGGCAAGTCTGAAGAGTATTAAAAGTTCGGTCCTACAAAAATTAACGTTTTCTCTCAATGTGTTACATTTTCTGAGGCATTTTTTCACGCTTATTAAATTAACTTCGGAATTATGCATAGCAGCGAACGTGCTTCTTCAGCCTGGAGAACACGTTCAGGAAACACTTACCTGCATTAATGCTCAGTGCAAGCACCAAGAGAATACCGAAGATATAAACGTTTGAGGGCATAATTAAAAGCTTTCTGCTTTTTGTAGGCAATTAAATTTTTGCACAATTTGCACTTTTAAAAATTTTAGTACTCGAAGTTGCTTTTCAAAATAAATCTTCAACTAAAATAAAAATTTTCTTCCACTTTTCATGCACAGTTAAACGTTTAAAAAGCACTTTTCTTTATTTACGAAAATATTTATCGAAATATTTTCTAAAAAACAATTTTTATAATTTATTTTAGTTTGAAGCACGCACAAACTTGCACTCAAATTCTCTATATTAGCGCGCCAATTTTTATAGGTTTTATTTTCTTGTTTTTTATTTTCGGATTTTGGTATTCGTTTTAAATTTCGGCTGCGTGGAACGACGACGCGTTGACAACTGAATGCGAACTAAACTAAAACTGAAAGCGTTGCGTTGAACGAAGGCAGACTGCAGCTGAATAAAACGTACAAAACGATTGAACTGAAATGGCTGTTGGCGATAAGTTGAAAGGCATAATTGAATGTGAATTGAATGTGCATGGCATTCAATCGTATTAGGTACTACTTGAGAAATGTCCGTCCGTCCGTTCGCTCCAAACAAAGTGATTTAGTTCATTGGGTTGGTTTGGTGGTGGATTTACAATCTTAATAGTGGCCACTAACGTTATTGAAGTTTATTCGTTCATGAAACTTTGACACAGTGGATTGATTTTAAGTCAAATTTTATTGTTGCTGTTGGAATGATTAATGATTATTTAACTTGATTTATAAATGTTAAACCTGGCACTCAATTTTAAACTATTTCTAACGATTGGATTAGACTGCAATCAAAAAAATACTTTTGCATCGTGTGACAATAAAATATTATATATCCACAATATCCTCATTTACTAATTTCTACGAAAAATAATACACTATAATTCTCTATAGCATGTACTGCGAATTTATTATAATTGCGACACATTTTTTGAGAATTTGTGAAATAAAATTCAATAATGAAACCACACGAACTCATGACGAATATGACGGATACAGCTAATGACCACCAAATGACCATTTTTTGGTCATGTACACTTTGATATTATTCAAAAGGCATATCCATTGCAAGACAAGTATTAGAATTTCGTGACGATAATATTATAAATTTTAAAATAAACTTGTAAAATTCCGAAGCAGTCCTAGTCGAATGCAAAAAACACGAAGTCTCTATCTATTACCGTTTCCGAGATCCTTTCGTTCATACAAACGGACAGACGGACGGACGGACAGACAGACGGACAGATGGACATGTCTATATCGACTCCTCTATCACTCCTGATCATAATGGGGGTAACTTTGGGGGGTCTCCGAACATTATTTCTACCTGTTACATACATTTGCACAAAACCAATAGGCTCTTGTACCTTCGGTACAGGGCCCAAAAATCATCAAATGATCTGCCACCAAAAAGAGGTATCGCCTAAAAGATTACCACCAAATGGACCACCACCAAATAGAACCCCAGCGAGTAGACCGACATTAAATGGAACACAATTTAATGGACCACGACTAAATGAACCACCACCAAACGGTCCTCCACCGAGTAGACCACCAACAAATAAACCACTAAATGGACCTCACCGAGTAGACCATCATCAAATGTACCACCACCAAATAGACCACCACCAAAGAGACCATCACCAAATGAACCTCCATCGAGAAGACCACCTCAAAATGTACCACCATTATATGGACCACCTCCGATTGGACCACAGCAAAATTTAACACCACCATATGGACAACCATCTAATGGAGAACCACAAAATGTGCCGCCAACAAATGAGCCACCACCAAATGGACCACGACTAAACTTAGAAAAACCTTCCCACCTGATTAACGTCTTCATATTTAAAAAACAATTTAGTATTTTTTACCTTATTTTAGCACACTTAATCCTACATATTGACAATCAGAACCAATAGGACATCCTGATTTGTGAACATAGCATCTCGTTGTGATGTAGACGGAAGAAGGTTGCAAATAAAAAAGTCGACAATGCTCCCTGTTGCACCCTGCAAACTAAGCACACTTATTCGCCACAAACACTTTCTGAGATTCAACGCCTTGCTGACTCGCCGTTCTTGTGTAAGGTACGCGATTTTTGCTCTGAACGCATCCTGATATTGTCCTATCTTCTATCCGATAGAAAGGAGACTTTTTCCTCTCAACATCCTCAAATTTACACCTTTTTTTCACCTTACCTCGAAAGTGCATCCAAATCCGCTTTATTTCAAGGCAGCTTTAATAGATGTCACTGGCCGCATTTTTAGAGCAGCCCTGTCCTATACATCGTATTTCCTGAATAGCAGTGATGTCATCCTTCTATTTTTCGAGCTGGATATTTGCACCTTCCCAATTTAGGTTGCGGACATTCCAAGTGCATATCCGTAAAGCGTGGTGCTTATATCGGGGGTCGTCATCATATGGTTCTATCAGAGGCTTCTTTTTTGTTTGTTTTGGAGGATTTTTTACGTTGGCGGGTCCTAAGCCCATCGACCAACCACTAATTAGCTCACCTCCGAACGGTTGTTCAGAGGCTACCCAAAAGATATGTGTTCTATCGGACGATTGTGAGCTGTTTGAGCCGTTTACACCAGAAACATTAAAGGCCATTCCCAAGTGAATGGCAGTCAACAACTTTTCTCATAATATAACCTTCTGCAAACGACCCCAACTACCTCGGATACTTTATGTGCTTTGGACAAAACTAGAAATCAAATGCCAAACAAACCGCTTGAATCGATTGATTATTTTTTTTTTCAAATATTATTTCTACGATGTGTCCTTTAATGCGATACAAACTTTTCCACAAATTTATAGTCATACTCCTCGATAGTGAAGTGAACTATGCTTAAATTGATCCAAGATCTAAGAACCTGCGAATACTACGGAAAGGAGGTGTTTTTGTGAAGGGTATAGTGGTTTGTTCCATCATTCATTACATGCTACAATTGATTGTGAAAACAGGCTATATTACTAGAACAGCCCTGTCCTTTAAGTCCTTTAAGTTTATTTGTATATTCTGTTCGTGAAAGAAGTTAGTATTTTTCTGAAAGTCTAATTCCCATTTTCACACTCATACAGACAGACGGACATAACTGTCAATTAATGGTAATAAACTTGTATAGCTGTATTCTATAGAATGAATTATTTCAGTCCATTAATCAATTTAAATTTATTAAAATTCTCAAGAATAATAACTAAGCATTTGAATAAATCAATTCAATGTTGTTCAATTGCATACTAATTGAAGCTTTGTCACTTTCTTAGATATTTTTTGATTTCCAGGCAGTGCTAAACCATAGCCATTTTTGAAGTTATCACCACCGCACATTTTTATTCCATATGTGATGAAAATTGATTTATTTTTGTATAATATATTAATATTTTTTATAAACTGTTTAACTTAATCATTAGCAAAACATGGTACATAGTTCAGATTATTTACAAAACATATCAAATAACACTCAAGATGAAACGAGGTTGTTGCAGCTTAAAGTGTTTTTCAGTACTCAAGTATAAGTGAAATAATCTATCTCAAATATTGTACTATACTAATTTCGAGTAAATCTTAAAGTACTTTGTCACACTGTGCCGCTCTTCAGGCATTTACGTTTGCTCGCATCATTGACGTTGAACGACAATGTTGACTTGACTGCGAATAGCGAGCGATGACTGCACAGATTGAAAGTCATATTCGCCAGCAGTTTGAATGGCTGCTGAATTGTCAATTGAATGTCAAGTAATCAAGTGCGATTTTGATAAGCCAACAAATACTCATAGCGGATGAGCAGCACAGAGTACTACGAGTATCTCGTAGATGTGAGTGCAGCAAAGTTTTTACTAAGTTGTTGAAATTTCAAAATCATGAAATGTTGAAAGTTGTGTTTGCAACAGAAACTATTTATTTTATTGTTCTTACAAATACACAATCATATATATATTCACTCCATATACTACTAGCGTATACTCGTACTAGTGCTGGTATTTTATTGTAATGCGTTTGTTAGCATTTGTGGAATTGAATTGAAATTCTTTGGCAAAGTCTGTAAAAAGTTTTACGATTTACAAATCTGTTGCAGCTAAATGTGTTACAAAACTTATACAAGTATACGAACACATTTGTAAATACTTTCATCTTATTCTGTATCTTAATGGCTATAATTTGGATATGGTTTGGTTTCTATTGGAAAAACGTGTTTAAGTCCAATGACTTGTAAAATACTTTCACTAATTAGTAGTTTGAACGTGGTTGAAATGTTACAATTAGGCAAAGGATATAATGTGTTTGTTGAAGTAATTTACCCAAAATTACTCATACCTTGTAAATAATTGTTATTTGCTTGAATGTGCGTAATGGTGTAGCCTACTTATTGGTAAGTTACATTATTAAATAAAAATTAAAATTGTGTCCTTTTTTTAACCTGGGATTCTAAAGCATTGTGATGCCATTAGTTCCAGATTCAGAAGAAATAATATATACCTTTTATTGCCAATTATGATACAGGCTAATTTGCAATTTCTGAATCATAGTTTGCAATGTTTCAAACGATTGTCTCGTTTACTTCTTTTCCCAATGAAAGCAGCTCATTTTGATCATTACTAGATTTAGATCATCCAAGGCAGAATCTACTTAGAAACATTTTAAAGAAGAATAGTCATTCTGTATTATAGCATCCCCCTCTTCAGCCGAGTCGATGTACATCTTATCATGGCTAGAAAGATCTGAGTAATAAAATACCAGGTTTTACATTACCTTTCTAAGCCTTTTGGACACTTTAAGCTGTACTTTGCTGCAATCACTGCATTGCGCTAGTACATTGAAGTGTTCCCATCTATTACTTAGTTAGAAGAATCAGGACATGCATTGTCGCCTTGCCTGATGGTTCGACTTTTACCACATTTTAATTATGCTTCGGTAGGTATGAATCTCCACCGAGTCTGAAGGAGTTAACGGTATGGAAGCCCTCAGTCCATGGTAGTATATTGTTAAATTCGACTACCTTCAGTCTAGCCACCTGGTAGACCTATCCAAGTTTTAAAGTCGGTATACTGGTAGATTCTCCGACTACCGGCATGTAAACTTTTACCCGAGAAGCTTCCACCGACTTCCATTTGTTTTTAGGGACTCTAACCTCCTCAATACTTTCATCAAAGACCCATTATATTTGTCTTTTTTTTTTTTCATTATATCCACGAAAGATTTAGACTAGCTAGGCCTTTTCAATGACGATAATCATTGCTTAAATCAGTCATAATTGTTCACATCTATATTAATACATATATTAATCCTGGTTGGACATCTCTCCGACCACTACATTTTTAGGTGGAATGGCTTCTAAGCATTCTTATTGCTTAGAATAAATTAAACATATTTTAATACAACATTTTTTTTTTTTTTTAATATCTAGATTATGTTTTAACAGTGCAACCATAGCGCCTTTTTTCGTAAGTTTCGTAAGTTTACAGACGGAAAATGGGACATGGCTGTATCGATTCGTCTCTTCGTGCTGATGGGTTCTATGAGTTATCCGTTGCTTCTTTCGCTATATTATAATATTTCGCCAAACATTTTTTTGTGAGATGAAATGAGTTTCCTGTATCACACAGAACATAATAGCATATAATACCTGGTCTACGAAAAGAGGAATTATAATTCTAAAAATCAAATTCCATTTTATTGTCGATTAGGATTTTATTGTCTGGTTAAAACCAGAAAGTCACCGTGTGCTTTACAATTATTGGTAAATGGTGACTTTCTGGTTTTCACCATGTGAAAGAACATCTCAAACTCTATCGAGTCGACAATAAAATGGAAAATGATTTTTAGAAACATAATTCCTCTTTTCATAGACCAGGTCTCATATGCTGTTATGTTCTGTGTATTATAGGAATTTCTATCCAAATCAACAAAAAGTCGAAAATGATTTTTTGACACCTAAGCCCCATTTTCTAGACCAGTTCATAAATTCCCTTTATGGGAGCATGTTATAAAATTATTTCTCCTATATATTTTTAACGTCCCGTCGGCGAGATACGTGTTTAATTATTTCTTTTGTATAGTATACAAATTTGATTTGAAGTCGATCGAATGTAAATAAATTGTGGTCCAATATACCCTTTTACCCACTTTATGGAGATTAATTATTTTTTGTGTGAAGTATAGAAACTTTTTTCAGAAATTTTGCGAAATCGGTTTATACAAACCGAATATAACCGTGTGTAAAAGTATTAATCTAGTAAAATTTTGGATATCAATAACAGTCTTAAAGTAAATGTGGTGGCTTCTCTTGGACGACCGCATCATGTATTTATTCTAAGGAGGTACATACTTCCACATTATTAGGCATACCCGTTATACACACACTTTATTGATTTTTGCAATTGTGCACCCGTGCTTTAAATTAACATCGAACCTGTCCACTAAATAATTATCACCGGTGATCGTTTTACATATTCCTAGTTAATGGATGTGAACATGAAATTGTTGGTTGACAAAACCACCTTGGCATATTTTGGTGCACGTTTACCCAGAGGAACCCACTGTCTTGATTGTTTCTTGGTTCGGATTACGGCTAAATATCGCCAAACACTTCTTTATTGTCGAGTGTAAGCAATCGAAGCAACCATCGTTCAGATATTTTATACTTACCTACTCATTTGAGATGCCTACAGCCTTAGCCATCTCACAGCCTTTTATTCTCCGATCGTTCAATATCATTTTATTAATTTTTGGCGACCTATTTTTGAGCAACCTATTTTGGGTGACCTTAACGTTCGGTCCACATAGTATTTATAAAGTATTTATTTGGTTTCAGTGATATAAATCGCAAAAATAATGTTTAATCAGCACACGAAATAAATTTTTCTCCCTTTTCTTTAAACTTCATAAGGTTTTTAAATAGAGCAGCTTCTTCAAAATTTTACAGTATGGATAGTTGGCACTGTTTCATTAAAAGTTACTGCGCCAGAAATTGAAAAAGTCACAGATGTTTCTCATATGATAGAAAATATAGTTTTTAACAAAATAAGAAGCATACAAAATTAACAGTCATTCAAATCATTCTTATATAAATTGTGTGCATCCAATTAATAAAAAAGAATTTAAAAAAAATCAAATTAAAAATTGCTAAGATCTTCATTGAAAATATTGTAATTATAACTCAATTACAATACATGCAGTAATTGCCTACTTCCTTTTTTTTTTAAATTAGATGATCTTAATTATGGCTTCCAAAAGTTTTCCGGCTTTGAGATCTCAGTCATTTCGTTACAATTTACTTCTCAGCACAACAGAAATCTTATATAACTTATAAAAAGCTAACATATGAAGTAATCTACTAAATCTTAAAAAAATATATGTATTACAATTTGTAAATTGTTTAACCAAGCGTATATTTTTTGGGAGTTTTTTGTTCATTAAATACTACTTTAAATGCTTTAAGCTACTTTGCGTGACAAAGATGAGAAAACATTGATATTATTTGCTTACAATGTCATTGGATGAAATTGAGTAGAACAGATTGTGTACTAAGGCAGTAGACGGAGCGACATATATAGCTAACTTCGTCTTTTCATATTTTGTATGTGTGCACAAGGAGATCTTTGAGACTGTAAAAGACACAACTAATCAGTATGGTTTTTTTAATTCGGTAAAGATAAGAATAAATTTTAAGTTACCATGCCCAACTCGCCAATAAAGCGCCTTTTGGTCTATTATATGCGCGAAACTGATTATAGAGCATGTCGACATCGGACTCAAAGTTGTTATGGGCGCACTACCCAACAAAGCTTCAAAATTATGGATATGTTTGAGGGAACTCACCATTCTTAAATTGAATAGAAAATTGTTTAATTCATTTTTGATGATTTGATCATGGTTCTGGGTTCGAAAATATTTACGGTGTTCACTTTATACTAGGGATGCCTTATATATATCTAGCCTAATTGGTATTTTCATTTGAAAGTTACGTTTTTTCTGGCATAAACTTATAAAAACCATTTTGTTGTAGAGTCAAACTGTTTATTGTTTACATTGACTTGTTTAATTCAACTCGGCAAAAAAATGGAACTTGGTTTTAAATTAAATTAATTATGAGGATATTTTTCGATGTAGAATATCATGGCAGTAATTTGACAATCAATATACTTCGATTTTTGGCGATGAGGCACCAAGCATAGCCACAGTTGAGCATCAAGAAGATTTGCTCGCGTTGGACCATATAATTTCACCATCGACACAAAAAAAAATCGTATAAATATAGGCCCGGTAGCTTCAAAACGTTTTGACATCGTAACAAGTGATGAATCTGTGCGTGTGTTCCAAATTGAGCCAAACATAACAAAAGTTGTAGCACTTCAACCAGACGATCGCCTATTTTTTTCGAAAAAACTGGACATGTAGCAATTATTAAGCTAGATCAACTTAGGACGGTGAATTCTGAATGTTATTAAACCATTTGTTTGACAGAAGATTTCATATAATTTAGTAAAACCAATTGCAGCGGACGGATGGCCCTTCATCCGCCAAGAAATCATGGCTTTTGGACACTTAAAACATCCGCCTTACAGCCTTAATTGGAATCACTAAAAAAGCTTATTTTAGTGATTCCACCTTCGGAGTGGCTACGGTGCTTTGAAAATTCGTTCAAACGTATGCAAAAGTAACTTAATCTTCATGGAGAATATTTTGAAAACCGAAAAACCAAGTTCAGTGATGTGTTAAAGTTATTTCACCTTTAAGCTAGAAATATACAAGGCAGTCCCAGTATTGTGATGATTTCTGTTGGCTTAACCTGGATTAACTCAGTCATTCTATACAGTGCTCTACTTGGCTTGTTGGGCCAAAAAAGCATCTATTATTTGTTTTTTAATACTTTGTTTATTTTTTGGATCTTCGCTTTTAAAGACTAACAATAATTTTTCAAATCTTAAATTATTGTTGTTTATTACTGAGCCAACGGGTAGAGACTAGTGTAGTTAGATCAGCCGTAATAGCACATCGCAAGTGGTAATTTTTCCTATTTGGTTGTTGTGTAGGATTAGAGATCTTTGGGTGACAATTTAGTATTCACATTTCTACTTAAAGGGGTTAAATTCAGTCTTGACAGTTGGAATGTTTATATCATTGTGAATGTTAAGTATTTATATTTATTTAAGTATTTTTAATTGAGTCCTTTGTACTGTATCCATATTGTTGATTGCCCTATATTTGTGAGCCTTTCGCCCAAAAAGGCTTTATTACGAAATAGTAAAGAAGGACCCAAGTTTAAAAGGGGAACTCAAATTTTTAAGACAAATTAATTGTGTTTTCTTAAATCCAATGTGTTTTCAATGAGTGAATCAGCTTTCGTTAGAAATGACGATATGCACTACGTGAATAACCTGTGGGAGCACAATGTTGTTGAGAAGCAGCGATGGACGAGTACCTCTGTTTAAAGTGAATGTAACGTGTTTACTTTTTTGCTCATTGACTTTTATATACCAGCTGACTAGCCGCTCCCCGAGAAGAGTTAGGTGATCTGTTAGTCACCTAGATGCTTTTATTAAGCATTGAGATATGCTTAAGATTGCTGTTTCATCGGAAAATCTGGATGTTGTGAGTCTATGATCCGTTGGTATGTCTGATGTGTACCGAACATATAACAAAGGACAGAGAACGTCTGCTTTTATTTCAAACTCCCGTGTTTTGCAATCATTCTGTTGTACTGTAAGTACTCTTTTGCTGAGATACATTAATTTTGTTTTTAAGTCCAATAAGCTGAGAAAGATTGGGAAACAAAATTCGCGGAGCTAATACACTGTACGAGTCTCTGAGGTTATTCGGTTTACCTGTTCGATAGTGCCATGGTTTTCACGAAACCCAAATTGGTGGGTGGGAATGACTTTCTGCATGTATGAACTGATTTTTATAAGAACCAACTTTTCAAAAAGTGTGTTAAACCAGGATAGTAGGCTTATGGGGATATATAACACTGGTTGTGTTTTATCCTTTCCAAGGTTCAGGATCATGACTAAGAACGATTTCTTTCCACTAAATTGGAAATTTTCCGCATTTAAAAATCACGGTAAATAAGACTGTTATAACACCTCGGCTGGGAGGCTCCATGATCATTTTTGGGGAAAAAAAGTTTAGACCTGCGGCCTTTAATGGATTGGTGTGGACTCTTAGGGAATCAGAGTAGTTTGTAATTAGAGCAGAGGGAAGAACGTATGCGTTTGTAGACGAATTTCGCTGAAAAAAATTGCTTAAATGAGTTAAAAAATACTTTTGCCTTTTTCTATGTCCGTGCGAGCCAACTTTCTAGTGTGGCATCTTACGGGTCGACCTGCGTCTAGAGAATAGAGACGGTGTTTTAATGTACGCTCGTGCTTTCCAATAACAAAACTTAGAACTTGTTGGGAAAGAGTTTCGATGCATCGTGTCTGGGCGAGATTCTCCTCTGGATTAAGAACTTTGCTTAGCTCATGTGTAGCAATCTTAAGTTTTTGCTTAGAGGTTAGAGATCTCAGATACTATCATTCTCTTCATAGATACTGTGTCGTCAAAACTAGCCGTTCAATATGCTGTGATTCATTTAGTGCTATGTGGTTGTTTGTAGGGTGGAGTGAAGTGTTGAACTGCAGCAGTGAGAACAAAACTCAGTGCACTGACAGATGTCGTTGCTTATTTCTGGATTCAGCTTGATATGACTTCTTTTTGTACTTTTTATTTTTAGGACCTGTACCTAAGGTACAAGATTGTATTGGTTTTGTGAAAATGTATGTAAAATGTAGAAATAATGGTCAGCGAACCATCCTCACCGCCCCCCCCAAACTTACCCCCATTCTGGTCAGGTGTGATAGAGGAGTCGATATAGCCATATCCGTCTGAATGAACAAAAGGATCTCGGAAACGGTAATATATAGAGCCTCCGTTCTTTTTGCATTCGACTAAGACTTCGCCGGATTTTTTCTTAACTGTTTTGTACTTCAATCCGTGGAGCCAAACGCAATCATATGCTTGATTAACCTTGAGAAAGATTGCGGTACATTACTCGCGAAGTTCAAATGCTTTTCATATCTCTGATGTTATTCTATTTAGTTGTTGTACATGTATGAACGGATTTTAACAAGAACACACTTTCAAACAGTATGGAAAGGTAGGATGGTAGGCTTTGGGCCTGTATGCCGCTGGCTGTGATTGTTTTTCCTTTCCGCAGTTCGGAATCATGACTATGACCGATTTCTTACACTATGTTGGAAAGTGTTTAAAAATCGCGTTAAATAAGATTGTAATATAAATAATAGTTATGCTGAGAAACTCCATGATCATTTTTTTTTGAAAATATAATCCTGACCTGCAGCCCTTTTGGGATCGAGCTGGGCCTTTATTACTGCATTTGTGTGAATTCTGATGTGTTCTCAGTAGTTTGAGGTTGTAACAGACGGATGCGTTTATTGATGAATTTGGCTAAATAACATATCTTAAGTGAGTTAAAAAACTTATGCCTTTTCTATGTCCATGTGTACCTACTTTCCATTGTGGTCTCTAATGGATGTAGAGACAATAGCTTGGGATTTCATGTAAGCTCCCGCTTTTCACAAGGAAAACTTAGAACTTCATGAACTTCGATGTGTTGTCTCTGGGCGAGTTTCTCCTCGAGTTTAAAATCTTTCCTTATCTCTGGTGTAGATTTTGCTTGAAGGCTAGGGTTCTAATTATAACCATTCGCTTCTTCGACGCCGCTTCGTTATGATGTGTTTCATCGAGTGGGGTTTAGTTGGTTGTGGTGTTGTGTGGTATAGTGCGGTAGCATATACTGTGGTGTGATATAGTGTGGTATGGTGTGGTGTGATATAGTGTGATGTGATAGAGTGCAGATGCAGCTGTGAGAATAGAACTCACTGCACTGACAGAGTTGACAATAGTAATTTTTTAACCGACTTCAAAAAGGAGAAGTTTTTATATTCGTTTCTATTCATAAATTTTTTTTTTTTTTTTTTGACCTAGTTACTTTTATATGAAGTGAGTTTTTTGGGATAATATTTTAATTGAGATCTCTCCAGTAAGCTTAATATAACTTAATTATGATCCGTTGAGATATCTGCAAGAGATTCAGCAGATATTAGATTACTTGAGATTCTTCGTATTATTGCATTTTCAATGAGATCTAGAATTTTCATTCGTAAAAAAAAACCTAGAACACCAATGTGTATGTTTTGAATTGGAGCCATCACCTAGAGTGTTGAAGAATTGAAGAAATTGTTTTGGGGGGCCAATAAACAATTGGTGACAATTGATTAAACACTGTTCCTCATTAGACGAAGTTTTTTACAATATTGAAAGAGAATACTAACTATGAGACACTTTGCTAACGCTTTGTATAATATTAAGTATCAATAATTGAAACTAATAATGAATTATATGTACGTTCATATTGATATTAATATAATATTGAGGACAACTGTCTAGTATACTTGATAAGTAGGCAATACTTAATTCCAGTGTTACCGAGCCAAGGGCAAGTGTGAAAACTACATATTTGATCTTTGGTTTTACTCATTTTTTTTTTTCTGTACAGACACATTTGTGAGATCGGTATACAGAATTATTTTTGGTGTTAGCTGATACAGAGTCCAAACTGATATACCACAAATATTTTTTTTTTGTAAATCCCATATAATCCCACCGCCTACTTAGGGGTTTCTGTGCAAAAATTTATTTGAGTCAATATCAACTAAAAAGTCGACTTTTTTGTTTCTTACGGACAGCTGCATCATATTTTGGAAATGCCCCTGTATAAACTCGCTGCTCACTTTTGGAATTTTTTTGGAAAAACTTTTTTTTGAAGTTAAAATACTTTAAAACTCGATTAAGTTGCTTCCTATAGTACATACATATACTAAAAGGTGTGTCCTCTCAGTTATTGGGATAGTCGCAATACTAACTCAGCACTCAATTAAACTTTAATAAAATTTTCTTAATACGTGTAACAGCAAGCCGCCTTCTATTGAAGGCGGTTTCGGATACATATAATAATGGGTGTAATCCAACTAATTTTTGGAATAAACTACCACTGCTCTATCTAAAATTTAAAAAAAAAAAAAAAAAAAAAAACAATATTTTATTTAGTAATAGAGCTAAGGTCAACCAAATTTACCATTTTTTTTCATTTCTTGTCCCTTAGATTAGTATTAAATTATTAAAATTAATGACATTCAAATGTCTTATAGGTTTCTATTTTATTTCTAGAGTTTTGTTTTTAAACTTTTTTTTATTAAACTTTTATTTTATTATCTTCTTTTAGATATTTATTAGTAAATATTTAAGACACTGAGTAAGTATAAATTATATACGTTGACTCATTTTCCTAAATTAAATCGCATACAACAATCTATGTCATAAAGTGTATACCCACTACTTTAATGATTGTCGACTACCTTCATTATCCTTCATTTTAAGGCATAATTATCGAGCGGCAAGCGACCTAATTATCTTTTGATTTGTTTACACCTCTAGAGTCATTTATCACTAGCAGCACGAAGAACATAATCATTCATCCGGTGTGCAGCATAATACTCCTACCAAGTGTCCTTTCAATTAAATAGTTCAAATACATTTATACAAAAAAAAAACAGTTGACGTCAGCCTGGTCTGAACCTGTCGTGACCCCAATGCACTGTAGCTAATTTTTCATAGAATGTGTCAACATTTCGTCGTAAAGAAATCTTTTATTGTCTTTATTGACCGCCCAAACTCTGATAATTTGATTTGTTGGGGTAGATTAGGTGTTTATACATGGAGTATTCTTTCGTATACTTCATTTTAATGCTGAATTATTTAGTGTACAATATTCCAAAGAAGTTTATTTAATATGTCTGCAGCTTTTTTATAATACGTATTTCATTGTGACAGGTTTCCTGTTTATTGAACTTTTCATGTATAATTCTTTCTGTTTCATTGTAGTTTTCTGAGAATATAAATATTTACATATATGCGTTATTGTCCATAAAGTTCATCATTGCTTGGTATAAGAAATGTTTTATTGCGTACTTCATGCGAACTATCATTATTTTATTCAACTTACACATTTTTTTAGTCGCTGAATGAATATTATTGATAGATAATGCATTTGTTTAGTAATTTGTAACACGTTTCGAAGCAATAACCTAAAGGATATAAAGCATTAAAGCGAAAGAATTATAAATATGCATTACTCATATGCCTAGGCATTTATGCATGGCATAGAATTTAAATAAACTTTGATTCTTATTTCGTAAATTTTCAAATACAATTTAAAGACGGCACGTTTTCCGTGACTTAAATTCTTTACCGAATTAATTTTTCGTGACGATGAAAAACATTTTTAAACCAGAATGAAGTGTACTTTCGCCATCGAAATGACGTCGATTTCGAATGTGAAAAACATGCAAAAAATTTACATGGAAATAATTTCAGCGGAAATGTTTGTACATAAAAGTACCTGCTATGTCTTCAAAAAACAACTTTAATGCAATTTTATGTATTTTTGTGTTAAAATTATATATTTTGTAATAAAAAAAAACATTTCCAGACATGCCATGAGACATGCAAACGTAATTGTTTGGTACATATGTAGTCGAACATAGTTGAAATAATTGCTACATAAAGCGATTCTGAGATTGTCATCTATGTTCACTATAAAATGTTTCCATGTACACATACATAAGAAAATGTACTACACCTATCGTAAATGTGGATACTGTGAAAGTTAAAGTTGGACATATATTTGAAAGCGGTAAGCTAGATCGCTACGTCCCATTCTTAACTTCCTCTTTTATATATAGTTTAAGGCAATGTCATTGGTTTGAAAAGTGCTAGCAAATACTTTGAATAGGATTTAGCAATTTAATTTATAGTTCAACATAAAATTCTTTTGTCACTGTCCATCACTCGCCTTAGACCATCGACATCGACACTAGACTTCGACGAAGCATTCGTAAAAATAGAAATCCACTCTATAATATAGAATGAATAATATTCTCTTTTTTCCCAATTTATGGATTTATTGGAAAAAAAATATATTATTCAAAGTAGTGACCATATAACTGGCCAGGATATTTTAACATCGTAGATGATCACTTGCATGCAATAAATATTCGGCTTTGCTCATAAAGTTGATTGCTGGCCGGACAAAACCTATGACTTTTTGCGCTTTGAATTGTCGTAAAAGTCATTTTATCGCCAGTAACAAAGCATCCCTCTTTTTTTTTTTTTTGGTGTTCAAGGAGATGTTCCCAAGCGAAAAACCTCATTCGAAGTCATGCGGCTTCAACTCGAATACCACACAGTTTCCTTGCACATTCACTAAGATTCGATTACCCTCGGCAGCACTTTTCTTAATATAAACTCACATCCTCTTTATAGCGTGTTCTCGATCTTAACTTCGACTTTGGCTTACCAGTTAAACCAATATCTAAAGTCTACGTAACCAAATACAAAAAAAAAGACAAGTTTCCAAGACTGTAAAACGTCGTCAACCATTTCTTCAACATACCAACAGAAACTCCTACAAATCAAGGAAACTATAGTTAACCAACGCTTTGTCTACACTGAGAAATTAATATATGGTCTGGCCTCATCTCTTTGTATAATGACTAATAATTTTCAGAAATATCCCTACCATTCATAAAATTTTTCACAAGAAATTATTGCTATTCATTATAAAGTCGTCAAAATCCGCTATATACTACCTATGCTATGACATATGTATAGGCGACAAACACCATCTTTAAGCATTGTTCATCACAATGCATTGAAAATAATTTCAAATCTGTAAAAATTTTAATTTAAATGTGACAGCAAACTTAATGAAAATAGTTATTACTGCCAGATAACTGGCATTGTGTGAACTTAGCTTTAATTAGCGGAACCCGTCACCGTAAAAAAAAAATAGTTCCAGTGCATACAAAAAGGAAGTCGCGGATAAGACACTACTATGATGACGACTTCCGCAAACGATATAAGGACAAAGATTTAATAATATGCAAATGGAATGTCAGCACCCTTAATAGGGATGTTGCAAATATCAAACTGGTTGATGTCATCGAAAGATACAAGGATGACATCACTTCGATCTAAGAAATGCGATGGATAGGACAGGGTTTGGATGCGGTTTCGTGGTAAGTAAGAAACTACGTATCCTTGTCTACAAATTCACGCCTGTTGACGAGCGCTAGGCCCTTAAGTCGGCAAATTGCAATCACAACAAACCGCCGAAGCCTTCTCAAACACATTCTCCTGACTGCTCCGGGAAACCTCTCTTCTTCTCAAGATATATGTGAGCAGTAGAGACATATTACCTGCTGGTTGTATAAAACCTGTGAGTAATTCTTGGTACGACGAGAAGTGTCGCAATGCTACTACAGAGAAGAACGCTTCCTATCAGCGATCTCTGCAGTAGGGAACAACTAGAGCTGTTAGAGATCGATATTGAGAGAAACGGAGAGAGGAGAAATTCCTTTTCAGACGCAAGAAAAAGGAGCAAGTAAGGCGGGAGTTTGAATATGTTGAGATATTACGTTACAGAAATAAAGCTCGAAAATTCTATCAAAAAGTCAAGCGTCTGACCCGTAGTAGCTTTCTGTAAGGATGAAAATGGAAATCTGGTTACTAATGAACCGGAATCACTGAAATTATGGAGCACTCATTTTTCTAACCTACTCGGAGGCGATGAAGCGCACAATTCCTCAGATATAGATATGACACCGAAATCACCATTTAATGACGGCACTATAGTGCCACCGGACAATAACGAATTCTATTCAGTTATTAAAAAGCTGAAAAATATCAAAGCGGCAGGCTCTGATAGGCTGCCAGCTAAGTAATTAAAGAACGGCGGCGAAGAATTCATTAGAAGACACGGTCCGATGAACGAATACCCAATAACTGAAATCTCAGTATTCTTTGTCCTATCTTTAAGAAAGGAAACACCGCTGTTTGCGCTCACTACCGCAGAATAGGTCTTCTTTCCATCGCATATAAGGTTCTATCGGGCACGTTGTGTACTAGGCTGAAGCCATATATGGATTCACTCATAGGATAATATCAGTATGGCTTCAGATCAAAAAAGTCGACCAGTGACCAAATATTCACATTACGCCAAATCTTAGAACGCGTGAGTTTGACAAAGACACACACCACCTATTTGTCGTCTAAAAAGCCGCTTTTCGACGTCCTTTCTGCTCTAAGTATCCCGGCAAAAATCGTTCGTTTTCGGAACATGACAAAGGGAGAAAAGAACCTCTCTGAACCCTTTGATAACAAGTGATAGTGTGATGCGCTGAAATCTGATTTCTTCAATCTGCTGATGGTATACAACCTACGCCAGTTTGCATTTACTGATATTCAATGTCGTTTCTGGATCACACCATTCTGTAACTTCGGTGATGATTTGGTTAAAATTGATTATATTTAAATGTTCGTTTATTTTATGGGTTAATATGTAGCGATAAGTTCTGAGTTCAGAGGCAATGAACAGTATTACAGAGAGTAAGGATCTTTGGAGGGTGTCACGACCTGGAGAGAAAAAAGGTTTCCGGTTTGAACTATAGTTACCAATAGAAGACAAAATTTTTTATGTAGCTTACAATGTTAGGTACCTTTTTTTATCTGTGTATAACTTTGTGGATGCTGTGATGTATGGTTTCTGGTTCATAAAGCTGATCTGAAAGTCTAAAATATCCTAAACAAGAATAAAACAAAGAAGTGGCGTAGCAACGCACTACTGTTTATACGATGTTATGGGACATATTGGACGTAACATTTCTGACTTTGAATTGTAAACAGTTTACACAAAGTGTAAATTGAATTTTTCAAGTTTGTTCTACAGCTGTTGCCGCTTTTTAAGGGGTTGATATGAAAACACCCTGTTTGTGCGTAGAAGTTGACAACAAACAGCAACAGTTGACGACTTGTTTGTTATCTACGAAAAGTGTTGCTATGACAATGAAAATGAAAAGAAATCCTTATAAATTTTATGAGTCTCAAATTGTTAAAAATATTTCGAAATAATAAAAAAAAATTGGAATTAATTATATAAATTTCTGTTCATTAATGAATAATTTTAAAGTAAACATTGCTGGCGTGTAATCAGCTGTTAAATATCGCGCCCCTAACTTGAACTGTGGTTGCCATGACAGCATCGCCGACGCAAACAAAAACAAACTCATAAAAATTTATTTTTCGCTGGTAAACATTAAAATCTTGTAGACTGTTGGATTAAAATAAAGAAAAATGAAATTAAAAACGCGCATTTGTAAGAAAACAACCTTAATTGAAAACAATAATGATTATCGCGCTGGTTCGGGTGCAAATAAATCAAATAAGAAGGATGCAGGGAATACCAAATCGAATATAAATTATCCACTTAGCTGTGTAGACTGGAGCAGCAATGAGGAAATCTATTTTGTAAGGTAAGCCGTTGCTACATATTTAATTAAACAATTTGCAAAACAATTTTATTTAAATTGAAACAGCGATGATCACCAAATCTACAAATGGAGCGATGTGACGCGCGAATCTGTGGAGGTAGCCAAATTGCCGGATGACTTTGTGCCCACCGATATGCATTGGTTACTCTTAGGTGGACGCAGCAGTGGTGGTGGCAAGGGCAGTGATACTTTATTGATTTCAAGTAATGATGGACGTTTTATAATATTAAATAAAAGTGCACGCGTGGAGCGTAATATCTCGGCGCATACAGCAGCTATTAGCGCAGCACGCTGGAGTCCAGATGGCGCAGGACTGTTGACTGGTAAGTTTTTAGTAATTTTTTTTTTTGTAGGTTGAAGAATTAAATTTTGAATTATTTTTTAAGCGGGTGAAGATGGTGTCATCAAAATCTGGTCACGTTCCGGCATGTTACGCTCCACAGTCATACAGAGCGATGAGCCTATACGCTGCGCACGTTGGGCACCCAACTCCACTGCAATTGTCTTCAGTCAGGGTGGACATATATCCATTAAACCGCTGGCTGCAAATAGCAAATTAATAAGAGTAAGTGCAGCTTTCTAGCTTAACAAAAAGAGATTCGCTTAAACTTATTTGATATATAGTGGCGCGCACATGATGGACTGGTGCTGTCGCTCAGTTGGTCCATGCAATCGAATATAATTGCCTCAGGTGGTGAAGATTTTCGCTTTAAAATCTGGGATGCACAGGGTGCAAATTTATATAGCAGCGCTGCAGAGGAATATGCTATAACAACGGTGTCCTTCAATTCCGAGAAAGATTTTCTGCTCGTTGGTACTTTTAATATGCTGAAGCTATGTTCCAGCACGGGCGTAAGTGGAAATTTTTAAATTTAATTAAATTAAAATTCTTATTGATTAATTGTACATGTAGTGGTCCTATAGCAGCGCACGTTTTACAGAACCCATTGTGGGCTCATTCTATACACTCGCCTGGTCTGCAGATGGCACACAGGTTGCCTGTGGTACCTCAACTGGTAATTTAATAATGGGCTACATTGTTGAGCAGCAGCTGAACTCGCGTAATTTGAAAGCGACTACTACAAGTCGTAAGTCAATTGCGCTGCAGGATATTTTGAATGGTACACAAGATGTTCTGGACTTTCCGGAGCGCATAATTAACTATGGACTGGGCTATGGACATCTGGTGGTAGCTACCTCCAATCAGTTGCACATCTATAATGAGAAGCATATAAATACACCGATTATAATCGATGGACGCTCGGATGTGCGTGTCATTGAAGTGGCAAAGAAGTAATGAATTAAATATAATTATTTATAAGAGATCTTCTCAAATATTCATACGCTACACAGATTCTTTATGGTACTGGATGCCACCTCTATTTGGGTCTACACCTACACAGGCCGCTTGCATCTTAATCCACGCTATCCCGGCTCACAGGCACAAATTCCTTTGCTCAATTGGCGTGGCCTTTCATTGGGTCTGGATGTCTTAGCCATCAGAGATAATTCAGATAATACTGTGCTACATCTTTTCGATCTCATACCAGGTGCCTCGCGTCAATACGAGCCACATTCAATACGCGCCAAGCAACAAATGGTCGAGATCGCTGCCTGTCGTGCTGGCACGGTGGATGATCAATTTGTTGTTTTCATCGATAATAATCGTGAGTTGTATATCACAGAAACAAGAAATCTAAATGGCGGCGGCAATGGTGGCAACAATGGCAATGGCGCTGAGATCTATAAGATTGGTACACAGGTGACTGCCGTCAAATGGGCGAGTGAGGCGAATATTTTGGTGGGTGTACATGACTCATGCTATAGCATATGGTACTGTCCAGGCGAGGGTGCTGCTGATCCCACAATTATAGCGCTGACAACTGTTACAATTGATACCGCGTATGTTTAAATTTATGTAAATGTGTATTCAGAGAATAACTATTTCTTTTTTCGTCTTGGCAGTGAATTCGGCAAGAATATTGCCATTGAGTCTTTCGATGATGCCATTATATCCTTTCGTTGCGCTGGCGCTTTACTGCCCGTCAATGTTAATATCTACTGCGAAATATTACAACGCACACTTATGGAGGCACAGTGGCAACAGGCGCTGAAGATTTGTCGCCTGGCGCAGAATGCTAGCCTCTGGGCCACTTTAGCTGCTGTCGCCACACGCAAGAATCAATTGCAGATTAGCGAGGAAGCATACTCGGCAGCGTTGCAAATCGATAAGGTTAGCTATTTGCAATACATCAAAACACTAACACCTTCGAGTCCTGAGCAAATGGCTGAGAATTCACTGATGCTGGGACGCCTTATTGAAGCGGAGACTGTGCTGTTGCATAATCGCAAATACGAACAGGCCGTGGCACTCGCATTACGCATGCATAACTGGCGTCGCGCCTTGGAGATTGCACAGAAGCATCAGACTTCATTGCTGGAAACCGTGCTGGCGCAACGCAAGAAGTATCTCAAGGCGTTAAATCGTGAAGAATGGGATGCAACATATCTGAGCTTTGCAGTAAAAGAGAAAGATTTGAGTGAATAAATGCTTTTATTTTAAATGCGTATTTTTAATATGCCGGATTAACCATCGGTTTACCCTCCAAGGCATTCAGTATATTTTGTGCTGCAATTGCGCCCATCTCGTTGGTTGTCTTCCAGGTTTGCGTACCCAAATGTGGCAGCACAACTGTAAACAAAGAAATTATTAATTACTCGTATTTCTGTTTTATAAATGATGGCTTACCACAATTTGGCAATGTCAATATTGGATCATCTGCTGGCAGCGGTTCAGGCGTTGTTACATCCAAGCCAGCCGATGCAATCTGTCCTGACTTTAATGCCTCATATAGCGCTTTTTGATCGACAACACCTCCCCTGGCAACATTTACAAAGACTGCATTGCGTTTCATTTGCGCAAAAGCTGCTGCATTGAATTTGTGTCTTGTCTCTTGCGTTAAAGGACAGTTGACCACCAGAAAATCACTTTCTTTCAGTAAGTCTTCAAATGGCACATGTGTCGCCTTGTATTCGGCATCGTTTTCTTTGCGGTTTCGTGTTGTGTAAATGATTTTGGCAACATCCCAGCACTGCAAACGCTTGGCAATGGCCTGTCCAATACCACCGAAACCAAAGAAACCAACTACAGAGTCACGCAACTCTTGACCCATCATCCAGTCGATTTGTTCTACACGCCATAGTGAGCTGTAAAGAAATGTGATGTATATAAAGGATTATTTTATTGTAGGTAAGAAACATTTGGATCTTAGTTAATTGAATTGTGTGAAATGTTTCCACGGATTCCATAACTAATGGGTGATAATGATATACATATGATATATATGACAATAACAAAATTATTTTTTTATTTTGTTATATAAAGAGCTTGGGACCATAAACAAAGAAATAGCTCTAATGATAACCAAAATAAAGCTTTGGATGATGACGACCACCTCAAACAATATAAGGACCACGATTTACGGATATACAACTGGAAAGTCTGCACCCTCAATAGCGATAATGCAAATATTCAACTGGTTGATGTCCTCGAAAATTTAAGGCTGACATCATTGCACTTCAGGAAATACGGTGGATAGAGCAGGGTTGCTCTAAAAAAGCATCCTGTGACATATACTGTAGCTCCCATGAGAGTAAGCACGAAGCGTTTTCGTGGTAAGTAGGAAACTATGTAGTCTCGTCTCTAGATTTACGCCTGCTGCCGAGCGCCAAGACAAAAAATTTAATATAAACCAGATTTTTTCACACGCCCCGATGGAAGAGAAAGACGACAATGCTGAAGATGAGTTCTACGAACGCTTGGAACGTCTATACGAGCGCTTTTCCAAACACGATATCAAAATCGTGCCAAGATTAAGAAGGAAAAACCGTCGGAAAATATATTCTTCACGACACTTCCTCCAATAATGGAGAGAGGCTAATCGATTTCGCCGCAGGTCGGAACATGAAAATTAGTAGTACCAGATTTCAACATCCACAAGGCTACATGGGTGAGTCCAGATCAAATTACACGCAATAAAATTGATCATGTTCTGATTGCGAACTTTACGTGGTCCCAACATTGACTCGGACCACTATCTTGTCGCAGCCTAGGTACGCACTAGGCTCAGCGTAGTGCACGCCGCACGTTGCAACATGCAACGAAAGCTAGACGTCGGCAAACTGCAATCAGAATAGACCGCCGTAAACACACTCAGAATAGACCGCCGTAAACACATTCTTCCGGCTGCTCCGGGAAACCACTCCGTCTTCTCAAGATATATGTGAGCAGTGGAAACATATCACCCGCTCCATGGATAGGGCTTTCAAGGATGTCATTGGTTTTACAGAACCTGTGAATAATTCTTGGTACGGCGAGGAATGTCACAATGCTACTGCAGAGGAGAACGCTTCCTATCAGCGAACTCTGCAGTCGAGGAGAAACGCTTTTTCACACGCAACAAAAAGGAGCAAGAAAGGCGGGAGTTTGAGGATGTTGAGATGTTACGTGACAGAAATGAAGCTCGCAAATTCTATGAAAAGGTCAAGCAGACACTGAAGGTTTTAAGCCCGGAGCAACTTTATGTAAGGATGACAATGGAAATCTGGTTACTATGAACCGGAATCACAGAGATTATGGAGGAAAAGGTTTTTTATTCATTTTTACTATTTATGCTTGTTTAAATTTAAATATGTTGTATTAGAAGTCTAAAGTTACTTCGTCAAAGTCCCACTAGCTGTACGTGGTCCACTTGTAGCTGAATTTTTTATGGCATTAAACAAATGGCGAAGTGGAAGTTCGTTAAAATGCAACAAGCACACAAACCTTCAACAAAACTTCAAACTTTCGAATTATTCCAATTGGAAAAATGGAAAATATTTAACAATGGAGTTCTTAGCATCACACGCTTAAATTTGTATGGAATATATGCACGGTTGTGCACCCGAATTAAACAAAATCTCACCTAATCGGATTAGTGATTGAAATATATTGTGTATCGTTTATCAATTGATGTTTTTTAAACACTGTCAAACTTATCTTTCAATATATGAAAAACTGTTCGAAAACGTGTTATCCCCTACGCGCGATAAAAAAAAGTAATAATCGTGTTCGTGTCAAGTTTTTAAAAATGTCCGTCCCCATTATAGAAATACTTAAGCTAGACAGCAACAGCATTACTGCTTCTGCTGTTGGTCAACCATGTGAGTCCGCGTTGCAAGAAAAGTGTCCGCGCCGTGCGATCAATTTTGATAAAGTAGAAATTTTTTATTTTGCACGCCAACAGGGCTTTGGCAGTATACCCATCGCTGGTGGTTGTACATTGGGCATGAGTGCGCGACATATAGACTTCAAGACATTAACAATGTTGGAGCATGACGCCGAGCGTTGTCGCGCACAACATCAACATGGCTCATCTAGTGATGATGCTAATGAGAATAAAGAGAATTATCCGCTTGGTTCCAACCAGAATGCACCATGGAATGGTGCACTACAGCTTCTACCACCAATGAAACGACGTAGTATACTCAAGAAAGCCGGCATACGTACAATCAATGCAAATGAGACAAATGAATGCCGCCAAATACGCAATTCACGCGAGGCTTGTGGCTGCATATGCCGTGATTCTTGTCAACCCGAGACGTGCGCTTGTATACTGTCGGGTATTAATTGTCAGGTGGGTTCGTAAATGAGAATAGGAGGTAAAAATTAAATATTTAAAATATAAACACTTTAAGGTGGAAAAATATAAATTTCCCTGCAGTTGCGCACAACACGCCTGCGGCAATATGCATGGACGCACGGTGTTTAGCCCAAAGCGTATGCGATCTCATATTAAACAGACTGTAACCAGAATGGATATGGTGGCACGGCAGCAGAAGAGTTTCCCCAATATGGCATACGAGTTGGAAGGTAGTGCCGTTATAACAGCGACAACTAGCAAAACTATGTTGGATGCTATTGATACACCACCTATTCAAGACACAGCTAAGCATTGCCTTGGTAGTGGTCGACAACCATTGTCTACACTTCATGAGCTAAAATTAAGAGATCTTTAGTGAATTCGAAAAATTTGGTATATCTTACTTCAATTCTTAAAAAAAAATTTCATATATGTCCATATCCGACTAGAAATGGTACACATATCTGTCCTCCTTGCTGAGTATTTGTAATTTAAATATTTTGTTGTTGTGTTTTTGTTGTCGTTTAATCATACACAAATATAATAATAAAATAAAATATTAAACAAGGATTCAGATCTGCAGCGTTCTTTTTTGGATTTTAATTAGGTAAACATGTTTCCAACATATGTTGACATGATTAGTAATTTGCCGGTGCTTGTATCTTCATCCCTGGAGTAACAATACATAGGGCGCGCCACCCAAGTAACAGACCAAGAGGAGGAGCACCTATCCTGATAAGAGATCAGCTAATCCCAATTGACACCAGCTGCAAATAGAAACCATTGCGGTATCCACTATCAAACGTGATCTGCTCATCTCCTCGCTCTATTTACTTACGCAACACACCTAGTCTACTGAAGACTTTTATAATTTTTTTTGCAGCCTTGAAGCAAAGATTTTAATCGAAGACTTCAATGCCAAACATTGGTTATGGGGGAGCTACAGAGCGGATTCGAAAGGGACAAGATTACAGAAAGCTGCAGTCACCTCCTTTGTGCAAATCCTATCCACCGACCAAGCTACCCACTTTCGCTACGCATCAGGACAGAGTACCAACTCTCATCCGATCATCTCCCACTCATCTCCGCCTCAGTCCAGGGTTGATGTCGATGAAATGAAATGAACAACGCTGGGCTTGATCCTCGACACTATACGGCCTGAAGACTTAAAGGACGCATATGCACTTTTCCTGCTCTTAATCGATCTCAAGAAAACCTACCTCAGTGTACCAGACCACAAACGAGGATTAACCTAGCCACTGAGCTGCTTCCTCTAATTAACAGGTGACTCAGAACAGAGTATGTTCTTACGCGCGACCCTGTTGTAAATACAGTGTACTGAAGAGTATACAACAGGGTCAGGTCAACAAGCTTTTTATCGGGCACAAACAGCAGGATACAGACTTGTTCCTAAATAGGTCACTCCGAATTCGAGTACGAACTATTCCCTGTGGTCTCCAACAAAGCAATATAAGAGACAAGCACCAACAAAGTTCCCTATGCGCAAAACAGATGGGAGCAGAGCCGGATTCTCTCAACAGCGTGCGAAAACTTTTGCCAAACACATAGAGGCTAGGTTTCAACCCTTATACTCATTCAAACTAAACAGCCCTGGCCAGCTGACCGTTCTAGCCATTCCCACCACTATCGAATAGATCCAGTCCCACATCAAAGTACTAAAAAATGGAACGGCCACAGGTGAAGATGGTTTCGCGACAGGACTCCAAAGGTGCTAGCAGTCAACGCAAACCTTTTTTTTTTTTTGTACTTTTTTTCAACGCTGCTTTGAAACTTGGGTACTTCTCAAAACGTGGGAAGAAGGCCCAAATCGTTATGATCCACAAGCCTGAAAAGTCCATTGCGAAGCATTTTGAGACATGCCTGTTGACAGGATACTGGCAATCGACGAGATAAACTAAAAGATACACACCTTTCAGTTTGGCTTCAGAAAGGCACACGAAACCCCTGAGCAGCTAAATAGGGTGGGAAACTTTATCCCAGATGGGTTCCAAGCAAAGAAAAATACGAGGTATGGCACGATGGTCGAATGTGCAAAGCGAAAGGCATCTTCCTACCTCAGCTGTTATTGATATTGTGTAGTTTCCTGATCGACAGGACCTTTTTCGTGGTTCTGGTTGGTGGGGAGTCCTGCACGAAAAAAAACTCGCGAAGAATTTCCACAGGGAAGTATACTAAATTCCACCTTGTATACTAACCTTACATGGGACATGCCTACTAGGCGTACCATCTCTCCAGGACTTCGTCACTGCTACATTTTCTGATGACGCATTCATCCTTGCTATAGACGAATGCGTGTACAACGCAACTGACACGCTCCAGCTGTACCTATACAAAAATAACTTATGGGATAAAAGGTGAAATACTGGTATAAACTTCAGTAAATATACATCAGTGACACACACAATTAGACGAGACGATTGCCCTGGGTCTTCCTCCTCGGTCAACTGATTGGGCACTACGCTGGTTACAAATATCAATGAGTGAACCTAGATAAATGTCTCACATTTGGAACATATATTAATGCGGTCGTACAATCACTATACTCCAGAACTAATACCTGTCTCTGAAAAACAATCTGCACATTTACAAGGCAATAATGGCACACACACCCCTAAAATCGAGGATATCATTAATAATCAGACCGCAGACTATATAGAAAGACTTAATAGTCAACCAAATCAACTAGCTAAACGCCTCTTGGAACGCAGAAGAAAGTCAGAAGTTAAAATGAAAAGACGCCTACCAAGGATTTTTCCCATGGAGTTCAATTTAAAGAGTATATAATATATGAGGATATGAGATATATCCTCGATAGGAAGAAAATTTGTTGTTTTATATTATTTATTTTTTTCACAAAACTTATTTGAATGAAGTATTTTTTATATTTATTTCCCATTGGTTAAAGTTATCTGCAAGATAACAGGATGACCAATAAATTAATGTTTAACAAAAAAAAAAAAAATTATCTCAACAACGATCCCGATTTGCTCAAAAGGCTGTTATAAAGTTGAAACCAAAGACAAATATTCCAAAGGGAAGCGACCAAAATTTCCTCACCTCCGCCGAACAGCTGTTCAGAGGTTACTAAGGGTATACTTGTCCTTACGGATGCATGTCCGTTTGCAAAAGATTCATCGTTAGACAGTTCCAAGTGAATGGCAGTCTATAACTTTCGCAACTAATGGTGGCTACTGCAAACGATCTCATCCTTAAAATTATTAGTTTTTTAATATTTTCTTATTTCTTGCGTAACATTCCACTCAGTTGGTAACATCTTATAAAATCTGCTCAAAATGTAACAATTTAAAAAAAAAAACTTGATTTGTTATTTGCATTAAATATTTTCGAAGAAACAAATAGTTAAGATAAGAGTGAATATATGTATATGTTTGCATAGATCAATCCGTAGAACATAGCTGAAGAACATGCATTCTATGGGCCATCCCCGCCTTTAACCTGTTTATATAGCTTAATTTCCGTCTTATAAGGTAAAAATAAAATCGAATTCCTGGAATTGGTTGAATAATAAAAAGTATTTAAAAAATAAGCAAATAAAGATCTATAGCTGGATTGTCAAAATCTATAACTCCCTACATATTCCAAATCTAAATGGTTGATGGTGGACGAATTTTGAAAGAGATGGTATCATCTTAAATAGTATTCCCTATGCTGAACTGTCAAAGTTACACAAAGCTTGTACAAATGTATGTAACTGGCAGAAGATTTGGTAGATCCCATTTACTATATATATATATATATATTCTTGATCACCATCAAAAATCGAGACAATATTACTATTTCTATTTGTTGGACATTCTGATACTTTGTAAGAGATAAATCCAGACTCTAATTCAAGCACTTTATAAACTAATTGTCTCCTACATGAACACTCTTTGATGCCTCCAGTCGTAGGAATACCATTTTTTTTATACACATTTGACATTTAAAATTTTCTACAAAGCCAATATACCCAATTTTTCTTTTTCAATTGCAAATTATTATCTCTTCAACTTATCTCATTAAATAAATAAACAATTTTTTGATTAAATAAATATAAGATAAGCAGTTAGATCCTATATAAAAGTTATTGTTTCTTACCAACAGAACTTAGTAATATTTCCAATAACAAAAGATGAAAGTGCTTTTAAAAATTTGCTGCCTTTCGATTTGTCTGCTCATTGCAACCTCTATAGAGGTGGGCAATATAAATTTTAATCTGAATACCGCAAATATACCCAAAAATTGTGCTGAAATCGTGGAAAGCGGAGTGTATCTAGTAAAAACTCCACCGTATGCTGTATATTGCAGAGTAGTGGGTGGTAAGGGATGGACTGTAATACAAAGACGCAAAGATGGCAGTGTTGACTTCTATCGTCCCTGGGTGGATTATGTAAAAGGCTTTGGTAACTTAGAAGGAGAATTTTTCATTGGTTTAGAGAATTTACATTTGCTAACAACATACGATAATATGGAACTGATGATCATCATGCAAAACTATCAAAATAAAGTGCAAATCGCTAGATACGATGCCTTTGAGATTGGCAATGCAACTGCAGATTATAATTTAAAAGTGCTCGGGATTTCTACGGGCAATAGCAGTGACTGCCTTGGTTATCATAGATCGCATAAATTTGAGACATATGATCATTCGAAAGAAGTTTCCGTATTTGGAAAGTGTCCGCAAACATTTAGAGGTGGTTGGTGGTTCAATAGTTGTCAGCTAAGGTAAAGAAACATAATAGTTTCTAAAGGTTTATTGTTGTACATTAATTTTTTTTTTTTTTTATAGCAATCTAAATGGTGAATATGGCGCAGGAAAAAATAAAACAGGCATCAAATGGGGAGGCCCTTTCAGTGATATATATGTTATGAAATTTGTCGAAATGTTGATACGTCCTAAAGTTGTTTAAGACGAATAAAATTAAACTTAATACAAGTGTTTAATTATAAGTTTATACCGATTAATAGTTTATACAATATATATACTTCGAATTATTCTAACCTTTAATATAACATTAATCATATATAAAAAAAAAATAATCTTTTTATGAATAAAAAAGCATAATATCCATGCTTATACCCAATGATGCTCACAAACAAGCTAGAAAGTGTGCAACAACTCCATTCTTCGGACCGCTACCAATGTACTACTATTTCTCCAAGCTGTGCCAAAAATGGGAATTTATGAAATGATTTCGTGGTTTCATTTACCTCGAGTAACCGATCGATGTTAATGGACTGTAGGGTATGAGTGAAACCACTAACCCACTAAAGGCGATGTAGGGGACAAAAGTGTTTAGTGAATTTAGAGTTCAGTTCTCAACATATGGAAAAGATTTCCGTTTATGTCAATACACACACCATCAAAAACATCTACAGGAGTTTAACTGAACTACATAATGACAGTAGGTCCAACCATTCAATAAGATTTGGCGTCTTTATTGATCAACTTCAAGCGTACAGAGTAGCACCATGTGGCGATGTTGAAAAGATGTACAGATAAATGGTTGTTCATCCAAATTATTTATATTGTCAAAAGATATTGTGACGAGATGCATCTGGTCAGCCCATATAGCACTAAAGAGTGTAACTTTTGAGACCGAATCAGCACCTTTCTTGGTTACAATATGACTTTAAGCGACAGCAGACGAAGTAGAAAACTATTTAACACCTGAAGCTATTAAAAATAGTATATTATGTTGATGAATTCATTGGAGGAGCCGACAATGTTGAAGAAGCTCAAAATCTTAAAGATGATCTTTGTGGTGGTCTTCTAGCTTAATCACACAAACCTCATTTCTCGACTTTGCTAATAGGGACCCAGAAGACAGTTTGAAAATTTTTGTATTGTCTTGACATTCTGGTACTGAAAGTTTGGCGTTTCATTTGGCTCCAACCAAAGACGTATCTACAAAACGAGGCACTCTGTCAGAATCCACAAAAATATATGATCCATTGCGATTTCTTTCACCATACACCATCGTCATAAAAGTAATGTTTCAAGAACTATGGTTGCTAAATGTTGGCTGGAACGAAGTGTTCCCTGAATATATAACTAGACAATGGATTCGATTTCGTGAAGAGTATGCCGTTCTTAACGCCAAATCAAACTGGCACGGTTACGAAAAATATCTGTGCCCCTTCTCGGATTCTGTGGATCACTGCTGCTTTCTAAGTTGTTGCAAGTGCTTAAAGCAGCAATATCCTGTAAGAATGTGGATGTTTTCGCCTGGATCGACTGGTGACCCCGATAACGCCTAAGTATGATGTTGTATTGAAATATTCAGTATTTTAAATTTTTATGTTCTTACTAAAATTTAATTTAAATAATTATTATTAAATTTAAAGAATTTAATAAATTATAAACCTGCTGTATAGCTTGTTGAAAACCACATATTACTGTTGTCAAGTACATCCAATTCTGGCATTAAATAATCTTTAAACATGATGACTTAGTTCACATATTCGTCAATTGTGACTGCAATACTGTACAAATGTTACTACTCGTTCGATTTTTTATCAAAAAAAGCATTGAAATTGTCATCCATTTCCAGCAATCGGAATATTTGGTACCATGATTTTTTCTCTAAACTTCATTTGACTAGGAACATGATATACGATGACGTACGAATAAACGTCCCAAAAACCTTAATCTTTTGTCATGGAAACAACTTCGATGCTTACATTAGTATGGAGCATATATTCCTATATTGATCCATGTGTGATGTTTTATTGTTATTGTTTATTGTTTCAAGCTAAATCAAACCACAACAAATTGTTTTTTTTTTTTTAATCCATGAAAGGGGACATATTTGAATGGGAGCAACCCCTTTCAGTGGTCCGATATGGTAGATTAAATTTAGCTTTTTAACTAAAATAGTATTTAAGAACTCAGAAAGGAAGACAGGTTTTTATGAGTACCGCACCCTAAAGAGAGAGGTTGGCACGTTCATTAAACACTTCCTATCTGAAGAGGAAAACAGAAGGCATGCTTAGCATGTTAATTGATTATATAAGTCTTATAGACAAGGAATAGGAGAATATAAATATCTACACTCAAAAAAAAAATTTTCCTGAAATTTAGGAATCATTACCTAAAAAATTTTTTTTTACCTAAAACAGGAATTTAATGTAAAATTTTGCCTAAAAATGAATTTTATGACCTTTTTTTACCTGAAATATTAGGAAACTTTTTCCTTGAAATTCATTTTTAGGCAAAATTTTACCTTAAATTCCTGTTTTAGGTAAAAAAAAATTTTTTAGGTAATGATTCCTAAATTTTAGGAAAATTTTTTTTTGGGTGTAAATATCTTATAGTATCCAAGCTCTCCATTTAAATATGGAGAGCCAGACAGATTGATGGATAGACCGACATTTCTATATAGACTCGCCATTTCATGCTCATTTAAATTTTTAATTTTTCAATAACAAATAATATTTTACGTTTTTATAATAGAAAAAAAAATACTTTGCTAAATGTACAAAAAAAAATTATGTACTTACTAAAGGTTAACAAAGCTTTTGCTAAACGAACAGCTTTTTTAGCTTTTTTTAGTAAACAGAAAAACAGCTGAGACAAAGCTTCAAGTTTTCCAAGCAACTCAAACAGCTGCTCTTAAAAAATAAAACCGTAATCTTTCGATCGCAAACAGATACTCACTTATCGATTTCCCTTCTGCCCGCATGAAAATGTCTACCAGCTGAGATCATTAGACCAATTGCCAAATCAGCTACAGAATTCTTTACCACGCCGGGTGTATGTCCCAATGGCATTTGACGACGTTTGAACTCTTCCAAATCAACAAAATCGATGCCGGACGACATTGTAGAAACCGCTTTCAGTTGCGCGCCCGCAGCATCAAGTATTTCGCCATTTAGCGGCTGATAGTGTGCCCAGAATATTGCATCCATGCCGGGTAGCTTCTGTAGAATCTCTGTGCGTGAGGGGGGTACACTTTCGCAGACGATTGTCTCGCAACCGCGTGAGCGTAGCAACTCGAGTGCTGAGGGCGGCACATTTGGATGAGAGACGAGCACTTTATAGACGCGACGTGCGGCAGACATTTTTCTATATTTTTTATTCGCGATTTGAAAAATTTGCCAAAGCGCCGGCACTCTCTGCTATTTCCAAGCGACAAAGCCAAACTGATGCATGGAAAATATACGCAATTCGCTTACTCTCTGCAGCGGCAGTTTTATTGTTTATTAAAGAGCATAAAATTGTGTGCTCTTATGCAGAGCCTACTAATAGTTTACTCAGATACGAGTGCACAGTGTGTCGAAAGCGTGTAATAAATTAATGAGAGCTCAAAGATATATTTATTGTTGAATTAATAAATTGAAATTTTATAGTGGAAAAATTATACATAATAAGCAATAATTTTTTTTATTTTTACTCTTTTAATAAAAGTTGAGAAACAAAATACATGTTCGAGTACAGTATATGTACATATATACTAACAATGAAAATTATCTAATGTTAAAAATATTCCTAAAATTCTAAAATAAACCTGAAAAGATGTCTCGCGAACTATTAAATATAAAAACTATCATAGTTTCACCTGATTCAAGTGCAATTAAAACATTTTCTCACAAAAACAAGATCTGGAGAAATAAACACCTATAACTTGGCATCATATTTTTAAAGGTTTTGAGCAAAATAAGCATTATTTACGGGAAGTTTCAGTTTTCTCCTTTAATTCAAATAAAAATCTGTCTAAAGCCTTAATGGTTACTCCATTATTAATTAAAAAGGAGCACGAAAAACAAGTCCAGAGAGAAAATTAATAATTGTAGACATTACTCAATGAAGATCCATGTCAAATGTTACAAGAATTGGCTAATTCAATGGAAGCTGATCAACGATTCACAGCCAAGCGTTTAAAAGCATTAGAAACGATTTAAAAGCAAAGAAGTTTTGATCTGTATAAAACGAAGCCTGGAGACATGGACAGGATTGAATGTCTAAAAAGGAAGAGTTATTTCGCATTGTCTTGGAATTGTGAATGAGGCTAAAATGTGGATGCATTATAACAGCCCCAAAAGTGAAATGTTGAATTTTAAAATCAATTAACCATCAACCGCGAAGTCAAAGTTCTCTTTAATTGAAGTTCATGATTAAAAACGAATGAGACCATCTTGGCAGATATTTAACGAGCCTAGCTACTAGTTCGAGTAAAGACACAATAGAGTGATTTATCATTACGACAATTCTTAGTTCCAAGTTGGAAATACTGACATCGGAATTTTGACCTACCTGAACAGCATTTCCCTAATTAAAAAGAAGCAAACTTTGGATCGACCGTACTTTACTAAAAAGATGGAAAAATCTAGTGTTGAGCAATACATTATACTATTTTTTTTTACTGATGCTGACCCTTGGTTATTTTTTGAAAAATAGTTTCTAATTCTTTTTAAACATGAGAAATAACATTCAGATGTGGCTTAGTTATTATTAATTAATTATTATTTTTAGCATTAAATTTGCATCGAACCAACATTGCCTAGCCAAATTTATGGTATAAATACTATTCATCACAAGACCTCACCCTCCATTCGCATTCCTACAAATTGAGCAGATATAGAAGTTAGATATTAAAGTATATATTTTTGCATAAGCTTTCCATCCATGTGAAAGTACTCCTAAATAGCGAACCAATAAGCGGAAATGTAAATACCTGATTTATATTACTTTAATATTTTGCTTCTAAAAATCGATAGAGATCGAAGTTCACTTAAGTGGTCGTCCACTTTAGAGATTTACCTCGTCTATTGCTGGATGTTCTAAATATTGCAATAAATAATATAATAAAATGTATATATATATTTAATAAAATGACTGGGGTGACAACTATATAAGTAACAATGTATATATAGGGCATCGTACAAGACATACTCCCGAAGATGTTACCCTCCAAACACGGGGAATGACACATACCGAAGCAAACCTGCAAAAATAATTTGAATTATTTAACTCATTAAAACAAGTAAGAAAATTACAATCAGGCGTAAGCGACTGTAAGAGGCCCTGTACCAGTACAGGTCGCCTAGCAAACACATTAAATGTTTCCCGAGCTTATGACCACTTCTCACTGCACGAATAAGTGCCTTATAAAACATTTTTTTATGTATGAAATAAATGGAATGGAAGTATAGTAGGTCGTTCAAATTCAATTGATTATAAAATCGTCAAATTTTTAGCATTGGTGTTGATTTTATGGGGAAGGGGGGACGGGAAATAAATAAATATAAATTATTAAAACTCCGGAGCAGTCCTAGTCGAATGCAAAAAACAAGAAGTCTCTTTCTGTTACAGTTTCCAAGATGGCTATATCGACTCCGCTATCACGCCTGACCCTAATGGGGGTAACTTTGGGGGTCTCTGATCATTATTTCTACCTGTTACATACATTTGCACAAAACCATGGGCTCTTGTACCTTCGGTACAGGGCTTAATAAGAACATGTTTACATTGAAGTTAATACAAAAGTAATGGCAGAAGGAGGCGTGTGAGACCCTATAAAGTATATATGTATACTATTAATCAGCCTCCAAAGTCGTGCTGGTCCCTCTGTCCCTCGTTCGTATCTGTGAACAACGAGATTCATAAACTATAAGAGATAGACACTTTAGATTTATCTTATCTGTATGCAGATAAAAAGACAAAATATATGTTGAAGCTAAATTTATGGAGGACCAAACCAATATGGTTCTTGAGAATATTTTTTGAATCAAAAACAACAACCAGAAATCGAATACTTTTTTTTCCATCTGATGGCAATGTTGTTTAGGATTATATGGCTGGATGGTAAGTAGCATTTTTTTTTTTCTGCTGAAGTAATTTGCTCGGATTTTATCATGATAGTCAAACTCATGAAGTGTTTGCTCCCGAATGGTTCATTTGAGATAATATCCCCTATACTATTAAGCGTTGTAAGCTTTTCGATGATATTTTTTTTTGTAAAATTTAGCTACGCAAAGACAAATAGCTTATTAGTATATTGGACCCAGGAGGCTCTGCAGGCTTGTGGCTTTTGTTCGCATAGCGAAAAAGGGTAATTTCTAAAAATTTTTATGTTACGTAAGACGCAAGACAGACCCTATAAAGTATATATATTCTTGATTAGCATTAAAAGTCGGGTCGTTATAGATCGGGTCAGTCTGGAGGACCTTATGAAATTCGAGATTTTTGAGACTATAATAGATAGAGCTTTCAAAATTTGAATATTCAGATTCTCTTAATTATTCTTCAGATAACTTGTTCCCCCTCCACCCCTAAAAGGAGGGGGAGTGGTTGGTTCAGCACTTACCAAAAATTTATTGATGTTATTAATTTTGCTAGAGACACCAAATTTAATCTACTTTATGTTAATCTTTATAAAATATTCAATTTAGGTCCAGATCGGAATCGGATCGAAATCTATAAAAAATATTCCATATAGGCCAAGATCGGACAACCAGCTGGGCTAGAACTCAAACATTTCGTTAAGATCAGAATGCAGCTTTCTTTCTTGTTTACAGCGTTCACTTCGAAAGTTTTCCAGTTCTGTGAACAATAATCAAAGCTCAGTAGTGCACGAGAAGTCGCCTTTAAACAGAGATTCTTTATCTAATCTAGTCCACGAGTTTTCTAACTTTTAAGATTTTTAATTATTCTTGAATGGGGTCACTAAATTTATTTGAGGTAGAATAGTTGAAAAGGAATGTTTAGGCAAGAACCTCGCATTTCTTGCTCAACTTTAGAGTAATCCTTTGACCCAATGTTTAAGGTAAGAATACTTTTAGGTTTCTCATTAATTATTTGTCAAATGATGGCAATAGTGTATTTCAGAAATATTTACAAAGTTTTAGAATTTTATTTGATTTAACCATTAAACTGCAGAAGGTTGGTCAATATTTTTGTTAAACTGCCAATTTAGGCGATGTTTATTCCCATTTTTATATTCGAGTGTAAAAGTTTAGGACTTAACAAGATTCTGTTGAATTCAGTAATCATTTGGTATATCTGCTGTGTGTACCTAATAGAAAAAATTGATATCTGAAATTTTCTACATTTGTAGGTCGTTTATGCAAGACGATAGCGTGGATAGAACCTGCATTAAATTCGAAAAGGAAAACATCCAAAGTAGAGTCCTGAAGTATGGCATATGGTTATCTTGAAAAACTGTTTTCCCAACAATGTGCACGGATGTTAGAAGGACCTTTTTTGACCTGCAGACAGAGCGTATCTACTCAGCGAGTATCCTACGCAGGCTTTCCTCAATGAATTTTTTGACTGAGAAGTCTCGACTGCAGATATAGTTCTAATAAACGTTGAAATGGAGATACTAAAAATAAGTAAAAATAAACTTATGGTTAGAACGCTCAACCTCAACGAATTGTTAAAATATTATCGATGTCTAGGTTGTATAATAATTTACAGCACGTTATTTTATAATAAAAACTTTGAATAAATTTCATTCATTTTAAACACTTTAATAACAAACATTTTTCTCATGTTTTAATTAATTTATTTTTATTCACACATAATCATCACATAATTAATTTTAACAACCGTTTTGTATTAATTTTATAACCATTAAGCACGCTAGCTTCTGCAACTTTAATAGGTTTAATAGGCTGGAGCGAACATGGGCTCGCCGGCCAGACCTCTCAGCACATTATGGGCAGCAATCGTAGACATATCATTTCGTGTACGTTCTGTGGCAGAACCGAGATGAGGAATGACAACTGAAATATATTAATTCAAGTGATTAAGAAGTTATAAATAAATAAAGTAATTAACAATGAATGAACGAATTCATGATTTTGAAAGTCAAACGGTCGAATATTAAGTTAAATTTGTTTCTTTCTTGCTTATAATTAAATACAATAGATAAGAATATAATATAAGTGTTGCATTAAATATTTTGATATCTACAAATAAACATTTCTAGATAAGCAACTCTTATCATGGAATACCGGAAGACGTCACAAATTGATAAAATTCAAAGAAGCACTAATCTTTGGTTTGAGAAAAATATAATAGACAGGTTAAATGAACATTATTTATGTCTATTATAAATCTTCAAACTGCCAAATCTTGTTACTTTTCGACTCAATGATTAAAAATTTCCACAAGGCTTCGCTTGCTACATACCTAAGTTAGGCAATTTCAGTATGGGATCAGTAGGCGGAAGTGGTTCAGGATCAGTTACATCCAAGCCAGCAGCAAAGATCTGATTCGTCTTGAGTGCATTGTACAGGTCTTGTTGGTTAACAATTTCTAGAAAGTTAAATTTCAAATATTTTATTAAAAGAGTAACTTAAAATCCTGCTTCTTTAAATACTTACGACCTCTACCAATGTTCACCAGTACAGCGGTCTTCTTCATTTTACCAAAGGCTGTAGCATTAAAGACACCCTTTGTATCGGCTGTCAGTGGTGAGGCAATAACAATGAAATCGCTCTGTGCTAGCAACTCATCAAAGGGCACCTTCTTGGCATTATATTCCTCTTCAATATCCTTAGCAACACGACGGCGTGTGGTGTAGAGCACCTTCTCCAAATCAAAGCCCGTGAGACGCTTAGCAATGGTCTGACCAATACCACCAAAACCATAAAAACCAACAGTAGACTCACGCAAATCTTGACCCAATAACCAATTCAGCGAAGCAACATCCCATTGATTGCTATAAGAAATAGAAGTTAGTTAATAGCTAAAAATTCTAGTTTCAAAAACTAACCCATCAATCTTCTGACGTCCCTCGTGGAAACGACGTGCAGCAGCAATTAACAGACCCACAGCCAGATCAGCAACTGCATTATTCAGTACAGTCGGTGTATGTCCCAGTGGAATTTTACGTTTCTTAAGCTCTGGTACATCAACAAAATCAATGCCAGCCGACATGGTGGATATGGATTTCAATTGCGGACCTGCCGCATCGAGTACCTCGGCATTGAGTTTTTCATGTCCGGCCCAGAAGAAACCATCTACACCTTTGGCTTTCTCGAGTATCTCAGCGCGTGTTGGCGGAAAACTTTGTACTTGTATTAATTCACATGATTGTGCGAGTAGTTCGAGTCCCTCCTTTGGCACTTGTGGATGTGTAACGAGCACTTTGTATGGTTTCGCTGACATGGTTGAATTATTTCTGTGCAGAAGTGCTGCATCATTAGTACCAATGAGTATTGTAAATACAAAACTAAAGATTAGGAAAACAGTTTTTCTAAACATTTTAGCACTGGAGAACTGCTTAGTAGCGTGTCTTCTAAGTAACTAACTAAATATCTGTCTAAGCATCGCAACTTAAAGTAACGCTCTGCGTATGGAACTACTTGTTTGATTGTGCAGCGCTGTGATAATCTTATGAACTTGTTCGGCATACGTTCTAAGCTTTGTTTGCTCTATTCTGGTTTTCGTACGAAGAATTTCGACTCGGAAGAGAATTCAGAAAGAGCAATTGATTTCTAGTATTTACTATAAACTGGTTTGGTGTGAGGAAGCTTATCAAATATTGTAATGTGTTCAAAAATTTATTTGAAAACATTCACTGTGACATAATTATGTGAAATATATTCCTAATAGTTTTGTAATTTAAAAAGAGGTTTTTTAAAAAATACTTTCAGATTAAATTTTAATAAACATCGCACGCACGTAGGAATAAAAGTCAAAGAAAAGTCAGATTCCCCTTATCTAAACCCCAACCTTAAATTCGACTTTTTTTATTTTCGATAGTGGAGTGGTTTCTCATGTATTTTTGTTCACCGACCACGATCCTGGGTCCCAAAATTGCCTATCACATCATGATTATGAGAGTGGTTGGCAAATGCAAAAATGCATTAGAAACCTTTTTAATATTCAAAATAAAAAACCATGCAGACCTGTGTTATCTAAAAAAAGACCTCTTTCACAGTCACACAGCCATACATAAAATTCAAGCTCTTCAAAATGTTAAGTTTACTCAAATCCGTCTGAGACAAACACAACACTCACCACCTTACATTATCTAGACTCAACCCTAAGCAATACTTGCCAACTTGGCGAGAATGTCATATCTGAACCATATCTTATTACAGATCCAAAAGCTTTCAGAATAAGGATCCTATCATACTGATCTCAAATCAAATCTCCCATAATATTGAATTTATTTTATAACATCTTAAGGGTTTTCTAATCTTTACTCATTTATAATTCACCTAGATTTTGTGACTATAGTTTTCCCTTACGAATTTGCAACTAGTTGAATTTGAAACCAATAAGGTTAAAGTTGATGGTTTTTAAGCCATCTACAGCTTTGCCACCTCAAAAGCACTCGATGTGCAGTCAGTGACAGACATTTCTATAGCGATAAACTTATAAATCCGTGCACTTCAAAAAACCAAGTACACGAAAATGCAAATCTAAGTGGATTTCGATTCAGGCAGAAATAAAAAGATCAGAAAACGGTCCTAAGAACACACTTTGTCTGTTTGTTTGTGCGCGCATCACGTAAAAGCCACTCGTTAGATTTAATTCGAATTACTGAGAGATTAAAATCTTTACTGTGATGAACATTTAGTGTTTATTTCATCAAAATCGATCTCCAGAATCAAAAGATATGGTATAGATTGGATATGGATTGCACAGCTCTCGGGCACAGCTAACAAGACAAATGAGATTCTGAAAAGTTTCAGAAGAAGGTGTTTCAATAAAACCATTCACGAAGATCTCAATATCACTATATTATTGATGAGATTAACTCAATCCATTATTCCCCAGGATAATAGTTCCTCTATAAGAACTAGAACTAAAGTATAATGAACTAAATTTAATCAGATTCGAATATAGAAAACGAATTAAAACTCATTAAAAATTTCTTATTCCTAAAGCAAATATAATCAGATTAGAATAAACATATTTTCTGCACAGAAATGTATTGCAACATAACTTCATGATTGTACCCTAGGGACAGATTTACATAAAAACACAAAAATTAACAAAAAATTAAGCACTATATTCTGTACATCTTTCAAAGTGGAGTAGCCCCGTTTCACCTCATTATTGAAGTCTACTGTTAGTTGTACATTGGGTGATTCTAATGGTGCATTTCATTCTATAAATCTTTCAAAGTCGAGTAATTCTTAATCATGGTGGAGCAGGCCCGTTTGAGCTCAATATTGAGCTACACTATTAGGTGCACGTCGGGTGATTGTAATGAAGCACTTCATTCTAAAAATCTTCCAGTCTTAGACATGGTACAGCGAGCCCGTTTCACCTCAACCCTGAAGTCTATTCTAAGGTTTAATTAGGGTTATAGTGGTTGTTTGTACCAAAATATTTTATTAAACCTCGGCTTTGCCTTAGTTGACTTGTAATTTCGGGTGTTATAATGCTGAAAGATCTTTCAAAGTAAATTTTTTATATATATTATGCCTCCTTTCAAACCATCTTCATACGCCCTTGGACTCTCATAACTATTCTCCATTCTTCTACTATTATCATAAGGGTGCTCTCCTCCGAAAGACAGCGTTGCTTCGATTTGGGATCCCAGTAGCTTTTCAACTGTGTCTCTTCAGTATTCATTTTTTGGATCTTGGTTTAAATTTTTACCTTCTAGTTCTCCTTTACAAATTTTTTTACCAAAGTTTAGACACAGTTGTCATCGTGACTGTGTAATGGATACTTTCTGAGTATTTTTACGCTTATAAAAATTTGGATGGCGCAACTGTTTCGTACCGCTTCAATGGTAATGATCAGTGCTACGTTTTGTCTCTTATCATGGACTACCAACTTTACTTTGCCAAAAAATTAATTTAAAACCAAATTATTAACCATTGGGCTCACTGAAGTAATTTATCTGTCCTATTTTTTATCGATTTTTTTATACTGTATCATCTGAAGTAAAAACTTTGGTGAAATTTGGTCATAATTCATTAAAATAAAAAAGTCTTTCCGTTGCTTTTATTATAATCCCCAAGCATTATGCTAAAATTACAGAAACGTGGATATTTTCATTATATCATTATATGATCTGAACATTCCAAAAAAAATGTACTAATTTTAGAAATTTAAACAGTGTCGTCATAATTATTTAAAAAAAATTCGATTAGTTACACAAGCGTTTAATATAAAGTTTCTGATATGAGAATAAATCTTACATTTAAATCAACTAATGGATACGTGACTAATTTGAATTGAATACTGTTTATTCTTCTTGAAATAAAGATACTTCACCAACGAAGTAATATCCAATGAAACTGCAATAAACTGCTTAACTTTTAAGGTTTGTAAGCCTTTGGCAAGGCTTGCCCTAAAAAGTTCATAAACATAAAAAAGTTTTCTTATCAAAAAGTGTTAAAAAAAATAGAGTCACTTGTCAAGCTGATCAAGATTATATATACTTTAAGGTATACATATCTCTACAAAGTATCTTTTCGTTCGTTACAAACTTTCCGAAAAACTGATACCATTAATGAATAGCAATCAACACTTCGACCACTTAGTTTTTGTTTATTTGTAAAAAAACACAATAAATTGTATAAGATATTCTTAAGATACTAAAATATTTCTAGAAGTTGTAAGACTTATTGTATCTTTTAGATACAAAAATATTTTTTTAATTGAAGATATTTTAAATATACAAAACTGACAAATTCCAATATTCCTGAGATCAACTTAATATTTTAGAAATATTTTTATTTTATGGAAGAATTGCTTTTGTTAAGACTGAATTAAAAATTTGTCACTTGTCAATAATAAAAAAAAATTTGATAAGCGAGATTATAGTGATTTATGATAACTGATATATGATAACTGATATTTGTTGACACAGTTTTGACAATTTTGAGCAGTGGATACGTAGACATTGATTAATTGATCAATCAAGATATTCACAATATCAAATAGAAACTGCTGGCACAAAATTTTTACCGTGCAAAATAATTATGAAATAATAATAATAATACTAAATAATACACAACACTTTATAATAATTATTATTTTATTTTTTTTTTTCTCACAGTTATTGGACGCTTTTTCCGGCTATTTCATTCGTTTTTTTTTTTTTTTTTTAACGTAGAATTATTTTGTTTTGCTTCCTGTTTTTTAATTTCACAAAATTCATTAAATCCAATATTTCATATTTGACATTTCACAGACTACTGTTCGACTTTAATAATTTATATACATAGCTAATTAAATAATTTCACAATAAACCATTTAAATTCTAAATTCAGAAAGAGCACAGATCAAAACTGATCGAGAAATTTCGCATGCTTTCTGTGCTCTTCAAAAAACCTTCTCTTCTTGTTTGCTCTTTATAATACACGAATCGAAATTAAAGCTTAGCTTTTTTTAACAAAAATAAATTTATTAACCTAGTAGGCTGCTCTTTGCCAATAAAATGCCCTTGAAACTACAAAAATAATTGTGTCACTAATTTTAAAATAAACAATTAACTTGTTTCCATCTAATCAGAAATATTTTGAGTGGCATCCACTTGAATGCTCTGCTAACATGATAAGTGTTTTGTTCTTGAGTTCTCTTCACTTTTACTCACCTTAAAATACTGCTCCGTTTAGTGCGTTCGCTCTTAACTCGTTCGCGTTGAATGCCCGACTGAATGAATGAGACAAAGTTTTGCCGGTTTATAGCGATTCGGTTAGTAGTAAGTTTTCTATGTACATACTTTATTACAAAAACAAATAAGAAGTTTATCGCTAGTGAGACAAAATGTAAATATGTATGCATAAATATGTGAAAATATTGACCGGTTGCTAAGATGAGTGTGTTTTCCATTTAATAGTGATATGAACACTAACAGCGTAGAGGTCATTTGACATTGTGAAATATGAACATAGAGTACATGTCTATATTTTATTTAAACTTGAATAAAAATTAATTGAAGAGTAACGGATACACGTGTTTCGATTTGGTCTACAAAGTTTTATCAATCCGCTTGGCTATATCAATCCAAAAAAAAAATGTTTTTTTATGAATACATACTTCTTACGAAGTGAGTCCTGTAAACAATATGAATTGAATGAACATAAATGAATATGAATGAATATGAATGAATATGTATGAATATGAATGAACATGAATGAATATGAATGAATATAAATAAATATAAATAAATATGAATAAATATAAATGAATACGAATGAATATAAATGAATATGAATAACTATAAATGAATATGAATGAATAGAATATAAATGAATATGATTGAATAGAATATAAATGAATATGAATTATTATGATTGATTATAAATGAATATTAACTAATATGAATGAATATTATATTCACTTTAGACAAGTATTTTTTTTAGCGATATGCAATGACTTAAGCTCCTTCACAATCAGCTGAAAATTCACAGTTTATCGTAAGCTACCTTTGCACCATTATGTGTTCGCACAAAAGAGTCCATGTAGGAAGAATTATCTTTGATCGAATTCAAATTAAGATTAAAAGATTGTATGTCAAATATACAAAATTGATTAAATGGGACCACCTTGTACATTTCCCACTTCGAATATTCTTTTTCTCATGAAATTAATAAAATTTTCAGTAAGGTAAAGGTTCAACTTTCGCCATTCATGAAAAATGCCAAGTTTTAATATCCCCACATTTTACAATTTTACATTATCGGTAAAAATACGCCATAAATTGTGTATAATATAATATTTAGGGCTGGAGATCAGGTTGTCCAGTCCATAATATCAACTGAACATGTTTCGAAATATGTTCTCGCCTGATGACTTGCATGATTTCAGTACTTAACACGCTTAAAAATTAATGGTTGCTCTTTATTTTCAGTTAAAAATGGAACCAGACTGTGATCCAAGCACACCTCTACACATGCAGAACTATTTATTCTGGAGGATTTGCAGCGCAGTGGCAAAGTATGAGATCTTGAAACCCCACTATTACCGAACCTCCACCAAAATTTTACATAGACAATGTGAGTGTTTCTTTCCTTAAATACCTCCAACAGTGTCTAAATCCATAGAAACCATCCAAATTTAACTTATTTTCGTCAGAAATCCTCACGGAGTAACAAGAAGTCTCCCATTTATTCCAAGCAAATTGAATCCGAGTTGATGTCATAAGGCAACTTGGATTCACTTTGGTTGGTATAACTTGGAGACTTCTTGGGCAAAGTTGGAGCACTTTTCAATAGCACCTCTCACTATGTGTTATGACCTGTTTAAGTACGCCAGATGGATATGCTAAGTGCAGCAAGGTGTTGAGCTGCACGCTTTTTTAAAACTACTCGCCTCGGGAACCTCTGAATTTCTCTCAGAACTGCGTTTTGATCTATAATTTACAATTTCTTTAAAAAAAAAATTTTGATAAAACTGCTTGTTTGACCAATTAATCTGGAAAATTGGCCTGTTATATCTGATAATTTTTTACTTTTACCTCGTCTGTCAACCCTTTTGCGCGATAAAAATTTTCAATTCAAAAAAAAAAAATCGGATGTGGAGTCTTAAATATTTAAGTGTACCAAGTTTTGTACCGTTAAAAAATATTTTGAGGCCATATTCAAAATATTATACATAGCCACATGATCTACATGACAAAGGTCTACAACCTCCATTAGGTTCCATCAAAGGTAATTTCAAAAAGTCTATTTTTGTAGTACTATGTTATTTTCTTTTCGTACAAAACAACAAAAAATTTAGGTTTGTTTGTAGGGCGTAAAAAGTGGGAGTGGCTTATCAATATCTGGATACTCTATAAACTTGGAATAAAAATAGTTCTAATGCTGGATCGTCTTGATTATGAAAAAACTGATAAAAATGTCGAATGAAGTATGGGATAAATGGACATGGCGAGATCCATTCGTCTCATAATTTGTTTTTATGAAATTTTTTATATAAATTTCCATATTTACAGTGACCCACATTGATAAGGTACGACTTAAGACAACTCTTTTAAATCTAACTTTTTGCTTTGATTTCACAATCCCAAAAAAAATGTTGGCCGGCGGACTATATTCACATTTTATGGACCTTAACTGGATGAATCCGAAAACGTAATCGGAATGCCGTGAAATAAAAATAGTCGAAAGTCGATATAAACATGTCCATCTGTCAAACTGTCCATGTGAACAACAGTAACTTGGAGACTATGAAATATAAAGCCTTCAAGTTTTGATATTTAGTCTCTTCTATTACATCTTTAGATATCTAATATTTCATGAACGTTCCTACCCCTTCTTTCTGAGTTTTTGAATATAGAAATTTCTGTTTTTCTTGTTCTTGCAACTAAAATCGATAACATTATGTATATAACTACAATTGAAAAATAATACTCAATAAATATCTTTATCGGATCATTATGAGCTGTACTTGCTGAACTTGTTTCCATTCCTAGGTTTATGTAAATAAAAAAACCATTTTGTTTTGTTTAGCTTAGCTTGAAACGATAAATCTGTAGTATCTTTCATTAATTCCAATAAAATATTCTACACGGATCCATACAAATTTAACGTTCAATGGGTATGTACATGGTAACTCCAATTTGAGCGCACTCATCTGCAGCATTATTTCTTGTGTCTATTTTTAGTGGTTAATACATAAATAAAGACAATTTTTGTTGGTAGTTTTAGGTATAAATATATCCGATTTATATCAAAAATTCAAAAAAAATTTTATGATGGGAAAAAGCTTAAATACTCTTCACACATCGCTGCAATTTAGTTCAGCTTTTAAATTTTAGAAAGGTTGCATGGATTTAAATTTATTTATTTCTTGTGCAGAGTATACAAACCAAATTTGAAGACGATCGAATGAAAATAAAAACTTTTCATATACAACCTCTGCAGAAGGCGTAATTTCTGATAAAAACACTTTAGGAAGCCAAACCATCTAACCGATTGTTTCGGTCAGTTAGGCCAGGAAAGAAATCGTTTTAAGTTTGGTCAAAATTTAGAGTGGACTCTGCACCACCCTTCATACAAGCGATGAGCAAAATTCAACATATCTTTGCATCCATTCAACGTACAGAGATGAACTCTGGTGTACATGTTAATGGGACCGCGATATTTAGATCTATTGAAACAGTATCTATAAAGAACATACACACATTTGTATATACACAATTTTTATATTAATATTTTTTACTAGGCGAGGCAAAGCGTGCCGGGTACAGCTACATGTGTATAGATATTTCCCAAAATAACACTTTAATGAGCTCATCCAATCTGACCTTTAGTATTAGCGATATCAACTGAGTCTAGTAGAATGAATCACTCTAAAAATCAGCTCAAATATTATATATACATATATGTATATATATATATATATGTATTTATATACAACAGTAGCTTAGATAGATGGAGAATAGTTTCAGTATAACATGATTTTAAAATATATATATTTAAAATGGTTCTCCATTATAAATTGATCCCCCTAAAAATTTTGACCTTGCAGACATTATTTTTATAAACTTCACAATGTTAGTCACAATTTTTGCAACGCCTTAAATGAAGGCATCAGACACTCTATAAAGTATAAACATATATTCGTGATCAGCGTGACAAGCTGAGTAATTTTCTGCATGTACGCCCTATTCCCGCAATCTTTGAGATATTGGTTTGAATACTTTGTATATCCAAAATAAATACACAACATTGAATGACCGTGATATGACGACTAGAAGGTACCGCTAATTAAAGAAATTGGCTTATTTTGAATAAATAATGGTAACATTGTATAAATTGTACATTTGTACATCGATATATAAAGTTAAGACCTAAATAGCTCAACTTTCTAGCATACTTACTGAGCAATACTAAATTCCTAAGTTCTAGGGTTAAGTCTAAAGAGTATTTAGACAATGGTTTTACCGAAATTTATATTTTTTTCTGGTTTTCCTCAATTAAACATTTTATACAATGTCATTCTGTATGGCAAAATTTTAACTAATCATTTGAAATATAAACTTTGTCTTCAACATACAAGTATGTATATCATATATTGAAGATCGGTTCAAAACTTTATAATAAATACCTTACCGGCCAATTGTTTAATATTTAAATAACTTTTTTAAATAAATATATTTTCCATGTGAATGCTACGATTTTCACGAATGAAGAATCATTGCTATTTCCAGAATTCTTAAAACATATCTCAAGAATTAGTGGCCACAAGAACTGACGAACATACATATATACTAGAGGTCTGCATAACTACATTCATTAGTTCCACTACAGTATGTACAGTACTATAATGTACTCTAATTAACTGCACAGTATATTCATCGTATAATGTACACGATACATCGTATAATGTATAATGTACAAGTGAAAGAGAAAGAGCGCAACTTTTTACTAAACATACGCTCTCTCTTTACAAGCCACAACTAGAAATGAAATGTAGTGAAATGAAATGGGTAGAGTAGTGTACATCGAGTAAAGTTAAAATATAGGAAATATAATTTATTTTAAATTTGTAAAATATGAGTATTATTGTTGTAGATAATTAATATTAAATGTTTAACATATGTATATAAGTCACTAATAATTTGAACATATTATAATAGAAAATAAAACCAAATTTAACAACATTTTTTATACACTACACAGTAAGAATACTGTACAGTATAAGCTACATATATTTTAAATTTACTGTACACTATTCAGCATGCATTGAAACATGTGAATAGGAATACGTAGTACTGTGTATAAGAAAAACAAATAAATCATTCACACACATTCAGTTTAAATGGAACACCAAAACATGAGAGTGAATGTTTCATATAATCATGCTGATCATAATAATGTACATATGTATGTATATCAATGTACATATGTATGTATATCGTCTAATGTTACACACTACTTGTTAATATTTAAATGCCCAAATAGTTTTAAGTACAGGGTACCGGTTCATTTACCTAAAATAAAAATAAATTATATATCATGTGTGACTTTTGTAAGATATTTTTATGTCACACATTTCTTATTTATCTTTTTGTCGGACTGTCGTCTTCTTTTCATTTCTTCGCTACTTATTCCTATGCGTCTTTTCGTTCATTTGTTTTTATTTCACGGTTTGGCGTGATTATTTTTTCTTGTTTTGTTTTTATTGCTTTTTCCCGTTTTTTGTTTGATTTCTTTTTTTCTTTTCTGTTGCTGTTCCGTAGAATTCAGACGCGTCTGTTTTTGTCATCTTTGCTGCTTGCTGCATTCTGTTCGCCTGCTGAATATACCAGTTGGGGATTTTTCCCCATGTGACTTTGGAAGCGGTTGCACCCACGCTGACTAATAACAGAGGTACCAAACAACATGGGGCCAAGAGCCAAGTGCCAACTTATTCCACGCGCGACAAAAATCACAAGTTCTTTGGGGCCACTCGTATTGTTTGTCGGATAGATGAAGCGGTTGAAGTGGGGCATACACAAGTTCCACTATTCCAAGTATATGGACATATAAGCGCCGTTGCTGCATTGCGTTTCGAGTAATTGTTGACTGCAGATTTAAAACCGTTTGGCATTTGGAGTAGTTTTTGTGAGCGAATTTGCTCAATTTGAGTCCGCAGCGTAATAGGCGCACAGCAGCAGCAGCAGCTGGCTTGCATAGAGTTTGCTTTGGCTAAAGATTGAGATTGTCGACGACTCGACACCAGACGTCGTAGATTTCTTTTGGTTTTGGTACTTTGGCATAAAAATTTCTGTTACTCTGCACTCGGTGAAATACTCGATTGGGTGTGTGTTGTGTGCGCCAGTGAGTCAGCTACTAAGCGAGTGAAAGAGTGCTTGTGCACCCCGCTGAGTGGTTATAAACACTTTTACTCGAAGATGCGCTGAACCATTTAAATCGATTTTTTTTTTTTTTTTGGTTTTTTTTGGTGAAGATTAAAATTAAACATAGGAACTTGAGATACTTTTTATAATGCCATTAAAAAATTTAATTATTTTGAAAACATACAACTTCATACAACTTTGGGACGTATCAACATCTCCACAAATTTCATTACATATTTATCATCAAAGGGGCTTCCCCATTTGATGCCGGTTAATTGTTTTCCTGCGCCATATTCACCATTTAGATTGCTATAAAAAAATTTATGTACATACAATAATAAATCTTAATATACTTTTTTCTTTAAACCTACCTCATTTGCCCATTATTAAACCACCAACCGCCTCTAAATGTTTGCGGACACTTTCCAAAATCGCGATTTTCTGTAGAATGATCATATGTCTCAAATTTCTGCGTTATATGATATCTTAAGCAGTCACTGCCGTTGCCCATAAAACGTCCGAGCACTTTTAAATTATAATCTGCAGTTGCATTGCCAATCTCAAAGGCATCGTATCTATTGATTTGTACTTTATTTTCATAGTTCTGCAGTATGATCTTGAGTTCCATATTATCGTATGTGGTAAGCAGATGTAGATTCTCGAGACCAATGAAAAATTCACCTTCTAAGTTGCCAAAACCTTTAACATAATCCACCCAGGAACGATAGAAATCAATACTGCCATCTTTGCGTCTTTGTATTACAGTCCAGCGGCTGCCATCCAGAGTATCTACATTGCAATACACTGCATACGGTGGAGTTTTCACTAGATACACTCCACTCTTGTTGACTTCAGCACAATTTTTGGGTATTTCCGCGGTATATAGATTAAAATTTATATTACCCACCTCTATAGAGGTTGCAATGAGCAGACAAATCGAAAGGCAGCAAATTTTTAGAAACACCTTCATCTTTGGTTTTAAGAAATATTACTAAGTTTCTCCAGTAAGAAACAATAACTTTTATATAAAAACCCACATCTTATCAATTTATTTAATCAAAATGTTTTATTTAATTTATGAGATAGTTTAAATAAATAATATTTTTCGCAATGCAAAAAATATTAGGCTATATTGTTTTTGTAAAAAATGCTAAATTTCAAAGAGTGTTCATTTTGTAGACAAATGGCTTACGAAGTACGTTGAAAATGTAGTTTTAGAGTCTTTTTATATTATTTATAAAGTATGAGATGCAAATGTTTATACAACCGCAATATGTTTATACGGAAATACTAAAAATGAATCGATTTTTCAAGAACGGCTTTCTAGAATATATACCTAATGGACTCAACCAAGCCACCAGGCTGTTATGTACATTCATTTGTAAAAACTTTATATAGCGTTAGCTGTTCGGAATAGGGTGCAAACAATCACTTAATTAAGCTACCATCTATTTTAAAATTCAACAAACATTTCTTAGCTATATAGGGTATTATAGACAAATCAACTATAGATATTTATTTGTTTATTATCAGAATAGCGGTATTTCATTCAATAAATTCCAGGTATTTGATTTTATGTTTACCTTGTACGACGGAAATTAAACTGTAAACAGTTAAAATGCGGGGAAGGCCCCATAAAATGCATATGGCTCTGGGTTTTGTTCTTTGCAAACATCCATACGAGGTTTGTTACAAAAATGTGATATCAAAAATTCGATATTAGTTTTTTTTTTGCTCACACGTACCCAATATACTTTTCTCGCCGCTTGAATAGAATAAAATAACTGAAAAACGGAATGATAAACTAACGGTATTTTTGCACATTTACTTTGTGCAATTATTCTTTCCTATGACAAATTGGAAAAAGAGTCCTTATAAGTTTTTTAGGCCCTGTACTGAAGGTACAAGAGCCTATTGGTTTTGTGCAAATATATGTAACAGGTAGAATTAATGGTCAGAGACCCCCCAAAGTTACCCCAATTATGGTCAGGAGTGATAGAGGAGTCGATATAGACATGTCCGTCTGTCCGTCCGTATGAACGAAAAGATCTCGGAAACGGTAATAGATAGAGACTTCGTGTTTTTTGCATTCGACTAGGACTGCTCCGGAATTTTACAAGTCTATTTTAAAGTTTTGCCCCTCTCCCCCCTTCCACATAAAATCACACCCAAGGCTAAAAATTTCTTCGGCACAAAAAAAAGGGGTTAAACCAGTATAGAGATAACGTCATTCTTAGCCAAAATCCAAAAAGTTCATCAAGATCGGTTAATAAATAACGTTTTTATAAGCAATTGAATTTGAACGATCCCCTTTTCTTTTCATACATAAAAAAATGTTTTATAAGGCACTTATTCGTGCAGTGAAAAGTGGTCATGTGCTTGGTCATAAGCTCGGGAAACTTTTAATGTGTTGCTAAGTGACCTGAACTGGTACATGGCATCTTACAGCCGATTACGCCCGGCTGTAATTTCCTTACTTGACCTCAGCACTTGGACCCACTGCATAGTAGAGTTTGAGGTGTGGAATGCATTTCATATTATAGGACCTGCAAATTACAATTTTTATTAACCACAATGAATGACATTGTCTTTCAATGGCATATTTGAAAGAGGACTTTTCATACATTCATATTTTGCGCCCAACTCACCGGATTTGAACAAAAACAATATTCGAGTATACCCAAACTAGCCCAAGCCATCGAATTAGCTTAGAGCTTGTTGTCGAATTTGATGTTTTAAGTTTTGGTGCAAAAAGATGGTTCATAATTAAACTTTTTTTAAATCTAAAATACTCCAATTGTCTTAAATGTAGTCATGTCTCGGTTAAAATGAATTAGAAAACTCTAAAAGAATTGTTTCGTTACTATTCCATTCAAGTGGCGCAGAATTAGAACCTCGCATGTGGCCTGTTTTTGGCCTAAATCTTCATTCTGGTCAAATGCAAACCTTTAAAAGAACTTTATTTATACATAAATCTCTAACATGCTTTGAGAACAGTGGGCGATACAAAACTGTTTTAAGGGGTGTCCTATGCAAGTGGTGTGGGCTGTATACTGTGGGCTGTATTGTGACAGATATAAAAGCTAGACGAGTTTTTTGAAGAAAGTTCTATGGCCCACCCGCTCTTCACAATCAATTCGATTTTCAAGACGTATACCAAAAGAAAGCCTCAAAACAAGAAAAAAGCTCTTAAGAAGGGTGTTGTTGCACTTCTGGAAGTACCCCTTTTGGTATCTAGTATTGGAAGACTAAAACTAAAAATGTATTAAAAGAGTTTTGATAAAAGTTTTAGCTTGGCTGTCACGGTTGAACAGGGAGAGATTCTGGAGGAGTCATTTTTCTAACCTACTCGGAGGCGATGAAGCGCACAATTCTGCAGATATAGATATGACACCGGAATCACCATTTAATGACGGCACTATTGTAGAGCCACCGGACTATAACGAGGTCGATTCAGTTATTAAAAAGCTGAAAAATAACAAAGCGACAGGCTCTGATGGGCTGCCAGCTGAATTATTTAAGACCGGCGCGAAGAGTTGGTTAGGAGTATGCACTAACTTTTATGCAAGATATGGTCCGATGAACGCATACTCAAAGACTGGAATCTCAGTGTTCTCTGTCCAATCTTTAAAAAAGGATACCCCGCTATTTGCGCCAACTACCGAGGAAGAAGTCTTGGCACTAGACTATTGAGGCTGGCGCGCCTTCCTAGACGCGGCAATGACCGGTAGACGGCCATATAAGTAAGTATTTATTTACAACTTATTTATAAAAAAATAAATTAAAGATATACTGCCAACTATGACATTTTTGAGAAATATTGACCTTACTATAAATGTGGTAAGTCCATACAATAGGCTGCTTAATATGTTCCGATATGCATCTATCTTAAAAAAAAAAGTCGTCCTAATCATTCCGGCCAGCATCTTTGCCTTCTTCAGAGCGTACAAGTCCGCTTTACGTCCTTTTTAACGTCCTTGCTCTACGGTGTAAAGTGGTGGATGTAAAGAACAAACCCATCTTACGAATAGCTTCGTGATGCCATTTTTTGTTTCGTGCTAAACATGGTCCATGTATTTATTCAGTTGAGATGTTTAAGACTCCAGTTATCTCACGTGCTTAAATTTATCGAACTTTTTTTTTCATATATACATGGGTACAGCGTATAATAGACATACTTTGTGCGAAGAATCTTAAACATATACATATAAATAATATACATACATATATGCATCCTAGTCTCCATTATATTCTTGTCTGAAAGACCGGAATATCAAAGACACAGCATTAGATTTTGCATTTTAATCTGCCATAAGTGCTTCTTACTCCCGCGCAATATGTATTTGTCATATCGACCCACTCTTCTACTCACATTCATTTGTACGTGCATGTGAATGTTTATTGTTGCACATTTTTGAGTTTGGCACAGGAAATAAGCAAATAGACAGCGAATATCAGACTGAAGGACAGACAAACGGAAAGCGCACCAAAGCTATACACAGATACAAACACACACATACTAACAGACAGAAATGCGTTTAACGCAAATTGAAAATTTTAGCGCCAAAAAGTGTATGGACGGAACAACAACAATAAACATGAACGACGGCGTTAGCGGAAATAAAGCGCAGTCAGCGACAGACTGCGTTCTTATTTGTTGTTGCTGTTGTTGTGCTTTCTGTGGTCTTTTGCTGTTTACACACTTCTTATGCTTTGCTTGAATTTTGTTTTTGTTTATTTTTTATGCTATTTTGATAATTTCGTGCAACGCTAAAACGTACAAACAGCGCAACATGCACGAGTGAGTGAATAAGTAAATGACTGAGTGAAAAAAAAGGGCAAGCAACAAAAGAACACGGAACCAAGCGATACACTCCGCGCGCTGCCCGCTTATAAAGAAAAAAAAAAATCATTTATTTCATTGAGTGCAGCTCATAGGCGACGTGTTTGGTTGTACGTGTGTATGTGTATTTGATTTTGTTTGCCTACGCTAGATGGCGGCAACGGTGGTATTGTAGTCATTATGATTCTTATTTGAATTCATGTTTTCCTGTTACCAAAACACGATGCGTCATTTTGACAGACACAAACAGAGACAGCTGTCTGTCAAACGACCATGTTCGACCGTCGCTGTCAGTCGGTCGGGTCACAGCGACGCGGTATAAAAACTGTCAATTGGCGGCCATTTTATGTCGCGAAGCTTGAGCTCCACCATTTCTGATTCGATACTTCTTCGTCGTTGAACATTTGAACACTTTCGCGCGCTTTTCTTTTCCATTTTTTTTTTTTGTCTTTTTTTTTTTTTCTTTAACATTTGAAACCAGCCCACAGCAAATGAGTTGCGCCGTGCTAAGGTGCAGCTAATTTTACAGTTATACATGACAGCTGTCAGCTATGTTTTCCGTTAGTTAGTTGTTATCCGTTGGTTATGGCCGCCTAGAAATAACTTGCGCCGCTGCCATTGCCAGCATTGCGGTTTAATGAACAAGTGCACAGAAATATTTGACCGCTGACGTGATTTGAGAATCGCACTACGCGGCACAACTGTATTTAAGCATTTTGGTTGGGTGTTTGTGTGTGTGTGTGTGAGTGTGGTTGGTTCGGTTAGTGAGAGCAGAAAGTGTAGATAATGAATAGACGTCTCGTCACTATTTGTATTGAGCGTTCTTTTTGTTGTCGTCATAGCTTCAATACATAATAATAAATTTACATGACGTGAATTTAGCTTGTATACACAAAGAGAAATTATTCAATTAAAAATGTCTGGCTAATTTTGGGCGGGCCACGCCCCTTATTATATGTTAAACGTCTGTTCATAAGAAAACACCATTCGAAACATTAAAAATAAATTGACCTCATTAGAATGGTTTTTCATACAAAAATCTATAGGTTTATTTGATATGGATGCTCTATGAGGCTAGGACAAAAATAAACCAATATGTCGGAAATCAATCCGATATTTTAAAAATTGAGGGAAAGTAACTAATAACTTACAGACAGATTCATATACATACATACCTACAACATCTCGTTGAGCTCATCAAGATACATACATAAGGTCTTTAAAGTAGCCATAGTAAGACTTATAGATCAGAATTTTTCTTGATTTCAAAATTTTTGCCACGAAATTGGAGGTTTTTGGAGGTGAAGAGGTTAAATGAACCGTGGATTCGAATTCCGCGACCCAAAAAATGTATTAAAAACATGGTCTGATATTTGGGTCCAAAAGTGGGCCACACAAAAAAAATATCTTTTTTTTTTTTTGTGTGGCTTTGTAATTATTGCCAGAACCTGCCTCATTCGAAATGATAAGAGAAACCTACAGATGATTTTTAAATACCTATCCAATGATACCCAACTTAACATAGTTGATCGACTTCAACTTTGTTCATTTCCACAATATGGCGTATGGTTGTCGACATATTGAATTTTGATTTTCTCATATCATAACATCGGTCCACGTGCTTGGTCTCTAGAGGGCAACAATGGAACAAACATACATATATACATACATAGACGGGTGAACACATTTCAGAAAGGTCAAGACATATTTCCCAGTTACCTATTCAAATAAAGAAAAATTGTTTAATTTATGGTTCTTCCATAATGGCGATAAATCAAAATTCCGATCGTTTTTTAATGTTTCTTGCTCTTTTAGATACGGGCCCCTATAATGTTTTCGATACATGTTCTTCTTAAAGTTAAGCATGAAAAAAATCCAGTTTTTTGGGATAAATGTTCCACAAAGTCTCACTGGAATGCTCACTGGCACTGCAACCATAAAATTTCTAAATACATAAAGATGTTTGCTCTCCCATCCATGTATTCATCATCAGTACATTAAATAAATGTATATCAATGAATGAGGTTTAGGGAAGTTCCCCCTAAGGAACCTCAGTGGAGCGAAAGTTTGTATGTTATAAATGGTTTTCAGTTTCATTCATGTTTAAATGAGAGTTAATCAAAAATTTGGCTCGCAGATATTGGAAACTTTTATGGACAAGGGAGGAAGAGTATATAGAGATTATATATGTAAACATTTTTTTTCTTCATTATATAGAATATATCAATATATAGAATACTAGCGGATCCGGCTTGCGCTGATACGTGCTGTTAAGATAAACAGTTTAGTATATTAATTGTAAAACATAACCTTCATCCGCCTATGGCTGCCCCGAAAACGCTCTGACCCATAAATATTGTTCCGGAGACCGATATGATACTGGTATTAATATGCTACTATATACCATAAAATTTAGACTTCCCAAAGTTTTATGGTATTCCGATAAATATAGTAATCCATAAAGGACAAATATATAATAATTTTTATATACCTATATAGATTATTATACTCTGAAAATATATAAAAAAGGAGGAAACTTTCAAAATTTTTGTGGACCAAGCGTTTTGCAGCAAAGTATATAACTGAAAATTCTAAGAAAATGTGTTCCATTTTCCGGGTCACGCCCATTGTAATGCCTGTTCATAAGAAACTACTATCAACATTAAATTAATCATAATAAAATTTTTTTTACAAAAATCTAAAAATTGGCGGTGGGCTTATATAGGGGCTAATACTTAAATTAGATTAGAAGAAATATCATGCAAAAACCTTTTTTCCAAATTTGGTGAAATTGAGCATGAAAAAAAAATTGCTAAGGAGTATAAACGAAATCAAAGGAAGGGTGTAAGAAAGTTTGATCAAGAAACTACATTTTAGAAATCAATATGAGCCTCCTCTTAGAACGAAAAAGATTATATTTTAGGAAAAATCACAGGGACACAGACCAACATATTTTACTGAGCACGAATCTGAAGTCCGTTTTGATCCTTCACGTCATGATTTTTGTCTATCCTCCAAAAACGATGGAGTTCACGTGACAGACAGAATTTTATAAATATTGACACATTTACCTCAATAATGGTATCTGGGGATTTTTGGGGTAGCTGATAACGAACTTGAAGTCAGATTTCTAAATTAAGAAAAAAAATGTTTTCGTGTGTCTGCAATGAGAACTACTGAAAGCCAAACTTTTGAAAAATCCTTTTGAAAAGTATACCAAATTGTCGGAAGCGAAAATAAAAGAAGGCGTTTTGAATGAATAGGCCGTAGGTGTGAGAACCTTTGAAAGAAAGTAGCCTTACAAAGTTTAAAAGAAGTTACAAAAAAAAGATATAGGAAATACATTCAGAATATTTAGAATATAATATTTTCCTGAAAATTTGGATTACTTTAGTGAAGAGCATGATACAAGATTCCACTAAGATTTTCAAGAGATTGAAAAAATGTATCAGGGTATTTGGATTGGCAGACTACTAAATAGAAACACATCGAAGCAATAGAAAGAAAAGCCCTACGAAGGTCATTCAAAACTAAGAAAACTCGTTATCACTTTTAAAGTCAAGATATATAAAAGTTTTATTTATAAATATGTAAACCTAACTCAAGAATAGTGACAAGCAAGAGGTCTCACTTGTAATCCAGCATCCCAGCCTGTTAAATCCACGTCGTTGTATCTGGACTTGGCTGAATGAAGTTAATTACAGAATAAAGTTCATCTTGATCTTATATAAGGCACTGATTTCAAAAATCTAAACTTAAATTAAAATAAATAATCAGCGAACCCAAAAACCCCTGAATACCAAAACGGAGGAAGATGTGTCAATATTAACAGAAATAAATCATGACGTGATGAAGCAAAACGAACTTCAGATTGGTGTTCAGTGACCCCAAAGAGATATATTACAACAGGCTTGGTAAAAAAAACCTGTGTAATGACAGGGCTTTGGGTTAATTACGACCCTCATATAAATGAAAGCCCTAGTTCATTGCATCTAAGTGACCTCACGGGCGAAGGCGCAGTTAAAGCTAATAGATACATAGTAGATATATAGATTTTGTGGCGATTTTTTTCTTTTTGATTTCCAAATTAACATTAAATTTGTAACACCCATAAGAAAACGCTAGAATAGTGTTACAAAGAGTACCAGGAATTATAAAACGGTAACTTTTTTGCTCATTTTAATAAATACATGATGTGATCATCAGAACTTGATTAAATTTAGAACGAAACAAACCTTCCCATTTCTCATTGAAGTCTGTTCAAATGATAAATAGTTATCGGTGAGCATCCATAAAAAAAAACAGTGGGCTCGACTATGAGATACCATGTTCCTAAAGTTGGTATGAGGGCTACCCTTTCTAGTGGTCCGATCTTGGCCTATACGGAATATTTTCTTAGCAAACATGCAAGATAAACCATAAAATACCACAATAATAAAATTTTTCATACAAAAACTTGGAAAGTTTGATCAGATTTTTATGGAGGCTATCCCTTTTAGTGGTTCAATCTGGACCTTAATGGAATATTTTATAATGATTAATGTAAGGTAACCTAAATTTGGTGTTTCAAGCTAAACTATCAACACCACTAAAATTTGTTCATACCACACTCAGCATAAGCAGTAGGTTTGCATGGTAAGTTCCAACCCTCTCTTAGGGCGAGAGTAACCTTGTTCATTGAATAAAAGTTAGCTGAAGCATAAATAGGAGTATCTAAATATGCAAGTTTGAAGGCTTTATCACGTATGGTCTCCAAGATCTCGACTTTCATATGAACAGCCAGACATGTATGTAGACAGAAGACTTTTATAGCTGATCAAGAATATATGTATATTAGGGTGGTCGATTTAAAAATCGCTTAGGCACATATGATTTTCGGATTCTAGGGATCAAAATAAGAAACTTTGCTCAAGAAACCATACCTCTAAAATGAATTCTGATGTCCCTCGTTTTAACGTGTAGGTACCCAAAAAAAAAAAAAAAATCCTGTTTAGACCCATTTAGAGTGTCCCAATCGAGTCAAAATGTATGACCGACCCCCACTAACTTTGGACGATCGACCCACCCATGCTAGTGGCACCCCCCCTGGGACCCCCCTTAGGGGGTCTCCCATACAAAAATATCAAAAAATATCATGTTAAAACGAGGGGCATCAGAATTCATTTTAGAGGTATGGTTTCTTGAGCAAAGTTTCTTATTTTGATCCCTAGAATCCGAAAATCATATGTGCCTAAGCGATTTTTTTGACTCCCTACAAATCGAACCGCCCTAATGTATATACTGGGGTCTGTCTCACCTATTTCTGCCTCTTATATACATACATTTGCACTTGCACACAAATTTCGACCAATTTATAAAAATTTGCGGACAGCCTCCAAATGTCTGTAAAGTCCCGTATACCAGGTGTAGTAGACGTTGTGGGCGTGGCATCTACAAAATTTCGTAACCTTTATTTGGAAATATTTTGGATAAGGAAATAAATATTAAAATAAAATCTCTATCTAATAGTTCTTGTCAGATAGTCGCAAAGACGGATATGGATTTATCGACGCAGCTTGCGATGCTGACCAAGAATGTATATACATACATATATTTAATAGAGTCTTTCAAGGCTTCGTGTGTGTGTACGGTTAATGATTCGTCGAAGCATAGTCCCCTCCGATGTGGATCAAAATTTGTAGGGTAACTACTCCCGATCCCATCAACATGAATGCCAAATTTTAACTCTGTACCTGGATGTACATAAATATATGATCAATTTTGTTTATCGGTTATGTTAGGGTTCGCCCCCTCCGATTTTAACAAAAAAAAAAGGTCTATATTTTTTTTCAAAGTCCTATCTATTTCTATACCAACATTCATAAAAATGAGTTAAGCGATTTAGCCGTGATGCGCGCTCAAACAAACAAACAAAATTTTTTCTATGATTTTATTATATGTATAGATTTGGGATGACCGATCTCTCTCTACAAACCTATTTCCATTTCGAAATTTAGTTCATACGAACTACTTTTTTTTAATATTTTCGGAATAAATTCCTCATGAAACAGTCTCGTTTTTTTTATTGGAATAAATCTATCAAACACGCTAAGCGGAGAAGTTCTATTAAAAAAATCACCATAGATTGGTATGTAATATTTATTATGCTGCAAGACATCCACGCCCAAAAGTTTTGAACAAAAATGACAATATTCGAATTTGAACACTTAATAATCGACTTATTTACAAAAAACGTCGGTTCTACTCGAACTTAAAGTACAATTTCACATGGGCAGATCTTCATGAAGTTAACTCTTCACTAATTTTTTACAGTGTAATGCCGTAAATTGACAAATGCACAGCGCACATTTGGCCCCATTTGTAGCCAAGCACTATTCAAACAAGAAAAAAAAAAAGTGCTTACTATTTCTTGAGGTACATAAGTACCTACATATGCTTCTATATGCGGTACTATTTTCTGTAATCTTCATAGAACTGTACAGCGCATACAAAAATGGTGGATACGAAAAGCAGTGGTGAACCTCTTTTAGCCCTGAAAAAAGCACTGTACACTGCCCCAAAAGACACAGAGCGCAGAAATTGTAACGCTGTAAGGGCAACGAATGAAAATATGTACAGTTAAAATGGAGGGAATTTATACGAGAAGAGCCGAAAGCTATTTTTAAGCAATGTCGGAACGATTGCAAGCAGAACGGAGCCTCTGCCTTTGACACAAGAGTGTCCAACAATTGCTTTAAACAACAACAAAAATGAAAGATGAAGCAAAAAAAATAAAGATGAAAAAAAAAAATTATAAAAATTGACACCACTGTCGTGTCGTGTAGGCAATAGGCACCTAAAAAATAATGAACATGCACAGACATTATTGAGGCAGGTCCCTCTACGCGATATTTGTTAACAGGCGCACAGCATAGCCAAGCAGAATGCTTAAATGGCAAAAGCAGCAGCAAATGCGGCGCATATGGAGCTCCAACGATTGGGGCGCACAACAACAACAACAAACAAAACGACGGAGCCTACGTCACATCGTTTAGTGTGGCGCAAGCAAGCGTATAAAAAAATAGTGAGAGTGAGTGAGTGAGTGAATGATAGAGCGGGAGAGTGTGCACGCTGAATGACATACACACACGTTGTGCTTTGTTGTTGTTGTGTATTGTGGAGAGAGCGCACATTGGGGCACATTTTCATCACCCACTCACAACGCCGCCTGCTCTACGCGACAGCGTCGTTGTTATATTTCTGTTGTGTGGGGTTTGCTTTTTGTATTGTGCCATTCTATATATAGTTCGCGCTAACTTAACAGCTCGTTTATCTGTCACTTGTTAAACTGTTTATACAAAAAAATGTGTGAAACAAAATGAGTTAATAGATAGACGGCCTGCTTAGATCAACATGGAAAACCTATGTATTTAAATGTATTTTAAAATACGGTTCTATCCATTTATCATGCATGATGGGATGCAGAAGTCTTATTGTTTTACTCGAATGGAGGAAGTATGAAACCAAAATATTCCAGTTGAAACTCATTGGGAATAGATGCTGCAACTTCTTAATGAGCTAACTTTGAATAGTTTTGAGTTCTGGACCTTAACTTTTATATTTTAGATAAATGTAGCATTCAACCCTGATGACATATTGTCTATTAAATTTTTAAGACATCCTACAAAAACCTCTAGCATAAAAAAATATACGCCATACCCATAATATACCCAGATGATAGGAATAATGATGGAGGTGCTGTTCTTATAAAGTCAAATGTAGGGTTGGAACAAAAAGTAGTTCGTATTTTCGCCTTTATTTCAAATCTTTATAAAATTGCGTACAATCATCGGATTTAGTTCAAATAAGCGCCGTTTTTATCAATAAATATGCCCCGCTCATAGAAGCTTGCTTCTCTATTGCCAAAAAAGTGAGACAATCGATTTTCGCAAGCCTCTTTTGAGGTCAATTTCTCGCCAGCTAAATCGTTCGACATTGACAGGAAGAGATGGTAATCCGATGGTGTCAGGTCCGGACTATAAGGTGGATGCATAAGGACCTCCCATTCGAAATCCCGAAGCTTCTGACGCGTTGCAATCGAATTGTTTAATCTAACGTTGTCCTGATGGAACACAATTCCTCTACTATTGGCCAAAGATGACCGCTTCTGGGCGATTGCTGCCTTCAAGCGGTCCAGTTATTCACAGTAGAGGACTGAATTAAGCGTTTGGCCATATGGGAGCAGCTCATAGTAATGATTCCCTGCCAATCCCATTAAATATACAGCAAAACCTTCCTGACCGTCAATCCGGGTTTGGCAACCGTTTGAGCCGCCAGTCACCATTCGCGTCAGAAACGGGTCGATTTTTTTTCGCGATTCAGCAGCGATTCGCAGATGGAAATTCGGTCCATGAGCTCAATTCGTTTGGCACCCAAATATCGAGCTTTTTTGTGTAGCCAAGCTTCTTTAAATGCCTTCCGGAGCGTGGTGCATCTTCCACTTACTCCACACCATAACGTAATCGAATGAAGCACTGTTGTGCCACACTACGATTTGAAGTAAGACATCAAATCAAGGATCTAAAACCTCGAAAGCTTCTGGTTACGAATTCATCGATAGTCGGACTTGAAAAGCTCTACCTTTTAAAGGAGTACTATACTCTTAGTTATCTCTTATTCAAAGCAATATTACTTACTAGCTTTTACCCGCGACTTCGTCCGCGGATCTTCCGATAAAAAGTAACATATTTCTCTAATTTTGACGAAACTTAACCCTTACTTCTCATGATCCTCTTAACATGTATACCAAATTTCAATTCTGTACCTTAAATGGATGCAAAGATATGACAAATTTTGATTGTCGCTTTTTTTTAAATATTTGAGGTACATTGATGAAATTTGCTATACATGGTAATGGGATCGGGAGAAGTAAGGTTCATGGCATAAGAAGAGTTTGGCTTTACTTGGCGCGGACAAAGCCGGCGAGGTTTAGCTGGTTAATAATATAAATTGTAATCAAAACAAAAAGTTTTATGCAAAATGAAATTCAAAAGCTTAATTTAATTCTCCTATATAAGGGGCTAATTTAACCCCCAGTTCTCCTGCCAACGCCACTGCAAGAAGAAGCCAGAAAGGCCATAATGTAATAGACATACTTACAGTTACATGTAAGTATGTATGTACAAATACATATGTACATATATGTGTGTAACTATGTAACATTTGTGCTGACTGCAACTGTCTGACAGACAGACAGACAGCCATGTAATGGTACTGAGTGCATTACTTCGTGGAGCGTGGATGACATAGTGGAGAGAGGAATGAGTTTAAACAAGTGAATTGAGTTGAGTGTTTGTCGTCGCGACGCGTGCTTCAAGAGTTGCACAGGTGTCGATGCTAAAATTAAACAAGACACTACCAAACAACAACAACAACAAGTGTAAATTAACTTTGACTGACACCGGTTGACGTACTTGTAAATACTCACACCAATATAATTGTTCTTGTTTTTGTTGTTGTTGTTGTTTAACAGTGGTTTTGCAGTAGCAGGAAATTACCTTTTGATGCAGTTCAAATGAGTGAGAGAAATGGACTGAGAAGAGACAGATTGGTATGGAATATGCTATGATGTTGAACCTCCCCAATGCAACGGTATGTAATGAAGTGGATGCGACAAATATGTACATTAAAAGCTTTAAACTGTGGAGAAATAAATCAATTATCCCATGACTTTGATTTGAAAGTTGGAATTCAAAATCAATTCAAAAATAATCTTATTACTGTGAACTAGGGATGAGCGCTTGACAATATCCCCAAAAAAACATTTTTCTCGCTATTCCGCTTATTATGGAATATTTAAATGTTGTTTTTTCTCGAATACCAAAATCCTCATTCTAACAATAATAATCTCAAAACAATTACAAATCACATTCAAGTCTTGTGGATGATAAAGTTTCATACTTTAACGCACCATCGGCTCACTAATCCTCTTAAATATACTATACACATATATGAACCAAAATCAACTGTAATGAATAAGCCGAAGAACCTGCTTGAAAAAACACCAAAGATTCACTTAGGAACTTCATTTCTACATGCTGACACTAAATTGGAAACAAAACAAGGACTTTAACTTCAACTAAACCGAAGAACTAATACCATTCAAACATTCGGATTCTAATATCATTCACATATTCTGAATGGCAAACAAGACAACACCCTCGCGCAGACATATTTTTATGATTGTTTAACAAAAAAGAGAGGATCAAATTGATGACAACATTTCAGACGAAACCACAGATCCAGAATTATTATTACGCGTTATCCCAGACTATTGAATTCAGATATAGTTGCAGGCAATGCCGGAATGTTTCTTAAAGTGTTTGTCTTTGTTAGTTTGTCAACCGTCTGCCGGTCATGGCCGCGTCTAGGAAGGCGCGCCAGCCTCCATAATCTTGTGCGCTCTGGCACAAGTAGTTTTCCTCTATTTGGACGTCCTCTATTTGGACGCCCTCCAATCAAGTTTTGACCCCTCATGTAAACCATGCGTGCTGGAGCTCTTTCATCCATTCGAATGAGGTGCCCAGCCCATTGCAGCCGCTGGAATCTTATGCGCTGGACTATGTCAATCTCATCGAATAGCTCGTACAGCTCGCGGTTCATACGGGACCTAAACTCGTCGCCGACTCTAATAGGAACAAAGGTCCTGCGAAGAATCTTCCTCTCGAAGACTTCCAACGCTGTCTCGTCCGACTCAATCACGGTCCATGCCTCTGCGCCATACAGTAGGACCGGGAGTATCAGCGTCTTATATAACTTTATTTTCGTCCGTCGAGAGAGGGCTCTACTTCTCATTTGCTTGCTCAGCCCAAAAAAGCATCTGTTTGCAAGCGTGATTCTTCGCCTGATCTCCAGGCTGACGTTGTTGTTACTGGTTATCTCTGTTCCAAGATAGACGAAGTTTTCTACAACACTGAAGTTTAAATTCTCCATCGCATTGACGGAGTGCGAGAAGACACCAAGTACTACGTCTTGTCCTCGTTCACCGCTAGACCCATGAGCCGAGACTGTTTTTCAATCTGCGTACCGATGATATCGATGTTATCGGCGTAAGCGAGCAGCATCACTTCCTTTTGGAAGATAGAGCCCGGCATATTTTGTATGTACGGGCACTGGCGTAGGATGTATTTCTTCAGAAGATTGAAGATATCGCACGACAGAGCATCGCCCTGCCTGAAACCTCTCTTGTTATCAAAGGGGTCGGAGAGGTTTTTCCGCACCCTGACAACGCTTTGTGTGTGAGATAGCGTCGTCATGCAAAGACGAACAATATTTGCCGGGATACCTAGTGCAGACAGTGCGTTGAAGAACTTCGATCGTATCGGCGTGTCGAAAGCTGCTTTATAGTCGACAAATAGGCGATGCGTGTCTTTGTTGAACTCACGGGTCTTTTCCAAGGTTTTTCGTAATACGGATATTTGGTCATGGGGCGACCTTTTTGGTCTGAAGCCATCCTGATATTGTCCTACTAGTGAATCCGTATATGGCTTCAGCCTATTACACAATACGCGCGACTGAATCCTATATCCGAAGAAAAGAAAACTTGTTCCGCGGTAGTTATCGCATACAGCGGATTCTCCTTTCTTAAAAATACAACTGAGAACACTGAGATTCCAGTAATTGGGTTTGCGTTCATCGGACACTATCTTACATAAAAGTTGGTGCGTACTCCTAACCAACTTTTCGCCGCCAGTCTTTAATAACTCAGCTCGCAGCCCATCAGAGCCTGCCGCTTTGTTATTTTTCAGCTTTTTAATAACTGAATCGACCTCGTTATAGTCCGGTGGCTCTACAATAGTGCCATCATTAACTGGTGGTTCCGTTGTCATTTCTCTATCGGCGGTATTGTGCGCTTCATCCCCTCTAAGTAGGTTAGCATTATCTCAGTGATTCCTGTTCATCCGTAACCAGATTTCCATTTTCATCCTTACAGAAAGCTACTCCGGGTTTAAAACCTTCGGTCAGACGCTTGACCTTTTGGCAAACTTTTTGAGCTTCCATTCGGTCACATTATCTTTGTACATCCTCAAACTCACACCTCTTTTTTCTTGCACCTGAAAAATCTTTTCTTCACTCTCCGTTTCTCTCCATATCGCTTTGTAACACTTCGCGTTGCTCCGGACTACAGAGTTGGTTGATGGAAGGCATTTTTCTCTGCAGTATTATTGCGACACTCCTCGTCGTACCAAGAATTATTCATATTGTATAAAGAAAGACCTCCTATCTTGAGAAGACGGAAAGGTTTCCCGGAGCAGGCGGGATGATGTGATTGAGAAAGCATCAAATATATACAGTTGACAAATATTTTAAAAGTTTTGAAAATTTAGCCATTGGGACCTCATTGCCTGAGTCTGAAAAAACAAATTATTTCTGTCAATATAAAGATCTTCCGTGGACGAAGGTAATCAAGGAATATTTGATTTTTCCGCAAAATTGTATACAAAAGGCAGTCATCCACAAAATCGAAAGTGTTCATTTTCAAGCAATTTCGGACAGTATGTGCACACTCGAGACGCAAGTGAAAAAATTTTGAAAGCATTTGGCACGCAGATTTTTTTTTCGATTTTGAAGAGCGTGCTCTCGCTTCTGTTTTAAGTATAAAACAATACTCAAATCAAAATGTAACTTCTGAAGTTTGTTGTGGTACCGTTTGCTTTTTATTGTTAATTTGAAAATTGTATAAACTGTATAAATTTACATATTAAATTTGAACTAAGATATTAGCAAATATATTTTTAAGATGAGATGGTGTTGTCAGGTGGAAGCTGTAGGCTTTACTTGCTTTGGTTGTTTTCGTCGCTGTGATTGTTTTCATCAGATATAGAACTATCCGAACTAGTTTCAGCAAACATATAATAATCCACAGGACGTTCATTTGATGGTGTCTGGCATGTATTTTGGTTGTGTAAGCCAGCTGTTGTCACTCGACCGTTAGAAGCTCCAGAAGTAAGTTGAGGCAGTTGTTGATAGAGCGACTCCAGAGCGTTGTTGGCAGCCATTAGATTATGCTGTGCAGCTCTAGTATAGTATTGACAGGCCTGTATGGCATTCTGAACGGCTGGTATATTAACAGAAGTACTTGGATTCATTGGAAAATTTCCAATGTTTTGTTGAAAAATTAGATTACCACGGCCGGCATAGCCACCATATCCATGTGGCACTGCTATGTTAGTGATCTGTTGTTGTGGTGGTCCGAAATAGGGTTGAATGGGCAAGGGATTTGCTACGAAAGACAAATTGTAGCGATTGTCGTAATTCGAGTAATTAGGATGGCCAAAAATTGGTGCTTGTATGTAGCCGCCCTGGTTATAGTATGGATTATAACGGTTGCGTTCGAAATTTATATTGGCATTGTTGGCATGAGTATTGGGTAAGTGATGCTCATTGTGTCGGGTATTCTGTGGCATTATATTCGGAATGGTATTGTTGTTGCGTTTAGCATTGATGGCGTTGCTGTCGAGATTATTGAAGGTGTTGTTGTTTGTGTTTCTTTCAACAGTAGGCATTCCAAAATGATTATTGATGGAAGAGCCTTGCATTGTTGTGGGGTTCATGCCAGCACCAACAATGCCGCCAACATTATTGGCTATGTTCGAACCATTGCCAAAATTTACAGCTTGACCCTGCGTGCGGAATGGCTGTGTTGGTCCGCCCATCCATGAACTGAATAATGAAGTTACAGGAATATGATCAGCTGCAGGGCGTGAAGTGTTATTTCCCTGAGAAGCTCCTGCACCAAATTGTGCACCATAGTCAGTTCCTCTTGCGCAACTACTACCGGTAGTTGCAGTTGATGAAGCGTTTCTTGCCTGAATCGATACATGCAATGCTTCATGAAGTTCGTTCAATGACTTGATGGCTTGTATATCTCTCAAGGATCTTTGTAGCTCAGCTTCCGTACTAGAATCATTTATGTTTGTATTTGATGTACGATCTGGTGGGGTATGTGCACACGCTGAACGCTGATTTGGTGGTTCGTTGGGCATTGTATGGTGGCGTTGCTGTGCTGTTGGTTTTGTGTGTTGATCTTGAGTCTTTTGATGATGCTGATTCCTACTGCGTTGTAAGGATACGCTTTGCTGTTGTTTCTCGCTCTGTTTTGACTCGCGATGATTTGCTGCATGGTGAAATTCAAAACGAGCACGACGCATCTGATCCACAGTAAGCGAGAGCGACGTTGGCAATGGATTGTCACTCTCACCTACAAGTACTTGCTGTAGACTTCCGTCTTGATCGCGTAGCTTTTGTAGTGGCTCCTGCTGCAGATGATGATCTCCTGGTACTTCATTTTGACCACCAGCACCACCTTGTTCAGTACCATTTTTAGTGTCGCATACTGGCATTCCTCTTTCACCTCGGTTTTCCTCATTGCTTGTAGCTCTGCCAGTTACGCATGGTAAGTATCGATCAAATTTGAATGGAACGCAGCCAGTAATACCGCGTTGCCGTCGCGATTCTCCACGTGGTATACGAGTGCCACCAATATCATCTTCTACTTTTATTCCGCGAGTACCGCCTTCTCGAGATCCTCCAGCAACATCTCTTTCTCTTTCTAATTCACCAACAATGTTGCGTGGACCTTGAACTTCGCTGTCAATATTAGTAGTTGAAACTCCCCCTTTCGCGCTAAGTGGGAAATACTGCTGTCGTTCATCAGCAGCGTAACGATATTTCGATGGGCATGCATTACCAAATAGGCATCCTTTATCGTCAGTGACATTCCCAACGGTTTTTCCTTTAGAATTATCACCAAGCGCTTCACGTCTTGCATCATTTCTTAAACCGTCATAATAGTTTAAAGGAAAATAAGGGTTACAACAAGGATCAATCTCTAGCACGCTGAATTGATGTTCGCGGCAGTAGTTTGGTCTTCCGCTCTTAGAATCATCGACTTCATCTTTATGAGCACCGCAAATGCAACACCTTGCAGTCGCGCCAACGGAACCTACATCTGCATCTCTTGCGCCAGTATGGGCGGTACACTCATCTAGTTCCACGAATCGGCTTGCAATGCCTGTGATGCCCTTACATCTGTCTTTAGCGTCACAGCGCCTACCGAAAGTGCCTACCCCAACGACCGATCCTTCTCTGCTGCCAGTTGCACATTCCAGACCGTGACCATTGCCCGTGTCTCCGCTAGAACGCTCGCTGGTTATCACATTCCTCAACGTTCGTTGACTCGATGGCTCGATGACATAAGCTAACGGGGTCACCAGACTTTGACCATCATCAGTGTCCTGCCCGTATATCTCGCTAGAAATATTACGATTTGTTTTTTTCATTGTAGACTCTCCCAAGTCTTTTTCTCAAATGATATATGTATGTAATGAATGAAAAGTAACAGCTCAGTCAAAGCTTGTTTTGTTTGAATTTATCAGAAATAAAGTGTGGAGACTCAACTGAATGAATTGTTATGAAATATAAATATTCTGTTGTAACAGTGTGACACATAGAGAGTTCTATTCTGTCAGTTTCGTTTCTCATTCTCTATTAAGAGTAATTTTCTACTGACGGATGACTGAATCGTAAATACATGCTATATTGGGTCTCCGATGATTCGTTCGCTCATATCTTTTGACATGTCAAAAACCCAATATAGCCTACTATAAATATTTTTTAAGTAGGGTATAAATATTTTTAGTTATTCCAGTAAAAGTTTGTTGATTTAAAAATAATTCTAGTCTCCTTTCCATAGTTTCAAACATCTTGCATCTATGAAATAAGTTCAGATGTTTTTACTTTGGAAGTGTGATGACACATAGTTTTTGAAGTGTAACTTCTTTAAGTCCGGTAGGGTAAGTGGGCTGAAAGAAAATGCTGGACTGCTTTCGGGTGCGAAGAATTTTAATTTTTTCATTTCGGGAATCATCGGATCCTAAGCAGAGCAGACTACCGAGGTAAAACCTTCATTCACTCAAACTAAGTAAAAATAAGCATTGGACAATGCTCAAAAGTAGTATTTCTACACAAAATAAGATTAATCCAAACACAGCCACTTCAAAAATGTGGGCTTACATGAGAATCTTCGGTGGTCTTGAATTGGTGATGAAAATGGAGACCCAGATAATTCATCTCCTGACAATTTTTGTATGAAATTCTCAGAAAAAAGTCTGCGCATTGGCATCTGGAATGTTAAAGGACTAACAAGCCAAGTAAATGAGCTTGAAGTTTTCATCCAACAACAACACATCGACATCAAGCTTCTGAGTGAAACTCATCTATGCTCGCATTATAAACTTTTAGGGTACGACATACACACTGCTTACCATCCTGAAGACAACCGCATGCGTGGTGCAGCTGCCGTGCTTATTCGGTTGGCGCTCAAACACTATCCGCTAGATCCTGTGAGTACTTGTAAAATGCAAGCAGCTTTCATCAAAGTCCACCAATTTCGGAAATATAATCTTTGCCGCTGTCTATACTATCTTCCGAGGTATATAGTTCCGACGTATAGAGTTACAGACTTTCAAATCCGAAAGGCCGTGCGCGGTTTGCTGTGTTAGTCAATAACAACATGGAAGTTTTGGCAACTGGGGCCCCAACATACTACCCGTACGAAAAGAAGCATCTCCCTGATGCGTTGGTCTTTGCTGTATAAGCTGGTATTCATACTAGCCGTCTGATTATCTCGTATTCAAACAATTTAAACTCAGATCACTTGACGCTTATAGTTGAGGCTAGACTTTCAGCGTATTTCTACGATCCAAAGCCGAGATTGTTGCCAGCTCACGACAAAGTTCCAATATTAAAGGAACGACTGGACCAACTACTCAACTTCAACATGGAACTTTCTTTTTCTGAGGACGAGCTGCTCACCCGCAACATTTATGAAGCCGCTCAAATCGCCACACAGCATCAGCCATCACGCTACCTAGCTGATCCAACCCGGCCACTTTTAAAAACTGAGGTCATGAATTAAGTTGGATTGTCGTTGCATGCGTGGCAGGAATGAACGGCACCGTTTAGACTGGCGACTGAGTTAATGTATAATTTTTTGATGAACTCCTTAGAAATGCAGATCCAAACAAAAAAATTGGTTTCAACTTGTATAAAGCAACCGGCAGACTTTACGACACGTCCCTATAAAAGATGCCAACAACAACACATGGTGTCGTACTGTCAAGGAGAAGGCTGAAGCATTTGCTGCTGAGCTTGAAGGACGCTTCACACCTTTTGATGTCGCTAACCCGAGTGATGTATGAGACACGAAATGTTTCTTAGAAGAGCCTTTAACAAGAAAGAATATTTCTTTCTAGAAAATTATCAGAATGCCATTCCTGATCACCAGTTTGGCTGTAGGCATCACCATGGTACACCGGAACGAGTGCACCGTGTCTTTCAACACATTTTAAAGGCTTTTGAGAATAAGCAGTAAAGCTCCGCTGTTTTTCTTGATATTCAGCAAGAACTTTTTAAAGGGTCTGGCTGGAAGGTCTCCTCTTCAAAATTTAAAGAAAATTACCAGCGTCGCAATTCCTTCTCGTGAAGTCTTACTTGCTTGACCGTGCCTTCACAATTAAGGTTAAAGATGAGCTCGCCAGGATCCGCCGCATTGGTGCTGAAATGCAGCCACTGTTCATTCACATTGAAACAGGGCAATTGCTCCCCGGTCATGCTCAACAATAGAGTCGTACCACATGTGGACCAAGTAGGCTATTAGGTTTTTGCTTGGAGAGGATTGGCATTTGATACAACCATATTCGCAAAACAGCAGCTGTTTAGTTCAACTGTATAATTCGGCCAAGCAATAAACTAAGCCTTAAAAAAAAACTTCTTGTGTACAAGACGGTTAGTATGCCTACGCGCTACGAAACAAGGTATCAATCTCCATAGAAGCAGATAAAATGACCGATTGACTTCACATGTTAACCAGCTAGTAGCGGCTTTGGCCGTTAACTCCAGTCGTAGACGGCTCAAAAGACTTCACCCAAACGATCTTACAAATAGCCATTACAGCTAATATTTATTAATCCTGCTTTCGCACAAATCCTAAGCTAAATGTCTTAATATCAATCCTTAAAGTGTTATCTAAATGTATAAAAAGTTTTTACGTAAACTGACATTTGTATACGTAGTAAATAAAAAAAAAAAAAATATTTCTAATAACCCGATTTTCGACTATGGTCACATGCAATCCGATATTCCAATACGCCGAAGTCAATTGGCAAAATTTATTCGTCTATGACTGGGTCACACAAACCTCTTCACTCTTCACTCAAACAAACAATGAATTTAATTTCTGCTACACCAATACTCCAACATCAGTTCAACATATTCTTATAAACTGTCCACATTTCCAAACCAATAGAAACCTTTAATTCTCAAATAGTTATCCCATAAAAGCCATCTCTACATCTAACATTATTAGAGTTTAAGCTTTTTATTGTTAATTTTAAAATTATTTTACAAAATTTATAAATAATAAATCTCTGAACCTATATAATTTTTTTAACAAATATATGATAAGGTGTTGATGTTTTTAAACTCCAGAATAGAAAATAAATTTCTATATGTCGTTGGTTTGTTTGTGTTATAGCTTTGTACTATATCTTGCCTTCATTGTCTTCATCGGATGTAGAACTAACCGAATTGATATCGGATTGATAATAAAACTCCACGTTACGCCCATTTGATGGCGTCTGGCATGCATTTATGTTTTGTAAGCCAGCTGTTGTCACTCGACCGTTAGAACTTCCGGAAGTAAGTTGAGGCAGTTGTTGATAGAGCGACTCCAGAGCGTTGTTGGCAGCCATTAGATTATGCTGTGCAGTCCTAGTATAGTAGTGACAGGCCTGTATGGCATTCTGAATGGACGCAGCGTTAGTATTTGTATTTATTGGAAAATTTCCAATATTTTGTTGAAAAATTAGATTACCACGGCCGGCATAGCCACCATATCCATGTGGCACTGCTATGTTAGTGATCTGTTGTTGTGGTGGTCCGAAATAGGGTTGTATGGGCAAGGGATTTGCCACAATAGACAAATTGTAGCGATTGTCGTAATTCGGGTTATTAGGATGGCCAAAAATTGGTGCTTGTATGTAGCCGCCCTGGTTGTAGTATGGATTGCAACGGTTGCGGTCGAAATTCATGTTGACATTGGTGTTTGGACAATTGTTGATGGTGTGATTATTAAATAGATGATTGTCGTTGTGCCTAATGAACTGTGGCATATAATACGGATTGTTGATCATGTTGTTGGGCATGTTGTTGGGCATGTTGCTGGGCATGTTGTTGGGCATGTTGTTGGGCATGTTGTTTTGGATGTTGTTGGGCATGTTGCTGGGCATGTTGTTGGGCATGTTGTTGGGCATGTTGTTAAGCATCTTATTGCGAATGTTGTCGCCGTTGCTGTCGAAGTTGTTAAAGCTGTTGTTTTTGTTTCCAAAATGATTGTTGTTTGAATAGCCTTGCATTGTGTTCGGGCTATTGCCAAAATTTAAAGCTTGTGGTTGCATGTGTAAGGGCTGTGTTGGTCCGCCCATCCATGAATTGCGTGGTGGAGTTACAGGCCCAGATGCAGGGCGTGCCGTATTGTTTCCGCAAAATCCATACGTACCAAATGTTGGTTGATCAGATACGCATCTAACACTTAAGTCAGTTCCAGTACACACGCTACTTCCGGTACTTGGAGTTGATGAAAGACTGCATCCACTAACAGCTGTATGCGATGCATTCTGAATGTTATTGTTTTTTGAACGCATGCCTTCAAGCATATGATGCTGTATATTGGACTCGTCTGAATTTTTATTTAATAGTTTAATTTCGGGATTAGTTGGTTTCTTTTCAGTTGCATAACGGCGTTGTGTTTGATTTGACTGCTGATTCATATCACACTGCTGACCATTTTGTTGAAGAAACTGCAGTTGTTCTTCGCGTTGTTGCGTTGCGCGTTGAATTGCTGCATGATGTAGCTCGGCATAACGCGCACGACGCAATTGATCCTCAATTAAATTATGGCTTGTAGTATGGTTTCTACTATCATCCTTAATATTTTCCTGTGGTCTAGCATTTGGCTCGCGTTGTTGTTGTGGCGAAGGAGAAAATATTGGGTTTCCTTGTGCAAATGAATGTGGAGTTGAAGCAGTCGTCTTTGCCCAACTCTGCGCCATTGCCAAGTAATCAGCATGTAAATATTTATTTGAATTATTAGCAGTTTTAGCTTCATCATCAGGAACGCTATTTCCAGCAGCACTTTTAGTAAGGCTTACGTTTTGATTTTTGCCATTGCCAACAATGCCGCGCTGACGCCTCGATTCGCCTCGTGGCACTTCTCGAGCTCCGCCAGCTATGTCTCTATGACTTTCCAATTCGCCAACTTCGCGTAGAGTTTTGACTTCACTGTCACGACGATGAGCGCTCCGTGCGGACAGGCGTCCACCAGAAGGAACGTAATGACCTTTGAATTTGGCTGTATTACCACGTGGACTGTCTTGATTTTTGCTGACGTTTGGATATGCATCACCAAATAAGCCTCGAGCAACACCAACGCGTTCTCCATGTTTGACTGCAACACCATTTGTGCTATTGCATTTCTTAGCTACATTGTGTTGGCTTGCCACATCACCTGTAACGCCCACTACGATACTTCTTGTACCGGCAGACGTACTTAAGCGTCTCTCCCTGCCAGAAAGCATGTCATAGCTGTTACCGCCTAGAGCGTGTCCATATCTGCCGCGGAAGTCCTCAACTGCATTCTGCAGTGGTGCACCATCGCCTTTACCTTCACCTGCAGTACCAACTAAAAAGAAAATTGATTAGCTGGGTATAAATTTTTCAAGGTACAATTCTTACCTGCAATGCCGTCATATGGATTCTTTTCTTCACAGCGTGGGCTCGCGCCAACTGCACCCACTGGTCTTACGTTCACACCCGCAAGTCTTCCACAAACGTTGTCAACGGCTTCGCCTGTTACGTCGTTTCGTCGACCTTGCATGCTTTTACCATTACGTTGCCTGTTGAAAGAGCCTGCCGCCAGATCGTCCGGCATTCCATGAACAACGCGCATAAAGTTTTGCGGCAAGAAAGTTGGCCCTACCACATTTACCGGCATTGAACTTTGATGGCCATCAATGTCCTGCACTGATAACTCACTCGAATTATTTGAAATCTTACGTTTGGGTTTTTTCATTGTTGTCCTTGCCATGCGTAGCTTACAACTGAATAATTCGAGGAAGGAAAATCTTAAAGCAGTTAAATCAAAGCTTGCTTTGACTGTTACTAATTGTGGTTTTTTGAAGCACAGTGTTTGCAAAATTTTTTTAATTTAGTGTTGTAAACATTGACTTGTACCGCACTGGTAAAATATTTATAAATAAAAATAACATCAAAATTTGCTACAATAAAATTTATTCACTTTGAAATTAATTTGTATATATAGACTATCTTGTTAAATTTTCAATTAAATCTTTATATTGTAATAATTGTTATTTTTCTTTTAATAGATTTTTCTTTTTAAATGTCTAATTTTTTTTACACAGTTTTTTATATTGTTTTTTTTTGTTTTTGTTTTGCTTGATCTTCCCTGTTTCGACACGAAATCTTGCTAGTCATCATACTTAAATAGAACTATGTAATATCAGACATTATCCAGATTACAGATTCGCTCTCACGCTTTATACAGTTTATACACATATTTATATAATTATATATATCATCATTTCTATATATCTTTTTTGTTTTGTCTGCTTTTCGTTAATTAAAGACTAATTTACACACAAAAACATTAAATGTAAATAGTTAATTAATTAATTAATATGTAATATTTTTTGTTATATAATTTCTTCTCAAGTTTTCTTGTTTTTTGTTTTTGTTTCAATATCAAGATTTATAAAAAATTAATATCAATTTTTCACGCTATGAATAAACACTAAACAAAAAAACATAGAACATAGAAAACAATACCTAATACTAAATACAATTTCTAGTTATATAATATAAAAACAATTTGGTTATGAATTAATATTAAAATAATTAATAATTTGCGATAAATGTTACAAATATTTCCTTCTTCTTCTTTTTTTTTTGTAATAATTAATTTATAATTAAAAATAAAAAATGGAGAAATGCTACTAAAGCGTAGCCTTCGAGTTGGGTTGTGTTTCCTTTTGTTGTGTTAAATTTGTTTTGTGGAGTGGTTTGGTGTTCGCTCTCTCTCTCTCTCTCTCTTTCTCAACCGGCGTTCCTCTAATTTGGTGCATTTGCTGTGCGCAGCTTGGCACGTACATTCAGATACTCTGGATTCACATATTGCCGCTCGTCATCAGCTTCGGTATCCTGTTTCTGTGCGGCCGCCTCATGTTTCTGTGCACGTTCCATTATGACACGTCCAAGTTCACCATGTAGCGCACCCAAACCACCAACACCACCGCCGCCGCCGATGCCACCAAATTCAGCGGTGGGTGAATGTTGTTGTTCGAGTGCAGCATGACGTTCCTTTTGCTTTTCGTAGGCGCGCTGGAGTTCAGATTTCTGATTGAGTACACTCTTGCCGCTACAAGAAACAGAAGAAGAAGAGTAAACAAATTAATTTCAACTTGAAACAACTTAAAACTTTCAAAACTACTCACATGCGATTATTAAACTTCAGCTCTCGATGTAATTCTTTGCGATCTGTTGATTCCAGACAGGGATTAATGATTTTCTTTGGTAATATCAGTCCCTCGGAATCGGTTTGTACACCCGACTGTGGTGGTGGAGACGATGACATCATCATGTTTAATCTGGTTGGTGTTATTGTGCGTCCGTATTCGACTGTTGTATCTGAAGTACTGCAGACAGAATGTTCTTCACTGTCCGTTGCTGTTGTATCTGAGATGAGTAGTTAAGACGAAAAAAAAAGAGAAAATCAATATTTGTACGAGGAATTCTCTTAAGAATGCGGCGCATGATTTATATGCACAATAAAGGCTATAACAAAAGATCAACGTCAATAAAAACATGACACGAACAATAAAATTTAAAATCTTTCGTAACAATGCTTATATCTGCTGATACCCTACATATAACCAGTTTGAAACACTGCGCAGATTCTAGTTTTACAAATGACACAAAATTTCGTTTACTAATTATTATTTAAATATTCAATCGTGGAGAAATAATTTTGAAATTGAATTTATTGAACTGTTTTAATTGGCTTGGTTGGGACATTTGAATCGGTTGTGTTGGGAGACCAAATATTACATATCATATCATATTTAAAATGAAATAAATTCCGAAATTGGCACAAAAAAAAAATGCAATGGAGCAAGCCATCGATCATCATTCGACAGATCAGTCATTCAAAATCGCCAATGAATAGAGAGAAACTAACATCGACTTCATCGAACACCGGGGTAGTTATCAGACCCCCGAAAATATAAGGCTCACCCAGGCATATTTGGATTGCAAATGGTTGAAAGTTAAAAGCCAGATTTTTTAATCAACTTTTTATAACCCCCGAAGCGCATTTCGTATTTAATTTTGTGGTGTTGAAATCAAAATTGTCGCATCTTGGGCCTTAAAATCCACACAAATGTCACGAAACACCATTGAACGATAAAAACTTACTGTTTTTGCTGATGGTTGCTCACAAACACTCGATGGCACATATTGTGTCCACAATAAAAATTCCCTGAACGTCTTATGTCGAAAAATGGTGACATTTACTGGCTATCACCATATTTGAGCGCTCAGGACTTATTATTGTTTGTTTATTTGGTAAGCCAGCAGTCCAAAGACAGTCCATTGTCAAGCTCAAGAATAGTACTAATTTCGGAATAGCCACTCTATCACACCAGATGCACGAAAAAATAATGGAGAACCTCGTCAAAAGACCACGTTTTACAATTGTGATTTAATGTGGTCAATTGATCAATGTTAGACTCAAATAGTCTAAATAAATTGTAAAGGACTAAAATAAATAAAAACAGACCAATTTCCCAAATCTCCGATTTTTCCTAAAAGTTATGCAATATACATATATCCGTACCGAAGCTCGAGATGTTTGTTTGTTGCCAACAATATGAATGAAAATAATTAATAATTTATGGACATATTTTCCAATTAAATAAAACAACGTTGTTTATGAAGATCTAAGTAAAAAGGCTTGCCAGATCCGATTATATTTTTAATTGGAAAACGTTTATTAGGCATCGAACATTAAATAATTGGAAATATTGACCGCCAACTGATGCCGCATTGTATTTAAATTAAATTTAAAAAATTCGACCATTTCAAATTCAGCGAAATCTAAAAAAATGTCAGTCATATTCGTTCCATATTTTTAAGAAAAGTGAATTTTAAAATCTTCGACCACAAAAAAACGCTAACATTTGAAAATTTGAATTCGCAATTTAGTTTTGTTAAATTTTGGCACAGGATACATAACACTGCCCGGCATGTGTTTTGGCGAATGAAATGGTTTATAGGATTTTTAGTGCTGTACACGAATCCAGACTCAAAAACTGCCATAACGTCACACCCCCGCTCTAAAGGTCCATGCGAACAGCACGTTAGGATTAAGCTTTGCTATACTTGAAAAATGGCATAAATCCCGTTGTTGGGTTTTCAACCCGTTACGGAAAGTTTTTGAGCCAGGATTTTCAGCACGAAAATTCATTCACATAAAAAAGTTGGGATTTGCAGGACAAAGTAATAAGCTCTCACTTAATTTTGAATCAATAACTTTTAGAATACTTGGTACCCTTTTTCGGATCCGAAGTTTTTTTTTTTTTTTGGAAATTTTCTGATTCGTAATCTGCGACCTAAAAAAAAATTTAGAATACTGTGCGCATTTAAAAACAAAACCAAATCGGCATTGTCCTCTGATGAACAAGCAAGAGTAACAAAGCCGGAAGAGAATGAAGAAGTTATCAAATTCATGATATGTCCCGAAGCTATTTCAAATGCCAACCCTGTATGGATTGAAGTCAGATTTTATTCAATTATGAATTCATTTCCAAAGAAAAATTATCAACAAACCAATTCTAATCAATTTTTTGTAATATCTTTTGTTTTTTTTTTTTGGATTGAGTCAATGTATTGTAAGGAGTGTTCCAACTCATCCGTCAAATTTTTCAATTGATCGATTTGAACACATTTTTAATATCTTTTCGGTAGCGACAAATTCTACAAAAGTCATGGAAGCTAAGCCTTAGCTATGTTTCGTGTTTTTTTTTATAAGGCAACGCTGTTCAAAAGAAGAGGAAGCAAAGTTTCTATATCGCCCAAAATTCAAAAGTTATCGGTGAATTTGAATTCCCTTTTTTTTAAATATGTGTTCTGCACTTTGCTATATTTTATGAGAGAGTTTCAACAATAAAGTAGCATTGCGCTTAGCAACGACTGAATCATAATTTGTACAGTGTTTCAATCAACAATAAAAAAGTTGCTTTTAGTTTCTCTCTAGTGTTCAGCCGAATGTGTGCCCGCTGGAAACATGGCTGGCTATATGACACTTGTGAAGTCTGACACCAGTATAAAAATGTTGACATCGGCTGGCGCAGCGATTGATCGAGTAAAGTTATGACGCCGCTGAGTTTTAAGTGCTTCAGTTGCTCCAAGGAGATTATTCGTAGATTGCGTTTAATACGATATATAGTATACATGTAGCCAAATGTAACCCTGGAAGAATGTGTGCAGTAAAATTTTCACTTCAGCTTCTGAAAATGAGGTGGATTGCGTAGTTTTCTGCCATCTAGTTAAGAGATCTAAGCAACATTGTAGTATTTTTTAAGAGCTTTAAGAGCTGTTTGACTGACAGAATATTTGTTTTTGAGTGTAGCCTGGTACTACGAGGTCGGAGAGTCTGACAAAGTAACTAATCCACTGGTCCAGACACAAGATACCTCCTCTGACTCTCCCGTCGAGATTTGAGCCAATATATTTCTTATGCATATTAAAGTTAGAACGGTTGTCCAACTATGAGGTAGCCATTAAGACTACGATTATTTTATGAATTTTGTAGAAGGAATACAATAATCCATGATGGGAGTATCCAAGTGTGCATGATAGTACCACAGCGACAATAAAAGATTTGTCATCTGTTCTATATTTTATGCTTTTGCTATTGAAATCGAGGAAGAGTTAACGGAAAAGAACGTTTAACATGTTCGCCGATTCGGTGCATAGGGTTCCATATGTTGGAGGGTGATTGATCTAACACTGGCCACAAAAAAAAAATTCTCGTAGATCGGTCTGACCACGCCTATAAACAGCCATTGAACGAAAGATAGCTACTTTACAAGTACTGTGATGACTTTCTTTAATCGGTCTCTTTAATTTGCTTTCAGATTCAACAATCTAGTATCACTTCCAGATAATTTGCACAGTGACTAATTACAAAACTTGTGCTGTTCAGTTTTGGAAGAACGAACAAAGGAGTTTTGTATATCTTAATGAAGTTTATTAGTGTCGCCTTTATTTCAATTACTCCCAGATTTCAAAACGATGTACACTCTGAAATTATTCTGAATTTTGTGCGATTGCTATTGAAAAAACATTGGACTTAATAATTAGAATAAGCCGTCAGCTACGACTAGCAACTCCAACCCATCTTATTAAGTTTATAAAATTCAAGATTCAGCATGTCTTATTATTAAGCAAATCTACGAGCACTACTGAACAGCTGTTCACAAACAGTCGTCTTTTTCTTCTTTTAAATCAATTCATGCAAAATACGTATATTTTTTAATACCCTCTTCAAATTTCTTTAAAGCGCATTAAAGCATCGCTTTAACCAAACCAAATACCATTTATGTTCCTATTAAAGACTTCATTCGTTTATCTGCTGAGCATCAAAATACAAAACCGCATAAAAAAAAAAAGTAAAGAAAGAACTGGTAGAAAAAGTCGCGCTTCGAAAAGCAAAAGTTAATTGGCACTTGGCCTTCCTATTGGCTTGGTCTTGGACTTTTGCGGCGCTTCTCTTGCTTTTGGAACCGCAAAGAATCATTATAAGCGCTGCAGACACCAACGTCTTTATGAGACGGCGTCGCATAAATCACAGTCGTCTACAATAACCAAAGAAAGAGTAAAAGAAAGACCCGTCGAAGAGATCAAGAAAATAGCCAAGCATAGTATAGCATGACAAAAATAAAAAAAATGCTATAAAAATGCTGAAACTCTAAAAAAATAAAATAAAATATAAATAAATGGAATACAAAAGAAAAAAATGCGCGAAAAGTGTAACATTTTATTAAGGTTAAATATTTCATGTCATTGTCAATTTGTTGTAAAAACGAAAAAATTAAATAAAAAAGGCAGACAACAAATGCTTGTTTATTTAAGCTTTCAAAAAATGTTAGACATAGGAGAAACAACAAAACACGATTATGATTTATAAACATTTTTAAAAAAAAACTTTTATCTTGCGAATTTAGAAAAAAAAAATATAGAATACAACAAGCATGCTCTCTCTTCTGTACATATACTCGTATGCAGAAACTGCTTAGCAAACACCTTTTTAGTGTTTAGTACGCTTTTTAAAACAATAAAATTATTATTTCTGATAATAGTAGTCGTTTATTTTAATTTTGAACAATGGTACCCAAATAATACTGGTGTGGAGGCGAAACTGGACGGGCTCATCTCATTTCTAAATAGACTTTTCGAAAGATTTACAGATTCCTGAACATGCAGAGCCAAATATTGATAAAATATTGTTGAGCTAAATCCATTTAACTGGTTGCTGCTCCTACCCTGCAAAGGACCACTAAATGCGGCACACTATAATTATAAGAAATTGCATAAAACTTTTCCCCAGCAAGCCCGTATGCATCAATAAGTCTTTACTACCCTTGAAGTCGACATTGGTGATATCTAATGCCAACTGAATATCGCATAGTCTGATACCGGCTTCGCCACTTTAATAGGCAATATCAAGCAAAAGCGAAGCGTCTGAAACGCCAAACATTGGCTAAGAGGAGCGAGAAGAAGTAACGGAAAGGGCAACGAGCTGTTTTCCTATATTTATTCCTCCAAAAGACTCTGGTGTCCAAGTGTCAAATTTATTCACTTAAGCTAATCCTTTAGATATACACTCAGACCACCTACCGCTTATCATTATACTAGATTTAGCTTCCTTACTAATTCCTAGAGCTGTAAAACTGATTAATAGAAATACAGACATTGACGTTTTTTAAAATATCCTAACAAACTCCAGTTATCTCAATATGGAGGTCAATTCCAGCCACTGAGGGTAAAGAGTCAATTGTGAATGGTTTTAATGCAAACGCAATATCCGCGCGATAAAGCCAAGCTGCAAATGGCTGCTCAAAAGCTGAAAGAAACGCTTCAAAAGCACCGCGCAAGGTTCTTCGACTGCATGCTGGAAAACATGGACTGCAATGGTGATACATACCTCCTTCTCGTTATGGAAGGCTACAAAGATAATTAAAAGGCAGCCGATTCGGCACGTTTCTATACTCGAGTTATACAGTATATATTCGAGTTATATAAGCAACAGGCAAGTGGATCTGACCATAAAACCTTTCAAGTTATCAGAAGTGACTGTGCAACACTTTTTCTCCCAGTGGAAGTTCGCCGTGATCCACAAGCCTGCCAAGCCAGATAATGTCTCTGACTCATTCTGGTCGATCAGTCTTCTGCCTTCTATACCGAAGGTTTGGGAAAGACTGTTAATGGGTCAGATTGCTGGCTTTGTGGAATCCCGAGTTGTTATCCTGGATCACTATTTTGGGTTCCGTGATTGACATGGCACTCCAGAACAGCTACTCCGACTTGTGAACCTCATCCTCAGTGCATATATTGGCGCTCAGTAGGTTGTCGATCGTGTGTGGCACACTGGTCTACTGGCAAAGATAAAAAATTGCTTCCACCGCCATTTTACCTAATGCTGTATTCATACCTAGAGGGGAGAAAATTTTCTGTAAACCTTCAAACGGAGAGTTTAGACACTCATGCAGTACTAGCTGGGGTAACATAGTGTAGCGTCCTAAAACATATTCTTTATTAGGTGTACACAGTGGGCTTTCCTTTCCTATGGGTAATGTGGCAAAGTCCAAAATGCTTATTGCGTCATATGTCGATGATATAAGTATTATCTATCTGCTAAGTGCGAATATGATGCAACAGACGAACTCCAAGAATACCAGCACGCCTTCGAAGTCTGCCCAGATAGATGGAACATAAAGCTAAACAGTGACAAGTGCACAAATGAGTTTTTCACATTGAAAAGGCTTATTCTTCTGGTGATACGCTTTAATGACTCTGTGATGCACCAGGCCTCCAAGACGAAACATTTGGGTTAGGATTTGGACACAAGACTGAACTTTACAGATTGTATTAACGCGGTTATAGGTATGTACCTATCGCGCCAAATTAAGAAAATTGTCTTGTTTTCTCAATAGAAGAAGTAAACTTCTGCTGCGCATCAAACATGGAGATACGGTATCCAAATACAGACACTACAGAATAAAACTCTGCACCTAATTACCGACAAAGAGTGGTACATACATCCAAAATTCAACTTAACACAGAGACTAAATTTGACTACCGTCGAGCATCAAATTTTGTTTTTTCTCGAGCAGATATGATCGCCTGCTGGCTTATGAAAATCAGCTTGCTAGACTTTATTTTAGACACCTCATCTTAAAATTTGACGCTTCACCTGCCTCATCTACTTGAATTTTTTTTTGTTAAATAATATATTATGGTACTCTTTGTACTATGTCTTATAAGGCAACTTGTGCTCTGATTGTCGTTTTATACGAAAAAAAAGAGCAATTAAACATCTAAACTTGGTCTTCTCAAAAGAAGCATTAAAGAATTCATTATTGATACAAACCTACCCCTCATTCTGAATTTTAGTATGAACAACGTTTTATTATTTTGGTCTACCTGTTGTTAATCTTTATAAAAAGGGAAAGGGGGAATAGAAGAGACTTCAAACTTAAAGGCTTCTCGCTGATTTAGCAACAAAAATGTTTTTTTCAAAAGAGGATTACTCCTTCTAATTGTTCGATTTGGAGCTAAATGGAAAACAAATTCTTGTTAATTCTGCCAGAAACGGAGTCTCTACAATTCTTCCCTTTTTATAAAGTCGCTCCTATTCTCTTATCAGATAATTTGTATTCAACGAACGTGGGATTCCATTTTGAGATTATGTACGAAAAAAAAATTTTTTTATATTTGATTTAGCTAAATGTTCCATATGGGTCTACGTTGGACCACTAGAACGGGTATTCACTATTCAAGTCATTTCTCCTTTCTGGGTTTAAGGGTTTACACAAACACAAACAAGTAAGAAAATCACAGTCGGTCGGAGGGGCAAGTTTTTAAAATAAACTTGTAAAATTCCGGAGCAGTCCTAGTCGAATGCAAAAAACACGAAGTCTCTATCTATTACCGTTTCCGAGATCCTTTCGTTCATACGGACGGCCAGACGGACGGACGGACATTTCTATATCGACTCCTCTATCGCTCCTGACCATAATGCTGGTAACTTTGGGGGGTCTCCGATTATTATTTCTACCTGTTACATACATTTGCACAAAACCAATAGGCTCTTGTACCTTCGGTACAGGGCCTAATAACACATCTCAAATGGATACAGATAGGAATATATAATCCAAACAAATTGATCGTTGTAATGTTGGTACAATGTCTTAATATCGACCGCAACGTACCTTCATATTTTTTTTATTTTTATTGTAGACTAAAATGTTGTCCAATTTTCAGTTCTTTATAAAATATTATTGAGAAGACTTTCGACTAACTGAAGCTCCGGTATTCAAAAACGTATAAAACAGTTCTCGATTACAATATAGTACCAAAGCAGTAAAAGTTGTTCTACCTATATGGACATATATGATGGACATATATGGCTTTAGAAATACATTCAATGAAGTGTACACATCCATTTTTCTGTAAGTTTACACTTTCAATTGGCAGTACTTTGCTTTAATAGTACTTCAGAAAGAGACCATTGGTCTACTAAATTATTATTTGTGCCAGATTTACTAAAAGCAAAATTTGCTACTTGAAATTTTAAATTAAATTTTTTATACGCTAAGGGTCATGCCACAACAACTTGCTGCAGCATATTTGAAAGCGCGCTCGGCATAACTTCAAACTTCATTTTTTAGTGAAAATTGTTTAACAAGCGCTTAGCTTTAATTCGTCTGCAAAGTACATAAAAAAAAATAAATCCACTTCAATTTTCATATTTCCATAAAAACTAAAATAAAAAAAAAAAACTGAGAAAGAAACTAAAAGCTAGAAATAAATGTATGCTATATATATATGTAACTGGTGTATAATACAGACAAGACTAAGCCACTGTGAAACGACCCACAGACTGACTGCACGACCGACATTAACAAAGCGACATCTTTCTGGAGACTTGAGTGCGCCTTTTGAATGAACGAGCAAATGAGTGAATAAAGAGCTGCTAAGCAGTAAAAACTAAAAAAATAATAAAAAAAAAAAGAGAAAATAAATTGAAAGTAATTAGTTATGGTTCTTTAATGTAATATCTCTGCTGCGATACGTGATATGCCTCGAATCCCCCGTCGAAACCGATGACGGAACTTAAAGGCACTTCTTTGTATTAGCCCACATTTGGCGCTTTTAATTTCCGCATATGAATACACATAGGTCTTTTATACACTTAGTTTTTCCATGCTTTTTTTTTTTACTAATTGTGCATTACAAATTGTTAGACATACGAGTTCATTTCAGTTCAACATAGACAAGTTTAGTTTGTTTCATTTGGGCCGGACTGGGTGTGGAGTCACTGCTACCCAGTTTGGCATGGCATATCTATGACTGTGACTTTGTCATGTTGTTTTATAAAAATAATAAAAATAACCACTTTGCATAAGTCACAGAGCTGGCTTGTTTTTCTGTTTTACTCTTTCTTTTTTTTTTATTACCCATAAGTCACCAAATCATTTTATGTCTGCCGCCGGTGCATTTCCGCAGTAAACGATTTCTATATACGAAACCATTATAATTCAAGCTGCAAGTCTTCGTTTTCAATGGAAATCTTTCATATACAACATTAAATAATAAACATTTTTTTACAAGCTCTTGACAAATCTCCATAATTATGCTACACTGCTGCGCTATTAATGATGATTGAATGTGACATGTTGACAAAAAAATAAAAATATGTGAAATCGTTAAAGAAATAAAATAAAATAAACAATAAATAATAGTTAATTTCCAAACGCTTTTCCTGCGGCTAAAATTATTAGCATATATGGTATGCTATATATTTATAACGATTTTGTAATATCTTGCAGGTCTGCATAAATTTTAGGCCAGTCTTTATGTAGCGTAGATCATTATAGAAAAAATAAAAAATCAATGTGTGAACACAAATTTGTAATTAATTGTCTAAATGTCAACGAAATATGATGAGGGTATTTTTTTTTTTTCTTTGAAGCACAGCGCATCGTTTGACCTCGTAGATAATTAGCCAATTTTTGTATTCAAATATTTTATATAAGAAAATAATGTTTGATATTAAAAGAAATTGCGAAATAAAGCGCTTAATGATCTGAACTTAAACTGTTTGATTTATGATACTTTTGCTTCGATAAAAAAAAAATATAAAAGTTCATAGATACTTTATTTAGTTTTTTATGGGGTATTTAGATTTGTGGAAATGTTTGTAATAGGCAGAAGGAGGTGACGAATACCACATAAGGCATACTTGCTTTATTCTTGATCAGCTTCAAAAGTAGACTCAATATAAACACGTCTGTCTATCTGGCAGTTCGAGAACTTGCAGACTATCAGAGTTAGAGCCTTCAAGTTTGTATATTTAGATTCTACAATTCTTTCTTCAGATCACTTGTTTTCAATGCACGTCTTAATCTTCCCTACCTAAAGAGGGAAGGCACTTACTATGCAAACCCTTCTTAGATTCTCAGTTTTTGTATAAGCAAAATTGTTTATTGATGTAAATTTTGCTAGAAACGCTAAATTTGGTCTATCTTACATTAATACTCAAAATATAAACTATTTAGCTCCAGATAGAACCATTAGAAAGGATACTTTCCATACAAATCTGTCCTTACTTTCTGTGTTTTCGACTTTGTTGTTGTTATTAATTCATCCAAAAATTCCAAAATTGCTGCATTTCTTGGTAATTCTAATAAAGTATTTCATTATGAACCAATTCTGATCACTAGAAGAGGTGGGGCCCTAAAAAAAAAGATAAGACATGTCCGTCTCTCTAGCTGTAAATGTTAAGAACTTTGAGACTACAAAAGATAGAGCCTTTAATTTAAAATATTTAATGTATCCCATTCCCTCCTCAAACGTGTCAACCAGTCTCTAAGGGGAAGTTTTCATAAATAGATGCACCTCCCTCAGAGTTTTTGATTGAGAACATGTATTTTATTTCTTGCCATTTTAGTTAACAATGCTATTTTTGTTGTATCTAATCTAATTTTGTGTATCTTACTGAAATTCTAATGAGCTATTCCAGAAAGGTTCATATTAGACCATTAGAAGGGGGAGACCCATAATAAAAACATTTTGTTCTGGTTGAGTTTAGTTTAAATGCAAATTTCTTGTATCTTACACTAATCCCAATAAAACATTCCACTCGGATTGAGATAGAAATATATCCCCAACCATAAGTCTGGTCGCAATAGGCATAGTGGTTGAAGAGCAGCTGTATTGGTGAAGAACTTACTTCGGCACTTCCCTTACAGGTGGCGGAGAGAGGCGGAGTATACAAATGTCTTCAGTGAAAGTTACCATAGAACACGGGGACATAGAGTTTAGTGCTATATAAACGAAAGACAGACATATTTCGAGCCTCTATTCAAAGGTATAAGATTGGGGGTGACTGGTATGCCCGACATTGGCTCTGGGGTGGGAGTTAGCTAAAACCATAAAAGTTAGTGGGGCTAAAATACTTGCTACTAGGGCTCCAACCAGATAATCAAATGTGCTCACTTATACACATACCTGCATAGATTTTGCATTGCATCGGGGTATACCGCATTTCCAGGCCAGTATAGGAGAGAACTAAGTCTTAGAAACCGTTCATCTGGCATTAGTTGTCTCCATTAATACCAAAGGAATCAATTCTGTCCTGAACAACCGGCTAATTACAAGACACATAAATTACTCCATTTAAATGGTAATGGAGCTAAATTCGCAATATGGCGTACTAGGAGCGTTGCTTTGTTCAATCTATACCGCTGACCTCCCTATCTCTGACGACGACATTTTTTTTTTTTTGGGACTTTCGAATTTTGCAGGCCTGAGTTATTACAACCTATAAAGCAATGTGAACATCTCTTCTAAATAATCCAGCTTTTGTCAATTCGTCAACAAATGAATTGTGCGCACAAAACCTTTGCTCGACTTGTATCCGTGATAACATCAGATATTACAAAACGAAAAGATATTAATCGAATTCTCTATAAATGATTTGGTTAGCTGAGCAGGCTTGCTAGTCTATAATATTCACTAAACATGCTTCGAAATATGCTTTCGTCTGAGGACTTGTATGTTCTAAATGTAATAAAATTCCGGAGCAGTCCTAGGCGAATGCAAAAAACAAGTCTCTATCTATTACCGTTTCCGAGATCCTTTCGTTCATACAGACGGACGGACGGGCAGACGGACATGTCTATATCGACTCCTCTATCATTCCTGAACATAATGGGGGTAACTTTGGGGGGTCTCCGACCATTATTTCTACCTGTTACATACATTTGCACAAAACCAATAGGCTCTTGTACCTTCGGTACAGGTCCTAAATATGGAAAACATTTCAAGTGCGCTCTATGTGCAGTCGCTTGCAGACATTTTTTAGCAAGCAATAGTCCGTAGAGTTCAGAAAACGAAACGCGACATTGGAAATCTTGGTGTTTTTCAATCCAGGCAAAAATATGAAGATCCGAAAATGACTATTTTTTTTTCTGTATCGCAATAGATCGATCAGGAACAGTCGAATTCAATTACGATCGATGGAGCGGGAAGTATGCTTTCGAAGGCAGAGTTGCAATCGGTTTACATTACTTTTCAGAAACGATAGTGCATTCGAAAGTTGACTAACCCAACCATTACGGGAGTTTGCACTTACCATAGAATAGCTTCTAATTCAACTAAAATCAAAATTCGTTTTATTTTACTTTAATTCTAATAAAATTTTTCATTAAAGGAACACAAAAAGAGCCCCATACAAAAAGTCGATATAGTATTGGAATGCAAAAATGGTTTCTTATTTTTGCTTTTTTCTGCCTTTCTGGGTTTTTGTAAGAATAACATTTTGTTGTGGATCAGTTTCACTTGAGACGACATATTTCATGTATCTCATACTAATGCTAATAAAATATACCGCACGGATCCATACAGCAATATGTATCGATTTTATAAGTGTGTTCAACATATATTCATGTATATTTTTTTTGAGACCTTGACATTTAAAAAAAAAAAAATTTCACAAATTTTTTTATACGAAATATTCTTAGGTAAGAGATTTCGCTTCAAAGCACCTTTTTCTGTTGAAATTCAATTCTAAGATATTTTCAGTCTATAGAAAAGTCAACATACTAAGTTCTCCTTTACAACAAAGGAAATCAAGGGCAATATATATTTTGTAGAATTGTCTAAGCTAGAGTCTGCTTGCTGTGCATTTTTTGTTTGATAAATTTAACAGCCGGTATTTTTTTTTTTTTTGTGTGTTTTTGTAAATTTGTTTTGTTTTAGACCCTTTCTTTTAAATCAGCCCTTTTTCTTAAATTCCAATTAATTTAATAAAATTTAAATTAAATTCTTTAAAAACTATTTTTATTTTTAACGCTTATCAACCAAAAAACATTTCTGTTATTTCCGTGAATTTAATGAAAGAGCGATTGTTGTTTCTTAAAAAAAAACACCAAGCATTGCATCATGCAGCATTTATAAAAATAACATCAATGAGGGGTAAAAACCACAGCAGCAGCTGTTGGAATAGTTATTTCAGATTTTAACAAAGCAACTCACTTTCAAAGACCGCCATGCGACTCATGATGCCCGATGAAATATTATGCGTTGAACGTTGCATTTTATTTCAAAAACTTTTAGCAGAATTTCGTAAGAAGAACACTTTCAACTGCTGTTAAGTGCTGTCAATACAACAACTAATGTCGCACTGAATTAAAACACAAGTTTAATTGAATTTACAGAACATTTTTTTTTTAAATTAAATAGCCACAAAGCAAATAGCAGCAACAACTGCTGCCTTATATATGCAATACAGAATGTTGTATTTAATTTGTATTTTATTTTATTGCTACTATTTGCACTTCTCACAGGCTTATTTGCCTTATTTAAACAACTCGTTCTTTGTTTTTTTTTTATTTCTTACTTTTTTTTTTTTTTTTTAAATATTCAATTTGTATTTTTTCGATACAAGTCCTAAAGTCGTCGCTGTTGTGGTCGACATAAACCTACTCGCGACATTGTCTCGACTGCAGCAGCATTCCACAGCATTTGGCAAGCGCAGCTCGACGACTCAACTATACGATTTTGACGACTCGACTCGACTGCTCTGCTCGGCTCAGGCTGCACGGTGAATCGATAATCATGTGCAGCACAGAAATATATAACCACCTACCTACCCACCTATATATATATACTCGTATGTGCACATATGTAAAGTAAAAAAAAAAACTATGTTACTATTTTTGGCTTCCTTTTGCATTCGAAACTGGCCAGGCTACGTCGGGCGGGTAGCGCCGTTGCTGCAACCTAAAGCTCATGTCAGGCGACATATGGTCTGCTTAGGTGGGCGGCGCAGCAATGGGTGGTATTATGCAGCGGATAGTATGGCTAGAATAAAGTATAAGCCAAGTTTTACTGACCTACATACAGTTGCAAATATTACGTATACGTAGCTAAATATTACGTATACGTAAATAGTTATTACGTATACGCCATACGAAGGCATATGTAGGCTGCATGCAATTGCTGCTGCTGATATAATCATTTGGCAAACGAAAGTGAAAACAGCAGCGAATGAAATTGAGAGTAAATAGCTAGAGAGAGAGCGAGAGAGAGCGAAAGAGCAAAACAAGGATAGAGCGAGCCTAATAGCTTTAAGGCGACCTTAAAACGAAAGCCAAACAATGCAAGGCAATGCAACTTCATACATAATCGATAACCAATAACAATTCAAAGTGCATTCGCAGCAGCCCACTCTCATTTATAGGGGCTAATAAATATCCATTAAACATGCATAAACTCCAATTGCAGTAAATTTTTAAAGTCACAGTTCAAATATATAAATATTCCAAGCTAAGTAACGTTCATACATTCGAAAAGTTGTATGAAGGCTTTTCATGTGGCTTTTTACTTAACACTTTCTAGTTTTTAGTGGAGCATAAATCTTCTTATTATGGTTTCGACCACAAATATACAAAACGATCGCTGATTTTGACATGGAAGACAATGAAGCATTTATACACAATAAAGTTAATTTAAAAAGAAAAATCTAGACATATTATAGACTAGAAGTTAGCATAAACGCCGCCTCTCTTTGTCTGCCTTTTTATAGGTAAAGCATCGCTTAGATGAAATTTTCCAAAATATTCTGGATTGGGATGTAGTTACATGATAATCAAATGAATGCTGTAGTAATTCTACTTAGAAGAATATATTGTTTGAGACAATTTGCAGTTTGAATAGCATTTTGCATATGTCATATGTTTGAAAAACGCTAGCAAACAGTTTGAATAGCGTTGCAGTTTACAAAATTTTAGGCTTAGAAACTTTATTTATATTTTAATATTAATATTAGTTAAGAAAGTTTTCGGTATAAGGTTTAATTTTCACCTTGAACAATATCACAGGCTTTAATTCTAAGAATCGGAATCAATAGTTCCACCACTAATATCACAGTCAGAGCTGAGTGCTGTCGGTAAAGTTTCGTATACCAAAAGATGGTTCTGAATTTCAAGCATCGTTTCTCAGTAAGAAGAAAGTTTTGTAAGCAAAGTAAGAATGGTTTCCTAAATTATTCGGGAATGGTTAGCATTTATCATTAGTTTGAATCTAATAAATCAGCTGAAACCAAACGTATATAAAGTTTCAGATTGGAGACTTCTCATTAAAGAAGTATAAGGGCGGTCTTATTTCACAATACTTAAGTGTCTACTCCCGGTCCTATTGCTTACTCGACGGTCATGAAAGACCGATACTTCTGGAAAATATGAGAAGCATTCATGGTTGATCTGAAAATTATAAAATTTTATTTCGACGACAATCGGCATTTATTTATGTTATTTAAAAAGAAAATGAAGATCGTACGAGTAGAAAATTGTGTACAGGTAAAATGTATTTGGTAACATCATTGAAAATTTGGTTCATATATAAAGGACACTGAGAGAAATAAGAACCAATAGAAAAATTAGGGGTGAAATGTTCTCTATATAAAATAAAAATCCAATTTGTTATGTTTTGACAATTATTTGACATAGAAAATAATAGCCATATGTAAAGGGCACGCTGAGAAATAACAACAAATGAATAAGAGAGCGGTGCTATGTACTATATATAAGAGAAAAAGTCTATTTGATACATTTTAGAAACTATTTGACATAGAAAATAATAGCCATATGTAAAGGGCACGCTGAGAAATAACAACAAATGAATAAGAGAGCGGTGCTATGTACTATATATAAGAGAAAAAGTCTATTTGATATATTTTAGAAACTATTGGACATAGAAAATAATAGCCATATGTAAAGGGCACGCTGAGAAAAAATAAGAAATTAAGAACTGAACGGTGCTATGTTTTCTATATAAGAGAGCATCATAAAGTCAATATGTTTTAGTATCGATAACGAAACTACACAAGTCGTTCTAGTAATTCTAGACATTCGAGTAATATATTTTTAGAGAGCTATATGATGTAAGAAAATCGAACGCGCAACCTCATTTTGTTGTACATTAAGAAATCATAATGACAACGGTCCTACCACTTAAAGTTATAGAAGAAGTGGATAGACAGTCGCTTCTTTGGTGAATGAGAGTACAAGGTAATGAAGTTGGTGTTAGGGAATCGTGGAGATATGAATTGTAAGGGTTATAGAGGTTTTGGGGTTTGTTAACTATGGAGTTTTGGGAATATAGGTTTATATGGTTGAGTTTTTGCTTTTGAGTACTTGGGTGTTTAAACATATTATTCAAGCAGAGCAGTTTCTACCCAGAGGATATTCAAATATATAAAACACCTGCTGTTCAAGGGTACAAGCAGACCAACAGCTTATCTCACGTTTATCATTCATCGCAGAGGTCGTTAAATTTGCGATCAACCATAAATTATGTGTTGGCGACGATGACGGGACTATGTATACAAGAGTTAATACACGGGATTTCAATGTTTATGGCATGAACGCTATACAATATGGAGATTCTTCTGGAAAAAATTATATATGAGAAGCATTTATTCATTGGTGTTTGTGTATGTGGAAAAGCAGAGACAGAAAAGAGCATTACAATAGTGATCGGAAAAAAGTGTTACGAAAAAATGGGACTTATAGAAAAAGTGGATTAACAGCCGGTTCAAACGGAGTAATGAATTGTAAAAGTTATAGAGGTTCTGCTGTATAGGTTTTTATAAAATCGTCAATCAGGATCTTCAAATACATATATAAGTCACCGGCTGTTTGTGTGTACAAGCAGAGTAACAGCTTATTGCACGTTTGTCAGTCTGCGCATAGATCGTTAAATTTACGATCATTCATTAATTATGTGTTGGCGGACGATGTATATTAGAGTTTATGTAGGAATTACTGATGGGCATTCTGGCTGCATCAAGTTTTAATTTTACATATTTTTGGTGAATATCAAAGTAAGTTTGCGCCTACATTTAGTCGCCCAATAGATCAAGTTAGATCTGAAAATGCTATTTTGCGTAGGATTTGTTACGATTTTTCTGCTATTCCAGCTATTTATGGTTAAATTGATTCTACTTAAAAACAATTCAAAAATATTGTATTGTCATCGTATTGCATTGTTTAATTTAAATTTAAACTCAATTTGATGTGTTGAAGTGTATCAAAATCGAGTACCAAACTAAGAACAAAACATTGTTAGTTATAAAAAAGCTTTTAATAAATCGCTTGTACCCATTTTTTAACCGAACACTTGTAAATCCACTCGCTATAACGCTCTCCGCGATTCACACAGCATCCTTGTCAAGTCAGTCCTTGACCCGATTCAATATGGCGTGCACGGCATACGAAGGCTACCAAGCAAGCAAAACAATAGCAAAAATGATGTTGTCAAACACAGACTCTCGACAAAAATACAGTTAACTCTACTCGTGTGCACTCGAAGAAGAATGAATGCGCTTCGTTTCATTTTATTTCTTTTTTTTTTTCTTTTGCCAACTCAACTACTCATTTACATACGTCGGATGCTGTTCGTTCTTTCGTTACTCTCTGCTTCGTTTATCAATCGGCAAAACAAACGTTTTAATTCAATAATGTAAAACAAAACAAAACATAGCCGACCAAAGCAAAGCTACAGAACAGCAAATTTCTTGTCACAATTGCTGTTTGCCTGTTATTAATTGGCTCCATGGAGAAAATGGCCGCTTCACAGCAACAACTACAACGACAACTACAAAGCTACAATGAAATGGCACGCACACGCTAAGCGTTGGCGTAAAAGAGAAAGTTATACAAAAGATTTAGTACAAATCAAGCGCGGTATGTTGTCAAAGCACTCTAATTGGCGCAGGTACAATCAATGTTGTCGTCAATAATATATATAACACGCCTACACGCACGCAACAGCAACAAAACGAATCCAATTGAAATTATTTATTTTGCGCCTTAAAAGGCACAAACGATGTGCTATGACTCCCAACTCCTGGGAGTAACACGCACTTTGCGGCCAGCTTGAGCTATTATTCGCTGCCGCTGCTGCTGCATAAGTGTACAACTCTAACTCAAATACTCCGCCTCAAACGAATAGGCGCACATGCAAAGCAAGCACCCGACGACCATTGCAAATCGAAGTCGGTAGTGTTGTAGCTGTTGAAGACGAAGCACAAAATCAAGCAGTAGAAAAAGACGGTACAGCAAGAAAAGCTGCAGTGCAAATATGTGGCTGGGCATTGCGTTACACAAGTAGCAGGAGCCAACTGGAATATATGTACAAGTACTAAGAGAAAAAGATACACAGATACAGTCAAGCAAACGAAAAGTAAAAGCAGGAGCGTCCAATGTATGACGTCGCAATTTGTTTCCTTTTTGCGTGTCTTGTTGCTATGTTCGTAGGTCCTGTACTCAAAACAAAATGGCGTCATATGTATGCGTACACAAAAGCCAAGCAAACGACAATGACGCACACGCATATTTTCAATTGCATACTTAAAGGCGCACGTGCAAGTCGGTGTGAAAAAATCAAAAGAAACATATAGCGTAAAAAAAGGACTTACCAGCTCAGCATTTACGAGGGTATTTTGAAAATTAATGAGCTAAAGTAGCATGTTGACAGGTGAATGCAATAACGCTAAGATGCATGCCGTCATAGCTGTCAAAAAATTATAAGCATTCTCAGCAGAAAAAATTTATAAAAAACATGAAATAGCAATGACTTCGGAAGCACCAAACCTCTTATATGATTCTCACAGATATTCATCTTTAAAGCAAAATAAAATAGAAATATTTTTTCCTGTAAAAAATTTATGTGGGCGGTAGAGTTTTCAATTGAATTGAAGCCACCATATCGACTACTAAGTTGATATAAGGAACTTTTCATTAAAAACCCATAAGTAGCAGGTGGTTTTGTATGGAGAGTACCCCAAAAAGTGAATACACACATATTTGTATAGATATACGTTGACTATCGTATGTACACGAGTCTATCCGTAGCATTGAAGTTTATTTTAAATTTAAAGCCGCTTCATCTAGAAATTTACTTAAAACTAAGGAATTACTTCAAAGACTACAAAACAACCGCGGAAAATTATCAGAAACAACTCATAAAGTGGACATAATGTTCATGACAAGAGATGAGATGGCTAAGATTTTATCGGAACTTTACCATCACATCGTACAATAAAAAAATCATGGAAGTCAGAAAGATTCTATATACTGAAGCAACGTATAATAAAATGGTATACGGATAGATCCCTGACGGAATAGGTCTAGGTTTTGTAGTACACATGAAGAAATTGGTAACCATTGGGTAGACCAGCATTTTCCAGGATGAGATGTGCGCCTGCAAGTTAATCAAGATAAAGGCTATCATAATTGTGAAATTCCTATTCTATCGAACAGTCAGGCGGTTTTGTAAGGACTCAATTTAAGGCCTTCTCAAATCAAGATTGGCATTAGATATACTAGAAGAACTCAGCAAGTACAATGGAGTACATTTACTGTGTGAAGCGACACAGAACAGTATTATAAGTAATTCTTCATCTATTTTTTATTCATTTTCCAACTATATTTCATCTATATTCTATTTATCTACCAACTATCTTTCATTTATCTTAAAAAAAAAATAAGCTGCATCTGTCTACCATCTAGCTTCCATTTATCATTCATCTATCTTTAATCCATCTTCCATTAATCTTTCAACTAACTTCTTTTTATCTTCCATTCATCATTTACCTATCTTTCATTTTTTTTTTCATTTATCTATCAACAATCTTCCATTTATCTATAAAATAACTTTCATCTATCGCCCATTTATGTTCCATCCATTTTCAATTTATCTTTCGCCTAACTTCCATTTTTTTTTTTGCATTTATCTTCCAACTATTTTCCATTTAATTCAAAAAAAAAAAAAAGATGCATCTATCGTCTATCTATGTTCCATCTATCTGCCATTTATCGTTCATCTATTTTCCAACTAATTTCCAACTATCCTCCATTTTTCTTTCAACTAACTTCCATCTATCTACCATCTATGTTCTATATATCTTCCATTTATTATTCATTTATCTTCCATCTATCTTCAATCTATCTTCCAACTTTGGTCTATTTAACTTCTAAGTAACATCCATTAATCTTTCATCTATTTTCCATCTAATTTTTAACTATCTTCCATATATTTTTGTTCTATATTGTTTATCTTCCAAGCTATTAAGCTTGTCAACACCAATGATAGGTCCACATTCGTTTTGTGGCATTCCACACAACATTGTAGTTTATAGGAGGATATAGGACCATCAAAACTACTACTAGGGGACTACGACTCATGCAAAACAAGAGTTCTGCTTCAGCTATGTAGATATAAACTAAGAACACTGGAATGCCATATCGGTTAAACAAGAATGTGTTATAGGACTTCCCCGAATGTAGATTCTGCGATCTTGAGAATGAAACAGCTTTTCAAATTCTAGTAGAATGGTAGAAGTACACTTCAAATGGAAGAGCCTTCAACGGTAGAGCAGCTAAAAGATAGATCCTAGATATATACAGCACATAGGGTTACAGCAGTTCATCTAACTCAGAAGAACGAATAATACATATATCTTAAGAAGTTGCTTGTTCATAGTCCGCCTGCTTAAAAACAAATAATATGTGTGTGAATCAGGAGTTCAAAAGAAGCCATGGTGACTTGACTCTAAAGCTGATATTGATTTAAATAAAGGCGTTTGTAATATAAAAATACTTAGGGATATTGTAAAAATAGGATGAGAAAAAATAGTTTCTGTACCAAAGTTCAGTCAAATATATAACAGATGAAAAAAAAACTGCAACACATAGACAGATGGACATAGCTAGATCAACTCATCTCTTTGTGCTGTTCAAGTACCTATAATATATACTAGCTGCACCCCACCCGCTTCAACCGACCCCAGTAAAGTTCAATAACAAATTTTGTATATCGCTTATACTTAGTAGGTCGGTGCATCGCCTCCTTCGATTCCGACCAAAATTAGTAGGGTTACTTCTCACGTTTCCATTAGCACGTATTCTAAATTTTATCTTTGTGTATTTCATTTTGCATATCGTTTATATGGGTCGGAGCACTGCCGTCTCCATTTTTGACCAAACTTAAAGGAAATAATTACCAATCGATCCCATTGACATGTATACCAAATACATCGTCTTTGTGAAGGGTGGGACATCACCACCTCCGATTTAAACAAAAAGTAGCCTATGTTATTTTCCAACGTCCCATCAATAACTATACCAAAATTTATACAAATTGGTTAAGCAGTTTAGGCGTGATGCGTGCACAAACAAAGAAATAAAAATTTGTCTACGATTTTATTATATGTACAGATTAAATATACTTGATGGGGGTTCACGATGTCACAAACTTTCCGCCATACACATAATTCCAATTCAAACTATGTATACAAATGTAGATATCCAGACTTTTAACCTTTCTATTCGTTTGTAGGGAAATTTACAAATAATGGTCCAAAAAAAATCATGAAATGCTTACCCACTGTTTGATTTATTAGGTCCTGTATCGAAAGTACAAGAGCCTATTGGTTTTGCGCAAATGTATGTAACAGGTAGAAATAATGGTCGGAGACCCCCTAAAGTTACCCGCATTTTGGTCAGGACTGATAGAGGCGTCGTATAGCTAAGTCCGTCTGTATGAACGAAAGGATCTCGGAAACGGTAATAGATAGAGACTTCGCGTTTTTTGCATTCGACTAGGACTTCTCCAGAATTTTATATTATTAATTTTATTTAATCCATAATTTTGACCGGGAGCTTTTTATTGAGTCATATTTCATAGTGCTTAACGTAAGATCTATTCACACTAAAAAAATTAAATATCTGTGACTTTTAAATTCTCGGAACTATTTGTAAGTTAAAAAAAACACAAAAACTTGTTTTTAAAATGTTTGTATCTGTGTTTTATCTTTTCTTAATCTCTGCAATAACTGAACCGATTTTGATGGAATTTTCAGGTAGGTGATCTTTTTGTATGAAACATCAAAAGGTGCCTTCTTTAGTGCACGCCGTATCTATATGTATCATAGCTCTAATTTTCTCAGTCACCGTAATGTAGGCGATCATACCATACTCAAATTTTCTTGCTGATCAAGAATAGTTATACCTAATCTAATCTACCATGAGTTCCATTTTATTGTAGGAGTGCACAGGGTGCAACATCATTTAAAATAGCTGCGGCATATCATTTCATACATGGACTATATATGAGAGAATATCTTCTCTTTTATAGAATCCCAAATCTTGGTCTTAAATGTCTACATTGAATCGAGATTTTGATGTTCATGAAGAATATACGAGTATACACTTTAAGAGTTCTGTCACACGCATGATTTATTAAGGCTTATGTATGACCATTTAATCCTTGGATGAAGGATATAAATTGTATAATTTTTTTCTTCTCTGTTGCGCATTGTAAAAGTTAAGCTATCATTCAGCCGTCATTCATCTTCGGACAGCTGATTTATAAAGAGTTTTATTTTACTTTGTCAAAATAAATATATTTAAAAGCGTGTGTCGACCTAAAGGATTCGATTTTCTATAACTTCATTTGAAAGTTTATCATTTTATACAATGAATAATTAAAAATAAATAAAAAATTCACCTCGGTGTTCCGCGATGTGTGTGTGATAGCCTCTCTACTATGTCCGCATATGCCTCCTATAGAAAGAAAAAAAAAAAATAAATAAATAAATTAAAATATCAACGAGGATAATCATTAAATTATGTTTAGACGGTACCAGATATCAGACTCCTTTATTACAGTGCATTGAAAATTGTTTCAAATACTTATTTACAAACTTTTACTAAAGGTTGCAGCAACTTTATCAGAAATTGTTTCGAAATATGACTCTTGTCAGTTATTTGGCACCGTGTGAAACTACCTTCACAGACTACGTTCTGATATGTTCGAAGAAATCAAATTGATCTTTTTTTTAAAGTCAAAATGATATTTTTAGGCCCTGTACCGAAGGTACAAGAGCCTATTGGTTTTGTGCAAATGTATGTAACAGGTAGAAATAATAATCGGAGACCCCCCCAAGTTACCTCCATTATGGTCAGGAGCGATAGAGGAGTCGATATAGACATGTCCGTCTGTCCGTCCGTATGAACGAAAGGATCTCGGAAACGGTAATAGATAGAGACTTCGTGTTTTTTTCATTCGACTAGGACTGCTCCGGAATTTTACAAGTTTATTTTAAAAACTTGCCCCTCCCCCCCCCCTTCCCCATAAAATCACCCCCAAGGGTAAAAATTTCTTCGGCACAAAAAAAAGTAAGTATGCCAGTATAGAGATATCGTCCTTCTTAGCAAAAATCCGAAAACTTCATCAAAATCGGATAATAAATGACGATTTTATAAGCAATTGAATTTGAGCGACCCCCCTTTTCGTTTCATACATAAAAAAATGTTTTAAAAGGCACTTAGTCGTGCAGAGAGAAGTGGTCATGTGTTTGGTCATAAGCTAGGGGAACATTTAATGTGTTTGTTAGGCGACCTGCACTGGTACAGGGCCTCTTACAGTCGGTTACGCCCGACTGTGATTTTCTTACTTGTTTATATCAATTTTAATCAATCTTTTTATTAGTTTATTAAAACTTTTTTCAATGGTGGAAACTGGCTGTTTTTAATGCGGGCTACCCCAAAATGAGAGAATATTAGAAAAATTTTTAAAATGCTATAAAAAAAAACCCGTATAAAATATGTCACGATTTTTATACTAAATAGAAAAGCACAATCCTCCCTCGTACATACAGTCAAATGGAAAACTAAAGACGAAACGCATTTGGCTCATTGATTTTCCCCACACACACACACACAACTGTTTTTCTTTTTCTCACTTGCTGCTTGCTGTACAATTTCTCTTGCGCGCTCTCTGTATATCTCTTGGTTGCTTGGAGGCACGTCTGCAAATATGGGAATGACAACAATGACGTCACATGTGAAAACTCTCTACCTCTTTACACTACCCTCTCACTCTCTATCAGACACTCACCCCAACATTCTATGCCGAACAAAAACATCAATAAATAGATTTCCCTGATTTTTCAACAGGATAACAGCAAATGGGAACCAGCGACAAATGCAATTGATTTTTTATAAAATTTTATTATGTTATTGCGCTGTCGGTGAGTGCCGTTACTTCGTCTCTTGCAGCACTATCTCCATTTAATATCCGGCGGCGACAACGGCGCCTCCATTTTGGACACTTGTGTCTATACTGTCGTCGGGATGACTGAGTGAGTGAGTGAGTGGGTGAATGGACGTTCAAGTTGTATGTGGGTGTAACTGTGTGTGTTTTTTTTTCATACGCGGCGACATTGCTGTCATAAAAATATTTTTTTCTATAATGTGGCCAATATGTATTCTTTCGCTGACTAAACGCATTCTAATCATTGCTATTAGTTGGTATTAAAGCTATTTGTTTTTTTTTTTTTTTTGTTTCGTTGTTTGTTAGTTGCTATTATTATTTTATTTTTGTTGTTGTCGGGTAAACAGATTCAAAATATTTATTTACATTGTTTTGTAAAGTTTTTGTTGACCGTGTTGGGTGCGTGTGACGGATATTTCTGTTATAGCCTTCGTTATTAGTCATTTTGTCTTATAACATGGCATAGGATAGGTCTCATGAACGTGCTTCGCTTATTTGGCTTCATTTTTTATGTTTATAAGGTGGATCTATTTATATATTTGTTCTATATACGATACATTGTTTTTGTTGACGCCTGTTTGTTTATTTAGCTGTCATTAATAGGTAAATAACTTTTTAACGCGAATATTTTCTATTCTGAGAAATATGAAATAGAAAATGTATTTGTGCATTTGTATGGGAAAAGTTCTAAAGGCATCATACTTTTTTTTGAAGGTCACATTTAAGCTAATTAACACAAAGTAATATTTGCAATAATTAAATGCAAAATAAATAACCATGCAACCTTGAGCAGCGAAATATTTAAGTGCAGCTGATTAGTTCTTCATGAATTTTGAAGAAACTTTATGTTCTTTAATATTTCATTGTTTAAACAATAATTGAGCAAAATATTGCGTGGAGTTGCCCTGTTTACGTGCACATTTTTTTTTTGGACTTTCAATAAAATCACTGAATGATGACTCATGGAATGGAAATAAAGCCATAAAAATATTTAAATAAGAAGCTACGCTGCTGTCGAGTGTGTACGACTTTGAGCTATACTGAACCCTCATTGAAACATAATTATGTATAGGAGATATATTCCTATTTTAATGAGATTAGTGAAATTTGTCGTTTCAAACTAAGCTAAACCACAACAAAATGTTTTTGTTCTAACTAAAACCCAAAAAGGGCTCTACCTCAAAAACTAAGAATGTTGGGCTCTTTTGAAAAGGGGCTACACCTCCTAGTGGTCCGATATGGACCTATTTTACAGTGTTTATCGTAAGATGGACAAAGTTTGAATACACAAAGCTCAGAAGGAGTGGTAGATTTGTATGGTTAGTGCCGTGCTATATGAGTAATTAATTGGAGAATTTAAGTATCTAAAATTTAAGGCTCAAACTCTTATATAGTCCAAGTTTTCGTTGTTCATGCGCACAGCCAGACAGATGGACTTGCTCAAACTCCTGACATATACTTTTTGTATGGTTTCCAATGTCATAAAGAAACTAAAAAGCAAACTTCTGTGAAGGGAACGCAATTTGATTTTGAAAGAGAAGCAGCTGGAACTCCTGACGATTGCCGCTTCACCTACAGAGATGGTAGATGACATTTGTTTTTTACCTATTCACAGAGACATTGTTTATGATGATAAAGAATGAATCTAATTTTTTACAATCGAGCATACATCCAAGTTTCACTGTATTGGGAATTAACCAGGTAATTAATTGGTATGGTTCTATGGCAAAAAATTAATCGAAAAATATTAAAATGGACTCCGTTATTATATTGCAACAAATCTTCAAGGAGCTCACGTGCCACATTCACTTCAAACACAATATAAACAATGTGCCTCCTTCTGAGCGTCGGCATGATCGGCTATTCAAATTAAGACCGATTGTTCAATTGAATAATAAGTTTGCTAAAGTAGCGATGGAGAAGATTTTCTCCAACAAAGCTCGATTTAAAATAAAGAGAACATGCCTCATAAATGGAGATATAAAATATATTGGCTAACCATCAGTTTAATACAGACAAAGAGTCATATCTTGAAGCACCATCAAATTGCGTCGTGAGATTGGTCATAGAAATGTCCAGAACGTCTATACGAGCGATGTCCAAAACACGATGTCAAAATGGTGCTTGGCGAAGTCAACGCCAAAATTCGGCAGGATGAATCTTTGGTCAACCGTCGGAAAAATGTAGCCTTCACGACACTATCTCCAATAATGGAGAGAGGCTAATCGATTTCGCTGCAATTCGGAACATGGTAGTTAGCAGCACAAGATTTCAACACCTCAACATCCACAAGGCTATGTGGCTTAATCCCGATCAAATTACGCGCAACCAAATTGATCATGTTGTGATTGATGCAAGGCAAGCATCGATCGTGTTGCGAACGTTCCGTGGCTTTAACATCGACTTGGACCACTATCTTGTCACAGCCAAGGTACGCACTGGGCTCAATGTAGTGCACGCCGCACGTTCCAACATGCAACTAAAGCAAGACGTCAGCAAGCTGCAATCAGAACAGACCGCCGAAGCCTTTTTAAACGGGAAACCTCACCGTTTTCTCAAGATATATGCTAGCGGCAGAAACATATCACCCGCTCCATGCATAGGGCATGGGAATTATTCTTGGTACGAAGAACGCTTCCTATCAGCGAACTCTGCAGTCGGGAGCAACGCAAACTTAGAGAGCGATAGCGAGAAGAATTGAAGCTCGGGAGCACGAAATGAAGATCAGGAACTTTATCAAAAGAAGAAGCATCGGACTGTAGGTTTAAAACCGGTGAACTTTCTGTAAAGACGAAAGTGGAAATCTATTTGCAAATCTCCAGGAATCTCTGAAATAATGGAGGAGTGATTTTTCTAACCTACGGCGGCGCAGCGTTGGTAAGGAGTGTGGACCAATATTTATGCAAGATATGGTCCGAAGAACGCATACCCAACGATTGGGATCTCAGTGACCTTTGTCCTATTTTTAAGAAAGGAAACCCGCTTTTTGCGCCAACAACAGCGGAACAAGTCTCTTTTCTAAGGTTCTGTCGGAAACGGATTCACTGATAGCTCCATATCAGTGTAGCTTCAGACCAAAAAGGTCGACTAGGGCCCAAATGGAATTGGAAAAGGCCCGTGAGTTCAACAAAGACACACACCACCTATTTGTCGACTTCGATACGTCGAAGTTTTTCGACGCCCTAGGTATCCCGGCAAAGATTGTGCGTCTTTGCATGACGATGCTATCTTACACACAAAGCGTTGTCAGGATGGGGAAAAACCTCTCCGACCCATTTGATACCAAGAGAGGTTTCAGGCATGGCGATGCTCTGTCGTGCGATTTTTTTCAATCTTCTGAATACATCCTACGCCAATGCCCGTACATACAGAGTATGTCGGGCTCGATCTTCCAAAAGGAAGTGATTCGGTTTAAAAGAACGGCGTGTCAGCAGGGCGTTCTCGGAGATTGAAAAACATTCTCGGCTCATAGGTCTAGCGGTGAATGAGGACAAAACCAAGTACTTGGTGTCTTCTCACAAGCCGTCATCGCTTCTTGGACGGTCAGTGACGATGGAGAATTTCAACTTCAGTGTTGTAGTAAACTTCGTCTATGTTGGATCCGAGATAACCAGCACCAAACAATGACAGCCTGGAGATCAGGCGAAGAATCACACTTGCACAAAAATCAAAATCTATAAGACGATGATAGTCCCGATCATATTGTATGGCGCAGAGGCATGGACCGTGATTGAGTCAGATGAAACAGAGAAGTCTTTGAGAGGAAGATTCTTCGCAGGGTTTTCGGTCCTATTATTATATTATATGTCTCGTATGAACCGCGAACTTTACGAGCATTCGAATGGACGAATAAGCTCAAGCACGCATGGTCTGCATAGGGGACGGAGAACGCCCGGCTATGCGTTGGAAGGAAACACCTGGATTTAAAAAAATGAATTTCTGAAAAACTTATAAAATTGCTGGAAAAGATTTATGCATTGTAACTAGATCAAACTAGCCTTGTTTCATTTGTGCTGCAACACCTACGGCCTTAATGAACACATTTGATTATAAAAGTGAAATATTTCTTGGAGAGGATAAAAAATAAGTTTGGACTTATTCCTCTCCATGCTGGATTGGATTTTTTGAGTTCGATTGAGGCAGATACGAGGTTATGATAAGTTAAGAATCTAAATAAGAAAAGTAGACATACAAAACGATTTTAAGTGTAAGCTCAAACTTCGAATGGACATGCCCAGAGTAGGTGGCTCCGGTTCCAAAAATGACGAAAACTCTGATCCTCAAGCTTTCCCTAAATATGATAATTTATCTAAAATAACTGTTGATTTACAATGATCTTATAATTCAGTATAAGTTTCGGTTGTGGATGGGTTAAATTTCATTTTTTAACTAAAGTTTTCTATACTCATAAAATTCTTACAGGTTTTGGTATGATTTTTTAGTTGTTATTAATTTTGTGGTCATCTGACCTATACTGAAGTGTGACAAATGTGGCGTAGCTTCACGCTTTAATAGCTATAATTTTTACTTTAAACATATATGATGCAACATAAAAAAGGAATAAAACCAATGTTTAATTTAAATTTTTCTATTCAAACAAAAAACCCACTTCAAAACTGGAAAAGGAGCGCAACAATCGTATGAAGATCATCGCAATGCAGCTAGTAGAAGCTATAGCTATCATGTAAAAATATTTGTGCTTGAAGCAAAGTTTAGTCAAATCAAATCTTGTTTCATGTAACCAAAAAGTTAGCTTCTTGAAGCGTGTAATTTTGATTACACATTCTCATGGAGCGCGAATGTTTCGCAGCACTTTGACTTAGCTTTAGTTAGAGGCCGGTTTTTTGATTGCATTGCGTTTCTCATTAATAATTACGCAATTGAATTACGAATTACGAAGCGCAGACTTGAACAATATTGCTGTTGTTGTTGTTGCTGCTGCTGCGGTGGCTGTCAGTTTCTGTTAAGCTTTTAAGACTCGAAAACTCGCAAAGTGTCCAAAAAGGCCGGTTTTACCATAAGTCTTTGCAACACATTTGAAGCAAGTAAACTAGCCAGTAATACGGCCAGTCAAGTCAGCTTCAAAGACGTCGTCTTCAGAGTGCGAGCAGCAATTGAGTGAGTGCGTCGCCACTTGGCAGCACTTGGGGTCGTTTAAACGGTATTTGAAAAATGGTATTACATACAAAACACAACTCTGCGCAGCAGCAAAATGTTTACAAATATGGTCTCAACGAGACGGGACGGGACGAATCGGGCGGTCGGACGGCTTTGTTGCAACAAGTTGTTCAAAGTAAATATTTGCTGGAAAACGTCGCGTAGAAATTTAATAAAATATTTATGCGTTTGTGTTGACCAAATGAAAAGCCGACAACATGGTCAGACTTTAATGTAAGCAATGACGATGATTTGCATTTTAGCCGATTTCGCATTTTGCCCCGCTGTGTGCGCTATTGGGGTAGCTGGCTCAACTGCGACTGCCTGCGACATGCATCGAGGTTCATGGAAAAAAAAAGGCGTTGTTGCTGTGATAACCCGTGGCGTTTACTTAATTTAATGAAATTACCATCGGAAGATAAACGTTTTATTAAGCCGGCGCAATGCATTTAGTCTACGAGTAAATGCAATTTAATGTATAATGAGGAAGTTGTGTCTGTCTGCTCACTGCGTTTCCTGATTCGTTTGCTGATTTTATTTGCTACTCTGATTGAATGACAAAATATTGCAACGAAAATGGTACACATTGCCATTAGATAACATTATTTATGAAGCACACTGAACTAGTTACGCACTCTGTTATATCATACAATGTTGCAACAATGTAGGACAGTGTCTGAAGTGTCAGTGCCAGTTTTAGGTGTTATGAAATGCTTGACAATAAAAACTTCCTGCCTCTGTACAAGACAAGAAAATTTAAACCAGCATTCTTCGATAAATTTGTAGCAGTGCGTGAAGTATGGCGCACAGTAACAGATAGATTGGGTCAAGGATCAAAAAGTGTAACTTTGTTGGAACCGAAACTTTAATACACTTCATACAAAATTTTCAATTGTGTACATAAAGCTGTAAATGAAGTGTGTTTATAGGTCACATTTAAAGTGGGCGGAGAACACCCCTAGTTGTTTGAGTGAAGTGTCTGTTTCATGTTTAAAATATTAAAGAATAAACATTTTAAACAGCATAAAAGAGTTTTCCATAAATAAAGACAAAATTTTGAGTAACCTCATATGAACTCTCTGGTTTGTATAAGGGTGACCGCTTAAAAAATTGTCGTGAGAAGTCAGTATCGATACTTAAATTTGTATGGCTGCCAATTTTCAGCTACATATCTTTAAATTAAGTCCTACAATCCATAAATTTTCATAAATTATCTCTGCGCTTGTTTTTATGGCCATTGAAAGGTATATGCGTCATAAAAACATCCTGTCCTTGAATACAATTATTCTTCTGTACTCAAACAGTGCTAAAGTTGTTTCATCAGTTTGTATCAGGGGTTGTATCCTAATTTTCTTACTTAACCCAAAGTTTCATCTATTAGCAAGTGTGGTTATTTACCTCTAGGCTGACGTAGAAAAATTTGTCTGCAACCCCGACGTTTTAATTCTTCTTTGTCAAAAACCTTGCAAGAAGTGATGATGATGTACTATAAGATATCATATACAGACACCATCAATCTACGAGAACGCCTGCCGAGTAAGTAAGGCGTTCTCGCAGATTGTATTACGAATATGTCAATGCGATCAACGTAGCATGAAAAGAAAAAAATATTCGAAGTTTACAGACCATTTCAAAGACGAGCATCATTTTGGAAATTTTTTTTTTCGTTGGATTTTGGCAGATTACTTTGAAACTGCCCATGATCTGAAAACTAGTCATTAAAGCTTCTTTTTTTTTTTTTTGTCCGACCATTTTTCCCCGAGTTATGCCTTTTTGAATATCCAAGAATTTGGATTTTTTTTTAATATCCATTAATTCGTTAGTAATAAAAAATTGGTACTCTGTCATTCTGTTCTCGAGATATCATAAAAAAGAAAACGAAAAAATATACTTGTATGTACAAGAAAATGATTTTTTTTATATTTTTGTACTTTCATGAATTTTTTTGATGTTTTATTCATGTTTTTAATAAAAATCGGTCCAGCCGATTTTCAGTTATAAATGGCATAACGACTTTATTCATATAGATAAATATATATAAATTTAGTACAAATTTCGCATAATTCTGCTGCATTCAGAACGATATTGAAACGAAGTAGCACATATCAAAAACGTAGATGGTGACGTCACAAAAGAGATTTTTATAGTAAGCCTTGTAAGAATTTTTCTTTATCGTGTGTACGAAACAAATATTTAAAGCTCTTCTATGACCTCAAAAAAGGCATTAAAGTCAATGACACACATACTATATGAACATAAGATATGCAGAAAATCCCATAATTATTGCGGAAAAACGCGAAACTCTACAACATCTGCTTGACGCAGTTTATAAGCAAAGTAATTTAGTTAGTTTAAACAGGTTAGAATACAAGAAACGTTCATAACGACTCTGCAATACTCTGCAAAGCTTCTTATATTGACATACTAGTATTTAGACACCGTACAACATACTTTTTTTCAGACTTAAAATAATATTACAAAAAAATGTTCTACCGAAACTCCATTATTATTCACCCGATATTTCAAAACATATAGCATCTATATGGCCCAAAAACCCAGTTATGGATTGTGAGTATTGGGAGAACACGCCCTTTGGTATATGTATATATGTAAGATATACGTCCACAAGAAGCCACAAATATAAAAGTTTTTTTTTAGAATCTTTTATTAGTGGTCTACTGTAGGCTTGGCATATCAATTCGGATAGACTAAGTGTTTAGTTCAAAAATATAAAAATGCGCATCAAAACACAGATAGACAGAAGCACGTACCAGATGACTTGTCTCAATGAGATGATCAAGATTACACATATATGCTATATGTACAAGGTCTGTCGCAAAAGAAACAGGACTGTTAAAAAAAAAACAACAAAAAATTAATATTTTTCAAAAGTTATATCTTTTTATTCAAAGTAGTTTTCTTGTGCTTCGATACAGCGTTTAGTACGGTCAATTAGCATTTCAAATGAGTGTTTAAGGTCATTTTTCGGAATTCTCTTGAGAATATCGGTCGTCGCCTTTTGGATAGCTGAAATGTCCTGAAACCAGTGTCCTTTCATGGGCAAATGAAGTTTTCCAAATAGGTAAAAATCACAGGGTGCCAGATCAGGTGAGTAGGGTGAGTGATTAATGGTTAATATGGAGTTCTTTGTCAAAAAATCAGTGACAAGCGTCGACCGATGAGACGGCGCATTATCGTGCAACAGGCGCCAGGACCCTGCCTCACGGTATTGTGGTCGAACACGACGAATGCGTGACAAAAGACGCTTCATAACACCAAGGTAAAACACAGCATTAATCGTTTGGCCAGGTGGGACGAACTCTCGGTGTACAATACCCTCGGAATCGTAAAAACAAATCAGCATTGTCTTTATTTTTGACTTCTGAAGACGACTTTTTTTCGGTGATGGCTCGTCTGGATGCTTCCATTCGGCACTTTGACGTTTTGTTTCGGGCTCATTTTGAAAGCACCACGTTTCATCACCAGTCACAATCGAATATTTGTAGTTTATGTCCTTTCTCGACTCCTCAATCAAATTCTTACAATGTTGGATTCGTTCTTTGTTCAAAATGCATTTTACGACCGATGACCAAAAGCTGCTGTCACTTTTTGATCGATAACTTCGATTGTAGTTGTCCAATTGTCTTAAAATTTTTACGAAATATCAAGACATTGAGAAACTTTAGCTTGTGATTAAAGAACTGGAAACTAACAGAATGAAGGTTAATATAATTCAGAGTTAATCGTATTTCGTAAAGGTCACATGTCAACTAGAGAAAAATGGAAGTGAGGTTAAAATTGCGATAAAATATGATCATTTGGTTCAAAGTTAAAACCTAGTATGTCATTTCTTCCGTCTTTTTGAACAAAAAAAATATTATTTTAAGTGCAAAATGGAATTCTTTTGAAGCTGCATTCCGATCTATTTTAACATACAGAGCCTACGTATGGAGGCATGCGTACTTTAATGAAGTAAAGCAGTTACAAAGGAACTTCATTAAACAGATATTGGGATATACTTGACTCGAAGTGAATGGTACAATAATTGATAGGAGATTTTGGTGGCAATAAAGCAAAATGTGTCAAGAATATATAAATCGAGCAATTATAAGTGGTAACCGCATATATCGGTATGTACTTTGGAAGAGGAAAGTCATGATGTAATACATAAATTTCCAATCGCAAGGAGCAATAAGGTGACTAGTAAATGCACGGGGTGTGTAAATAGATAGAACAGGAAAAAAAAAATATTTTAGTTTTTAAAATGACAGTCAAGGAGTGAAGTGAAATGACTGGCTTTTAACATGTTGATAATTAGAAAGCCTGTTAGCTAAAATGGATAAGACGAGCAGACATTGAAGTGGCATCACACGACGTTGGCTGTATTTTAAAATACCAGTTTCCGAAACCAAAAAAGTTTTAATGAACTGTTTAAATTCAGTTTAATACTCTTTCCAGATGAAGAAAACGGCGATCGACACAATGTGTCGCCAACTCCACCAAGTTAATTTGCAAATCAAACGTTGTGGTATGAAATACAGCAGTGGGTGTACAAGAAAAAAATGTAAACAAAACAAAAAAAAATTTATTAAATTTAAAATTCGATACATTTCAATAAAACTTAATACTTAGAGATTTTCGGGATCGCTGATTACAAATTTGTTGTCATATTTCAAAAACTCAAAAAAGAGCATACAATGTTGCGATCCCGAAAACCCCTAAGTATGATGTTTTATTGAAATATTCTGATCTTTAAATTTTTATGTTATCATACAATTTTTTAATTGCCTCCTGCTCTAAGGGTTCATGCGAAAGTTTGGCATATGGCTTATTTCCAGAGCATGGTTCAGCGTTTAGTTTCTGATATCAGAAAAGTTTGTAGCAAGTCTGGGGGGAGGGTCAAAATTTTAAAATAAACTTGTAAAATTTCGGAGCAGTCCTAGTCGAATGCAAAAAACTCGAAGTCTCTATCTACTACCGTTTCCGAGATCCTTTCGTTCATACAGACGGACGGACATGTCTATATCGACTCCTCTATCACTCCTGACCATAATGGGGGTATCTTTGGGGTGTATCCGACCATTATTTCTACCTGTTACATACATTTGCACAAACCCAATAGGCTCTTGTACCTTCGGTACAGGGCCTAAAAATGGCAAAAATCGCTACGTGACGTGATGGACAATTTTTTGAGCCCGGATTCGTTTTCGCTACGAATAATCCATTCAGGAAAACTATGTCCCATTTCATTTGCAGTTCAGTGTTATTGAAAGCAAAAAACTTTTTGTAATTGAAAAAACATGGATGAAATCAAGTCTATCGGAAATTAAATATATATATTTCAACACTGATCAACACTGAATTTTAATAAAATTTTACGCCATACCAGAATCGGTCGATAAAATCCAGCATCTGACTGCGGAGACTTTAGGTATATCATGTGAAGTAGTGGAACATATTCTATATGTATGTACTTTCTACTACATGTATTAAGAGATAAAGAAACTGACTACAAAAAAAGGTGCTCTCATTTGTTCTCAATTGCAGAGCTCGCAAGAATTGGTCCCTCTTTTACATATTGTCAGCAAAAAACCTGTCGCTTGAAGACACAATTTGAAAGGTCTTGAAAAAACACTCAAACATTGTTTTTGCTCGGCTTGCTCTTCGCTCAACCAAAGAGCGGTTTGACTTTCCGTCTCTGCTCATCGGTCCACTCAAGACCCATTGCTTCGTAAAAAATCGTCAAACGGTCTTTTGCGCATGTATGTGTATTGCGTGTGTGGATAAGCAAACAGCAAATATGCATGCGATTATGCCTATCCCTCTCACCTTTCCTCTACCTTGCTTTGCCTGTGATGAAATATCTAAGGCAACAACATAAGGCAAACGCAACAACAACAAAAAAGACCTTTTTCACGGACAGTTTGCTCGATTGGGTCAGTAGCTGAGCGACGAACGAGTCTGTTCGTTTTGAGCGGTTAACAAAAGAGCGATCATGTGTTTCGCTCAACCCGAAAACCGAGAGCGAGGACACCAACAAAACGAAAAATTCGATTGCTGTTGAGACCGGGAGCGGCCCGTTTCATTTTTTTCGGTCTTTTGAGTGAGCAGACCGCGCAGAAAAATTTGGTTGAGCGTATTTTACGAGCTCTGCTCAATTGACAATAAAGCCGATGAATTGTGCTACAGATTGGTACTGCATCCACCATATTCTCCAAATCAACGTCCAGAAAAAAAAGGATTTGTCATTGCTCCAAAAATTAATCTGTTTGTATAATCTAAAAGCCACATTTTAGCCCGAATTTACCGATCGAAATGGAAGAACTGCAACTGGTGATATCTTTAAAGTTATGGCATTTATAAAGTACTTTATAGCACGTAAATATATTTTCAGAAAAACAAGACCATGAAGAGCAAATTAAACTAAGAATTATCTCCATATTTTTTTAGTATTCCTAATATTAGTATACAGCAAAAATTAAACAATAATATTAAATAAACATTACTCAAAGCGAAATTCGAAACCGGAAAATTTATATAAACGTTGCAATTGCAAAATCCAGACTACACAAAGTTCCCGATTAAAACACTCAAACGATGCACTTATTACTTTGTTCATCAAATCTGTTTACTTACAGCTTTCGATTGTCGAAAAACCAAGCGAAACTCAAATTCACAACCAAAATACTTTCAATTGAATTCGGATACGTGCAACAATTTGAAATCAAGTCAAGCGTTTTCATTGACTGAACTTCGACAAACGAACAGACGCGCACAAACTGAAAAAAAAAAACCCAAAAAAAAATATATGCTTCCTCAAATAGAAAAGACTTTTAACAATTCGAATCGAATTGAGTGGCGATTCGTTTAAAACTATTCGTACACATGCAGTCATACGTAGTCTATGAAACATGTGTGCAGAGATACATATTTTTTTTTTTTCGAAGTATAAAATCCATTAATGTTTACATAACAAAAGCTGAAGTAGAAAAAAAAATAAAACAACAAATTGTATATTAAACAAATATTTATGGGGCGGTCACTAATACCACAGCACAGCAGAAATCTTATGTTTCAACAGCGTTGAAATCTTTAATGTTGTGCAGTCTCAAGTATTTAATATCAACTTTTTTTCTATAAACAAAAGTTCTGATAAACAAATAAAGCAACGCAATAAAAATCTTAAACGATCTGTTCTAGAAAAAAAAAAAATAATCTTTAAAAAGGGCGCAAGTAAGTGTGTTAGAAAGAGAAGCACTATTATGCAAATTGTAGTTAAAAAAATTAACTTATCTGAGACCTTCGGAATTTGTTCTGTTTGTATTTTATTTTATGGCGATAACACTTGGCAGCGGATTTCCACAACACGTTTCTGGCATTCAAAAAGTTCATGAGCATTGAAATTTAGAGCGAAATTGTTATCGCTTTGGAGTGTTATCGAGAGCATACAATTACACTTCGAATTTTTGGCGAGTTCGAAATGTGAGCATTTTTGCATTATTTTTTAATGAAAAAAAAAAAATATTTAAACGTTCAAAACTATTTATTATTGAATGAATTTCTTATAGTTTCGCCACAACTAATTGAGTTACGTATTACATTTAAATATTCCAGAAATCTTATCTCGCAAAACTATAAACGAATTTGAGATAATTAAAGCGTAGATAAAGTCGTTGAAACTGAACTATAAATTAAGTTTAATCATCAGAAGGTAATTAAAATTTTTATTTTTTAAGTGGTTAGATTATTGGGTTAATTTGTAACTTACGTCAAAACTAAAAGAAAAAAAATGTGGTGAACGTGACAGAAAACTCATTAAACTTAGTTTACGAAATTTTAATTAATGGAAAGTAATTTTGCTTAACACAAAAAAAAAACTGACTGTGACTGATTTTAATATTATTTTTTATTTTTGTTTAATCGAATTGTTGTAAGTGCCCTAATTACGAGTACTTTTACCAAATTGTATTACATCGTACGTGCTATTGCAGACAAAAAAAAAATTATAGATATGCATAGCAGTGCAATTTATTTCTTGGCCGGGAAAATAGGCTAACATGGTAGCACCCTCCGCAACACCATATTCTCTAATTAGAAACTTATATACCTTTTTTTTTGAGTTACCCGATATTAAATTCGGCGTTTGCGAATGAAAGATCTAAATGATGGGAGACAAAAAATTGAACAATCACTTAAGATTCTATGCATTGGAATGTACTTTCAAAGTAGCCCATGAATTGCTAGCAAAGTAACGCACTGGAAGTAAGCTAGCCTAGCCCAGCCAAAGACCTTGGAAATATATTTTGCGATGTATGAAAGAGTTTATTAGGGAAATATAAATTCTCAATAAATTCCTGAGAATTTCATACACCAAAAGTTAATTGCGTGGTGCGGTTTATGCTCGGAAAGAGTCATTGGTGTGACGGCATTAGAGGGCAATGAGTCGTTCCTTCTTGGCAACTAAGCTCGATGAAATTACTGTTTTTTAGCCAATAACAATCTAATATTTCCAAATCGATGGATTGCGAAAAGTGGTAAAGACGATAGGACACCTCGTATAACAGATTTGACATGGATTGACTTTTTTATTGGAATCAGGCAGACTACCTGGCACGTTGATGACGAACTGTGCAAACTTCTGTATGACACCAAGAGCGAATATTTTGACGAACTTCTCCGTAATGCTGAACCAAATAAAAATAATGAGTTTAAGCCATAAACGACTGCATGACGAGTCATACGACAGTCACACAGGTGGATTGCCATAAGACGAGAAAGTGGCGCTTGCTGATGAGCAACAAGATGACGTTGGTGCCAGGGAAGTTTTTTAGAATACTAAACTCTCAGTCATACAGTCTATCTGACCAATTAGGTTGCATCAACAGATTAAAACCCTCTTAAGCACCTGGCTACGATGGAATACTGTTTTTGCTGCTACTTTCTTACTCTATGACTCCAATCCACCCTCGCAAAGGGAATGTGGTGAATACTACGATTCCGAAACCAAGCAAGCCTGAGCACCATATTGATCAATAGGTTTGCTGCCGACATTCTCCAAATTATTTGAAAGAATAAAATCTTTAAAGAATGCTGGCAGTGACGTTCAAAGTGTTATACCTGAACACCACTTTGGTCTTCCGGCATCACCATCCTGAACAGATACATTGAGTTGTGTAGATTGTCTTTGAACTCTTCGAAAATAAAACGACATAAAGGCTTTAAACAGATGTCCCTTCTCGCAGTTTCATGTCGACCAATAAGCTTGCCGACATTCTCCAAACTTATCCAAAGAATAATTCTGGGAGTAAACGTTGTCCAGAGTGTTCTACATGAATAACACTTTAGTCTTCCGGCATGTTCATGGTGTTCCAGTATGGATATTGAGCTGTGAAGCATGTCTCTTAGTCCTTCGAAAATAAACCGTATAGCTTCGCCATGAAGCTATCAAACTAAAGGCCCTTCTCCCAGTTTTGCAGTACCAGTTGCTTCGATTGTAGTTGCTTGCACGCAGCTTTATGCTTTATCCGCCGTATAAGAGCACATGTAGCTCACGGCAGTGTTCTTGGGCATATACTGTACACATTGTACATCACAGTTTTACCAGCCCCAATGGCCACTAATACATTCTTAGCCACTTGCGCTGATAGCACTGTCTTCATCGCCAGGTCCTCCAGTGTCTGTGAGCCATCATTTACTTTAGCAAATAGGCAGACCGCTGGAACATAACCGTATAACAGTACTAAATCTAAGCACTGTACTTTTGCGCTTAGAAGAGACTTTTGTCCAACTGTTTCGCTACACAATCGTTCAATTCGCAGGTGCTCACAGCCTGATATCTAGGTAGGCTATTGGACCGGCAACTCACGTGGCGCTAGCACATTCTCAAAACTGCAGCCACTTATCTCCAAAAACTGCGGAAGCTGAACAGGCCCAGGACTTAGCTTTACAACTTCCAAGTAATGATAAATAATCAATAGTGGTACCTTCCTAGACATATGATATTCCCCTCAGGAGTACTACTTCTGAGACCAATAGGCATTGATCTTATTCAGAAGTTGCAGAACTTTACTCTACGTCAAATCGCTAATGCACTTTGGAATGTGCGTAAAGAAACAATTTTCTGGGACATGCGAACCATCTGGGTCCGTGAGCGACTAGTCGTCATACAAATCGGTATAATGACCGGCTAAGGACTCATGTGTACAGGGTAGTATCCGCTCCGGCTACAAATACCTACAGGAGAAGATTTAAGCGCCTTAACCCTAATAAGCTTTGAATCATCGAACGCCAAATCCCAAATGGCTCTTTACTTGGTCAAATATTTTTGTCAATTGTTTCCCCAAATCAATGTTTTATATTCGTTAAGTTGGTAGTTAATGTTCTCCAATCTTCAAAGCATTAATCAGGTTATAGGTTAACTAGGCTCCTCGACGAGGGTCGAGTCATCCAGTAGTCAGTTGGCCTTGTAGTCTTGGGGTTACTTATTTTTATTAGGCGGTAGATTGATTTTATTTATCTGCGCACTTGCAACCATCTTCTGCGCACTTGCAACCATCATGTCCGCTAATCGGATCCCCAAACTGTTGCTACACGTCACTGTCTGTCCGTAAGATTCTGCCAGAACGCCATATGTCTACGCTACTGCAGGCATCCAACATTCGAGACTTACCTACAGCTGTCTTTTTTGATTCCGAGGAGGTCGTTTTTAAGCTTTAAACGAAGTTTCCTTGCACTGGTTTTCGAGTACCGTACCGTGTTTGAGTTAGTCGGTGGAGAAGAATGTGTAGATGTATATGTACTATGAAGACTATTACAATAATTAATACCGACTTTTTGATGCCGAGGAATTCCGTACTAGCAACATTGAAGCTTGAAATGATGTTCCCGTACTGTTAGGTGAGTAATTCTATGTTTATAATATTTTGGAGTGGCCCGAAGTGGCACATTGCAAGTTCGAGAATAGAATTAACCTGAGAGGGGTTGATACATTTATATATCTCTTCTTTAAGTGTGTATGTCAATGAACTGCTTCAACATGGCTGGACCGATTTTGATGAAATTTTAAATTTGGTATGTTTTCGAATGGGTCTCTAGTTGGTTTGGATTAAGAATTGAACTCAAAAGATGGCGCTGCAATGGGGTTTAAAAATTATTTTTCGACATTTTCTTTTAAAGAATTTTTGCTTACAAGAACATTTAACCCTAAAACAAATAAAAAAAAACCTAATATTCAACCGACAAAACGAAAAAAATCATAGCAATCATTCAGCCATTTTATACCCGCTGTTTTAACCTTCTGCATGGCCATCAAGTGATTAAAAAAAGTACACCACATAAAAACAAAACCAAAAAATGCTACAAAATATCAACATAATCTGATAAAAATTTTATTAAATAACTCAATTGAAACCAAGGAAATGGAAATGGCCTTGATTACAATTATGAATTTATTTTATTACATTTATTTATCAAAATGTTTCCCCTCTTTTTTTATATATAAACTTATATGAAATATAATCGCATGCAACGTAGCGTTAAAATTCAAACGAATCAAACATTAGTCAATCATCATTATCATCTCCATGAAACCCGACCAAATAATTTGCAGATGAAAAATAGTTTTTTCGCCATTTTGCCCCTGCTGCGCGTAATGGATTGAGTTAGACGATTTTTAAGCAGAGCGCACCAAAATGATTTAACATTTTATATAATCGCAAAAAAACAAAAACAAAAAGTATTATCAACCAAAAAAATTTACAACAAATGAAAACATAAAAATTACAGCATTTTTAAATTGCAATCATTAACAACGAACGATTAAGTCAGCTAAAGAGCTTAAGTGAAATTATATACTTCATACATGGTCTTGTATGGAAGTCTTTAAATAATATATGGTACATGCACTGAACTTGGCCTTTCACTTGCTGGACTGTACTGAACTGGACAGCAGACGAAAACGATTAAAGAAAACAAAAAAAAAAACAAAAAAGCCAACACACAAAGTCGTTTATCATTAAAAGATGCTTAAAATTTGCAGCGAAATGTATACACATTTTTATTTTATTTTTAATAGCATGCGATAAATGTGCGAAAGAGCGCGAAGATATAAAATTAAATCGGGAGTACACATAAAACATTTGATTAGTTCATTAATCGCTGCCATGCATGCGACATTTCAGTGTCAAGAACACAAACAGCGCTCTACCACTTCCCTCTGTCTATCACATGCAACAAAAAACCAGTAAAAATGTTGTAGACGAGTGTGTTCGACTTGCAGATACACTGTCAAGTTTCTTAAATAGAAAAAGGATATGAAATACTTTATGAGTTTTTATATTTAGCTATTTTTTATAAAAGGTTGCAACATGCAATGCAACATGTTGCAAACTGCGTGCATAACAGGTTCGAGCTTAACCTGTTCGATCAAGTAAATCGAACGATTTTTTTTTATCTAACCTTTACTTCCATAAGAATCAATTGCATCTTAATATCTAATCTATCATTTATAGTCTTTTAAGTCTCAAATTTAGTGGCATATTTTATAGTCCCTGAGATCTCATTGTTCACATATACGAAAGACTATATCTATATCGAACCATTTTGCCTGTTATATACATTTTCACAAAATTAGTCCACACTTGGACCTCTAATGCCATGAATTACCATATATTTCAGAGGTGCGCTGACTGGTTGCTATAATTAGGCCTAAAATTGGAAACCAAATTGTGGTACCATCATATTTCTCCTATCGAACTACTATAGTGAACCAGTTTGATAATTTCAAAATATCCAAATAGGATCTTAGTTCAACTTTTGATATATCAAGTAGATTGTGAAAAGTAGAACCTCAAGTGCACATGTGGTTTGGATTGATTTCACGTCCTATTCATTACGAAATTTTTTATATTGATATTTCGGTCGAATCGAGGTAACCAATCTGACTATCGGAATGCGGTTAGTAAATTAATACAAAAGAAATTCGGCGTTAAATATTATTAGTCAACGTAAGTTTAGACATATCGTACAAGCTCAAGTTGTTGCATCGTGTTTGGACTATATCCGCAGTGTAATTTGTAGGCCCTGTACCGAAGGTACAAGAGCCTATTGGTTTTGTGCAAATGTATGTAACAGATAGAAATAATGGTCGGAGACCCCCCAAAGTTACCCCCATTATGGTCAGGAGTGATAGAGGAGTCGATATAGCCATGTCCGTCTGTCCGTCTGTCTGTCCGTCCGTCTGTATGAACGAAAGGATCTCGGAAACGGTAATAGATAGAGACTTCGTGTTTTTTGCATTCGACTAGGACTGCTCCGGAATTTCACAAGTTTATTTTAAAATTTTTCTCATGGTCGCATACCCAAATGAGAAGAATTCTGAATAAAAGATGTACTGCATTCAAAAATGGTTTTTGAGTAAGTGGAATGAATGGTTTTGGCTCCTCGTAGCACCCTATAGCATAAACTCCTACCTGGTAGACACTGCAGTACTCAATCTGAAGAATTATGAACATTAAGTTTATATAAGACTCTTGATCATATGCAACCTTTCCACTTGCAACCGTTCGTGAAAATATTAATAGCAACTATTTGTGGCTTATTGGCCTAGTCTTGTCGAGAAGGTATTGTAATGGAGTATCCATCCATAATCGAAGTTTAGACTAGGAACACAGTGACACATTATTTTTGGAAGCTGAAATAAAGTTTTCATGTTTTAAATTTCCAGTAAACACTTCAGGGCAGGAAGCACCGAAGGCAATATTGTAGAATTCGCCCCACAGTAAAATTTTTTTAGGTTACTCCCAAAAAATTTTCATTTCCATGTATCAAGCTATAGGAGTGCTGAGAGCAGACCACTTAGGCCGTGACACTTCAGGCAAATCTGTGTACAGAAGATGGTCCAAACTCACCTGCCTAAAAGCAGAATGAATTCTACAAGGTGATGTTCCACACTCAAATGAAACTATGACACCTTCGAACCTCAGGTCGGATATTATTCAAAAGCATCTCTCACATCGGGTATTCTACAAAAGTGGGAGCATTTCGCTATAGAAACAACAAGAATCCAAAAATAAATTGGAACTATAAAACTACCAATCATGGTTAGGTCGTACCAAGACAACTGATTACTCATTCTGTGTAGCAACAAAATAGTTCGACGAGCCCCCTTTTGTTTTTCTATCAGATATTAAAATGGAACATAGGATAGGTGTGACAAAGAAAGTGGCAAAACATTTGCAAAACATCATGAAAAACTATTTAAGTCGTTTGGAACTAAATAAGTCATGGAAGATGGTAAATGGTCTCTTGAAATACTATTTCAAATAAGGCTTCTGAATAAAAAATTTGGAAAAATTTAAAATAGGTAAACGCACCTAAAGTTTGTGAGGAACTGCCATTAAGTGTATATCAGGCAATGGAAAGTGGCAGAAGATATTCTAATACCAAAGCTTAGAGAACCACCAAGTATTGTGTTCCCAAGAAGGTTCCAAAATCACCTTCCTTAGAAGCAACTAGTAAATAATATGTAGAAATGGACGTCACATACTGAAATCTAACCAATGCCCTACACCCTTTACTTTTTCGACTTTTCAACTATCGAAAGGTTATAATGGCTAGTCACAAAGATGCAATCCCAGTCCACAGACAGTGCTGGAAGGGGAAATTTTTTTCAATTATAATTGGACAGTATTAACACAGGTATCCAAGCTATTCCACCATCTTTGACTTATATTCGTGATGCTATTCTCTATGAGAAGCTTGTGGTACCCAATCCTACTTTTCCTTGGATTATTATTAAGTTATGCTTAGCCAATCAACTTCAACTTTTTCCATAATTTCTCTATATTTGGTTACCAAAATCTTCAATTCTGCAGTTCTTAGTGATCTCTTTAGAGATGAGCAGTTTATTTGAGCTTCAGCTTGGAACAGACTTGACTGACTTAATATCAAGACCTAACGAAATCTGAGAATGTTTTTGCGAACTGTTTTCCTAGCAAGTCGACTGAAACCAGATCCAGAATTGGACAAAATGGGTTCGTAGAAGAGGTATAGAAAATGTAGGTATAACATAATTCTTTGCTACTGGTACTTCTTATCCCAAATGACATACCAGAGCAGAGGACATTTTATGAAGAGAAGGCCAAATTAGAATGAAAATATATAATATATATAAAAAATATAGAAGGGGCCTATCTGGATAGTTTCAGCAAAGTTGTTTTCATAGCAGTTTGTTAACCGTCAAGATGCATATCCACATAGTGGAGGGCTTCATTTGACCAATATCTGTGGAAAATTTATTAAATCTGCTTTTCGGTGAATAAACTTTACAACATTTGTCATAGTCCCAATGATAGCGTCACAAAAGATCTTATAAAAACCATCTTCACTTTCCAACGATTTATGTAAAAGTTTGTAAAACTTCTTTAGTCGATTTTTCCTTATTACATGCATATTGTGAGCCAGTTAGGATCGTGGTGTCAATTAAATCTACTACGAAGATTTCAAATATTCTTTTTAAAGGTTCAAGCAAGTTGAAAAAGAGACTTATCGGTCAAAGTTCCTGTGTTATGAGTGAAAGGGTTTTCAAACTTTAGTACTAAATACAATTTTTTTTTCCTTAATTTTGGATGTAAGTTGAGAAAAGTCACCTTAGATATGCTTAGGCAACACGCTTTGATGAGTCCAGTTATATTTGTTGATGGGCCTGTCCCGGCGATATATAGGTCTGTAAATGAACCCTGTACTTTGTCTAAGTTTATTTATTCAAAACAGCGGTGTTCGCCAGAATCAATAAGTCCTCATTTTCGTCGAACTATGAATTTCAGAAGCAGCTTCTTACTATTTCGCCTTTATTTCTTCTCATTTTGTACTATTTATTTTTTATCACTGATATGCGATGTGACGCATCGTCCATAATCCTCTTGGCCGAGATGAGATACGGTAAATGTTATTTGTGGTTCCATTGCCAATTAACTGACCGGGCACGGAGAGCTCAATGGACCATAGAGTGTCCTGTTCTGATTAAACCAAAGATTTGTATGGGGTGGGGGATGTATTCGATAGTGGACCTCAGTATGGACCTCAGTTGAAATATTAGAATTGACAGAAGATATGCCAAATACGGTGTCTCAATCTCAACCAATAAAATGAAAAAATATGATACATAATTTAAAAATCGGATACTAGTCTGTGTGAAGGCTACCACTTATAGTGAAAAGAAAATATTAGACTGCAGTCTTCAAGATGTCATTCTTCCGACTGTCAGACACACGTACATGTCTATATCGACATGACTTTTGATGTGGAACACGCATATATCTACGCCTTCTTTTACCTGTTACATAATTTTACTCAAACTTAAAACACCCTCTCAACCTACAGTTGCAGTGTATAAAAGTAAAGAAAAATTTAAAGAAAATTCAAGCGCACAATAGAGCAATTAGAAAAGCATGTGACGAACAGCAAAGATAGGCAATAAGAATGCAACAATTGGATGCTGCAGGAAAAATCGCATGAAAATACAAAGAAGAAAATACACGCAGCAGAAAACAAGAAAAATAGTTAAGCTGCCACAAAATCAGGTTTTCATGTTGCCGCACAGAAGAATAACAAAAAAAAAAAAAAATTGAAAAATCGCACAACATGTTTACTTCGATGCGAGTTTTTCTTTCTTTGTAGCAAGCAACAAAATAGCACAACACACAATAAATAAACTGCATCAACCTGAGCGAAAAAAAGTAGCATGCAACAAGTTCCTTTCAATTCGAAAGATCCAAAACATTAACAGGAAATCATCAAAAAACAGCAAGAGTAGATCGAAGTGAAAGATACGCAAGACGCCACAGGCAGAGAGGTACATGCACATGCCATGGTGCAGCTACAAATACAGAGTGGAGCAGCTAAGCTCCCGCGCAAAAACTGTAAACTAACACAGATACACACACACACACACACACACAGCTCCAGCTAACTAAATTCAAATATGAACTCCCCAACAAATTATTTGGTCGCCAAGTCAGTCATTCATACAAAGTCATGAGGCACACGCGCTGACATAGGCGTAAGCTATGTGGGGTTTGAAAGTCGATATCGTGGGAATATAATTGACATTTTTTTTTAATAGATACTTCAATATTTTTTAAGTGTTTAACAGTTAACAAATAAAAGTCCTCCAATTAGATGTTATAGTTGAAAAATCTATTTTTGGTTGATTCATTTAAAATAAAACGAAACTCGTGCGAAAAAGCAAAAACCTTTGTTTTAAAACTCTAAAACTTGGGGATATTTTTTTAAAAAACAGTAAAGCTATATTTTAGGAGATCTCCAACATAATAAATTAAAAAATATTTATACTTATTTAAACCCAGTATCAAGTCTATTGTTTAGATTAAAGGTGTACCGAAATAAGTCAACAAATCTTAGCAACTGAAGCTTAAGACAAATTAATATTTTCTGTTAATAAAACGATTTAAATCTTTAGATACTTTACCTTCAATATGGCGAAGCACTGTTGACGTTGTTTAGCTAAGAAATTATCTGAAAATAGAAAAAAAAAAATAGATTAGTCGTTTTTCAAAATGAACGGATTTATCAATAAATATTTTCTGTTCATAAAGAAACTAGATCTCTTAACTCCATACAAGAAACAAAAAAGCAAGTATTTCTCCTGTTTTGAATGTTTTATGCTTAAAGAGGGGATTATCGGTCGAAGATTATATGAGTAAAAATTTTATTTTCGTGCAATCGTCTTCAAACTCGGTTTGCATACTCTACACATGAAAGAAAAGAATACATGTTTCACCTATTTTGGGAAAATATTATCCTAAGGGGGAAATTTGGTCAATAACATAGAGCTTCAGTGATTTTTTACATCTATTGGTGTTTGAAGAACTAGTCGAGTAGACCACGCGACTATATATAATATTTTCAAAATACCCTTAAAATATTTTTTTAGCGTTAAAAAACGGGTTTTACTAATATTTTTACACTAAAAATTTTTAACTCCACAACTGTGAGTCCGTAGGTGATTAAAGCTGTGTGGTTGGTTGTTATGGTTCCGATACTACGGAGTCAAAGTTGCAGTTTTGTACTACTTTTTATAAATTTTGAAGCATAGAAAAAACCCTTTTTAATTTGAGGCTATATTTAAATATTTATACATTCGACTTCCAAAAGTCTACAAACTCCACTAGAACTCATCAAAAGTAATTTCAAAAAGTCTAATTTTGAAGTATGTACTGTGAAATTTTGTTCAGTCTTGAAACACGAATTGTTATATTCTACACCGGACAACGAAAAAATCACCTGCTAATCGAATATATGTAAGACGGGATAAACGGTCGGAGTTCTTCATTCATCGACATAGAGTAAAAACTAACAATTAATGTGGTGAACTGAGGCATTTTCGTTCGAAAAGAAGATTCATTTCTTCCAACCCTAACACAATTTAGTTTCTTGAGTCGGGATTGGAGCATTGCTAATTGACCATATATAACAGTTCAGTTCACCATTATACAGTAATACGAGTAATTTTCTTATTAAAATGGACCGGAAAAATATGCTCAAAGAAAGCATAAAATACCAAAATAGCGTAATACATTGTGAGAGGCGCGACAACAACGCCTCGTGTTCAGCCAGTGAAAGTTCCATCTAAATCGCTTTAGCCATTTCAGAGATAAGTCGAAACAAAAATTTCGAACAGGCTACCAAAAATTTACAAAAAATCAATTTTTGGTATATGTAACGCCTATATATATTCATAAGCACTTATTAAAAATTTGTTAATTTGATATTAAAAACATGCAATCTCCAATTTTTTTATAGTATGTATAGCTCTCTCAAGACATTCATAGATTTTTTTGTTTATTAAACACAACTCTGGCGTGCGTCAATAGTACGTACGGCTTTAATTACTGACTGGTCTACTAAGTCTAGACAGCGTTCTAGTCGCAGCCGATGCAGAAAATCATATTACACGCTGTGACGAAGCTGGTGACAAATTGCTTGCAAGCTGGTGAGTGTATATGGTGAGATGCATTTATTTTTTACGCTGATACAGAGTCAAGTCCACAAATACGTATCTACTTTGATAGATTTTCAATAAGGGAACGCCCATCTATACTAATATTATAAAGAGGAAAGATTTGTATTTTTGTGTTTTTGTTTGCAATGAGTAAACTCAAAAACTACTGTGTCGATTTCAAAAGTTCTTTCACCATTGCATAGCTACATTCACCCTGAGTAACATAGGCTAAGTTTGGTCAAATTCTGAGGGGTCTGCGCCCCACCCCCTATACAAGCGATAAACAAATCTTTGCATCCATTTGATGTACGGGGACGAAATTTATTACACATGTTAAAGGAATCGGGAAAAGAAATCGTGTTAAGTTTGGTCAAAATCAGAGGGGCTATACCCCACCCCCATACGAATGATAAAAAATATTCAACATATCTTTGCATCCATTTGAAGTATATGGATGAAATTTGGTATACATGTCAATGGGATCGGATGAAGTAGTCAAGTTAAGAAAAAAGAATACCGTTTCATAGTTTAAAAGATATTTGGTTTATCGGTTTTGAATATTGCTGGAAGAAATAGAGAAGTGCTTGGAGTCGAGTAGGAGAAGAATATATTGTGTAATTAAAATAATTTTTACTGGGCGCAGCAAAGTGTGCCGGGTACAGCTAGTTATTTATATGAACGTTAATACACGGATGTTTTAATTTCCATTCTGCATATACATATGTAAGATGTGTCCCAGGAAAAATTTTGTTTTTACATATGGATAAGCTTATAAAAAATGGCATATATTCATCATTGCTTTGAACCTTAATTTTCGACTTTTGCTCCATTAGCTCAAGACTCTTCTTTTCAATGTTTATTATTTCAGCTTCCATATAATCATGGCGTCGATTAAAATTCCTAAGTGCATTTAATGAGATAATGGAAGTTTCCATTTTAAACGAGCTCAAGCTGCATTTGCTGCAATACGTTTCCATTTTTCCCTGATTGGTTATGGAATTTCCATATCAATACGACTCAAATTCCCAGAATATTTGCGACGTTTAAACTGTTCTTTGACATCATAGTCTTTATGTAACCTTAGATTGAGCTGGGCCTGAGTCTCCTGAACGACAAGTGACATTTTTTAGTTCAACTCGGAATGTTTAAGGTTTCTCCCCATCATTTTCTTCGTCTTCGCTTGCACTATCAATCACTTTCGAATTTTCGTCTTGAGGAGATTGGTATAATGAATGCTTCAGCCAGAGGTTGTGAGCAAGGATTTTCAATAAAAAAACATGTTCTTCGGCGTTGAGAAAAGTTTCACCCACTAAAGGACGCTGTGTGGCAGTTACCGTCAACGCGGAGTGCTATGGTCGTATGGACCCATAGAGTAAAAGTTTGTCAAAATGCATTTGACAGGCAAAAGGAGGCAAGGCAGACGCCATAAAGTGTATATCTTATTAATCCAACTGCCTGGCTGTCGGTATGAACATTTTATTCTCTCTTCAAATATTCAATGAACGTGTCAATCCCTCTCTAAACGGTAGTACCCTTAAAAACCCAACCCACCATTCTGAATGAAATCACTTTTTGAATAAAAAAACATTTCATTTTTCTTAATTTAGCTAAGAATGAAAAATTTTTAAGAGCTTACTGCAATATTATTATACTATTGTATAAAGGTTCATATGGGACTTCTGGAATCTGCTCTCCTTTCTGCGGTTTTCTATAAAAACTTTTCTTTGTAGTTTAATTCATCTTGAAACAACAAACTTACAGGCTATATCGCAGACTAGCACACTCGACTGTAGTGTACCGAAACGAAATGTGTAAATAGTTATGGAAAATTACCACAAATTGATCGACTCTTGTAAAAGATCTCGAGTATCTTGCTGTAATAGTTTCTGAGATCTGTTTTATCGCACTTCCGGAAAAATGGCAGTGTTGGATATGGTTAACTCGGCTCAGCTTTCGATCCTCATCAAGAATTATTATAATTAATGTATTTTGGTTAGGCACCGTTCTATCTGTTACACCAAAATTTAGTATAACCTTTGGATTTGCGTACAGGACATAAAAATGTAAAAGAGGCCTCATACATTTTGAGATAAGACCAAGATTAGTATAAGTCGTAACCTTTCCATAAGTGAGAAGATCCCAGGGGACTTTTTTCATTTTCAAACTGAAGCTACTCCTTGATGGTCCCGACCCCCACAAGTATTCCAAGGAAATTTTATCTAGAATCGAAGTTGAAGGCGGTCCTGCAAATAGTTTAAGCTATTCCTTGATTGTCCTTGGGAAGTATACCCGACCCCCAGAAATATTTCAAGGAAATTTTATCTAGAATCGAAGTTGAAGGCGATCCTGTAAATAGTTTAGTTTTAATTAAAATTTGAAGGTACGGAAACGGGAATTTCAGTACAATGTCCATTGGGAGATTCAAGATTCCGTACTAATAGAAATATACCTCGTATAAGGGCAACGAGGGGCAACGGACGGACGGTTAACTCAACAATTCTGTCACTTAGGTGTACATATTTTGAATATATTTTTTTTGTTCGCGCCTTTTTGAGTTTGATTTTTGTATGGACAATAGACCACAAAGAGTATCTATATAAAATATTTGAAAAATTTTCGTTACATCAAAAGGTGTCAACTACAGTCTCCAGAGACTTGGCTTCAAACTACGCCTATGTTGTTCTTTTCACTTCCACATTAACATATACAACGCATGCCATCTCATTCTCTTACTTATTTTTCTTCTTGTTTTAGTTGTTAGTCATAAAACAGTCTCGAGAGCAGCATTGTATACAATAGTGCAATAGAAGAGAGAGACAGCGAGAGAATAACAGTATTTGATTGTTGTTGCTATTGTTTTCGTTGCTTAGGGGAAATATTGTAATTTCGAATTGCAAACAAAAGTAAATGCGAAACAAAAAAATCAAAAAAAAAAAACTCAAAAGGAGTTCAAGCTGAACTGAACAATGCAACAGCAGCATCTTTGATAAAGTTGAAAAGTCAAAGTCAAAAGATGAAAGGAAACGCAGCAAGTAGAAAAACTTAAAAAACAAAACCGAAAAAAAAAAATGGATTTTCTTTTTGTTTTCAGATTTATTTACAAACTGCAGCAATAAACCACAACAACAACAACAACAACAAAAACAGAAATTTCACTTTTCTCTGTCAAGTTGTTGACTTTGTTGAAATGCTGACATTCAAACATACAAGTACAGCAGCAGCAGCGGCCAGAAGAGGCCTGAGGTGTGAGCGGAAGGCGACTTAAGCCAAGATTAATTACAAATAACCGCAATTTAAAATCGATTGAAAACGAAATTTATTGAATTTAACCGCAAATACACGTAATATTAATTAAAAAAACTAAAAAAAAATACTAAATGGTAATTAAAACATGTAAAAAAATAATCTTCGATGGAACCTAATGGTTGAATGTCCTCCGCAAGTTTATCAATTCAATTCATTCAAATGTTTTGAGAGTTTGGATATCGTAGAAACGGATTCATGGTATGGTATGTCTAGAGCTTTTAGGGAGCAGTAAGTGCAATATTTCTTAATGAGGAAGCCGATGACATGAATTGGGAATCTCTAAAAACATATTGTTGCATAAAGAACTTGAATTACAACCTTACAAGATCAAATTAACTCAAGAAGTAAAGCCTGTGGATTTTTTTAAAAGCCGAACGAACATCTCCGACTATGGACCAGCAAAAGTTTCAAAAAAAGGGCTGAAATTCGTAGAAAAGTCAACGAAGCTTATTTTTATAGTTTAATGGATGTGTTACTGTGCAAAATATGCTTCTTTGGAAAACAACAGTCCTACATGTGCTCCAATAGAATCTATTCCGTTTGTATACTGTTTCGAAGATTACCATTCAAGCTGCCAGCATAGTAGTTTTTATGAAAAATATTGTTACCCTATCCGTTTACTTTACATCGAGACATTCGTTGAAATCGCCTGAATACGAAAGATTCTTCAATGATAAAAGATTTAAAACACTATAAACCAGAAAACTAACATACTGACCAATATAAGAGACTTGTTTTTTTATTAAATGGCGTATTACTTGAGATAACATCAGATGATCTAGAGGCCTACAAAAGACAAAACAAAACAGATCATTCTACCTCTTCGGTGAGCGAGAATTTCATAAAGTAATCGAAAACAGGCCAGCTACACCGAATATATTCGAAACAATCGGTATACCGGAAAGAGACGGGATATTCGGTATACTGCAAATGAACGAGAAAGGAAATTGATGAAGTAACATTCAATTTATATATATAATACAGTTTTTAAGAGGCTTCTAGTATATTGTAGGGTCAAAATGTGTTTGGTGATTCATAAACTCCAGAAAACTGAAAAATTTTTGCAAAAAATCATGGCTGATGCGAACACAAACTACTCTGGTCGCTATTAAAGACAAGAAGTCCTAAATCATCCAATCAGGAAGGCTGACGGTACCTGTACCTGGGCCACATATCCGCAAGAACGTGTTCAAACTTTTGCCATAAATTTGGGCGCACGATTCTAGCCCTTCGACACGACTTCTGCAGACACAAAAACGGAAGTAAAGTTGAAGATAGACGGTCTAGGGCTTTTGCACTCCCTATTACTTCCATTACAGTCAAGGGTTTCCAGTCACATATAAAAAGTCTTCAGACCAGAAAAATACCAGGCGAACATGGACTGGATAACTTTTCGTGAAAAGTCAAGCCAGCCAAAGGAGTACTTTTCCTGGTTCTAATATTTAATGCGGTGTTGAGGTCAAGCCATATACCATGGCAGTGGAAAAAGGCTCAAATCTGTATGAGACTTTTTCATACAGGCCCATCAACTTACTTCCTGAGGTAGCCAAGCTGTTGACGAGGATGCTGGCACTTAAAAATGTACGGATACCATCTTTCCAATTTGGATTCCGGAAAGACCATAGAACTCCAAAGCAATTAAATAGAGATGTCAATTTTATTCTCGAAGAATTTTAAGGCCAAGGAGTATGTGATGGCAGCCTACTTAGATATAACGCAGGCCTTTGACAGAGTGTGGCACAATGGGCTTCTGTACAAACTCAAAAGTCTGTTACCGCCCCATTCGTACTGTGAAGTATCTGTTGAACAGAAACTTGTTATACTAAGTGGAGTCGATTGTTAAAGTCATCCGATGTGTGCTGAGTTCCACACTTTACTCACTCTTCACACACGATATGCCCACTGGTTCTTTATTATCTATGGATGACTCATAATATTTAATATTAAATACATTTACAGACGACACAGCTGTCCTGTCCAGAGACATATTTATCTGCAATGCCACTAATACACTACAATTGCATTTACAAAATTTCAGACAGTGGGCAAAGTAGCGGAATATATCTTTCCACCTGAGCAAAAGTGCTAACGGCACCCACATACTTCGATTCAATAAATGTCCAGCCATTGTCCCTTGGCGTCTACCTTGACAGAAGACTTACGTTTAGCAAGTACATAGGCATTTGTGAGATCCCTCATAGCCCAGATTGCCAAATTAAGCTGGGTCTTCAATGGTATAAACAAATAACAAACAAGGTTAATATTTATAAGCACCAGCCTGGCAATATGGAATACAAGTATTTGAAATTGAAGCGAATAGTCATCTTAACAAATAAAAAAGTACTCCAGGAAAAGTTCATCCGCAGTATTTCAAATAAACCATGGTTCATGCGAACTTCAAATATAGAAAAGGAGAAAATTTCCCAAAATTGGGGAATTAATGGTTAGGCCTTGGATTGCATGGAGCTCATGAGGAAAATTCATCATGTGAATTTTGGTTTGATATCGGAGGGGGCGATGCCCAAAATATGTCATTTCTTTACATTCATTTAAGGTGAAGATTAATAGGATAGGGACTATTAAACGTATTAATTTTCCTCAAAATCGGATGGGTCGATACCGCGCCAACATATACAAATTCGTCATATCTTTGCATCAATTTAAGGTACAGTTATGAAATTTGGTATACATGTTAATGGGATAGGGAGAAGCAAGCAGAGCCCAATTGCGTACAGAAAATATATAAACAAATTTTGATGAAAACAAAATGAAAACTATTTTCTTTATGGCAAATTCCTCTTCCATTTATGTTAAAGAATCTCAAAAAATAATTTTATAGTTTAAACAGTCTAATTTAGCACAATTTATCATACACAGCAGGAAGCCCCCATAAAAAATTCCATGCTAAATATTTTCTTTTTGGAAAATTTTTCGTTGAAGCACTCCTAAAATAAATCTACTAAATTAAACACAAAATGGGCTTGCAAAAAAAAGAGAAGGAAAATATCCAAAATTAAACAAAAAAAAAAATCAATTATTCGCCTGTTAAATCCATTTCACTTTTTTCTTCTTCTATCAATTAAATCAAGCGAAAAAGTAGCAGGCAGCAATAAAAACAAAAACTACAACAACAACAAATAATAGCCATAATGGATTAGATTTGCGAAAACCGCAAGCAAGGCCGACATCGACACCGCCGCCTCCAACCAACTTCACCTCCTTCACAAAAAATCAATTGCACTAAAAAAGGCAAACAAAAAAAAAAAGCCAATTGAAATCGAGTCAAAGTGCAAAATTAATGCGCGCAACAGAGATGCAAGACACGTGCCAGTAATATTGTTAAAAAATAAGACGTGGCGAAAAGAGTGAGCGGGGGGTTTTAAGTGTGAGTGAGTGCAAACAATTGTATGGAAATTGAAAACGAGGCGAAAAGAAAAACCTCTCAACGTTTGAGATTATGGGCGTGTGTGTGAGATAAAGGGGTGGCACAAACAGGGCGTGGAGAGATAGTTGAATTACAGCAGCAACAACAACAACAACAGCTGACTGTAGTCAACGATGTCGTCTCGCTTGTTTTATTGTTGCTTTTATTGCTTATTATTATTTTGGCCATAATCTGCAAAAGTCGTTTCGGCGTCGTCGTCGTCGTAATTTTCTCTGCCACCATATATGGTAATGTTTTATAATACTCGGTAGTGAGTAGTGCAAAAATAGAAAGAAAAAAATCACAGCAACAAATAATAGTAATAATGCGATAATACAATATTATATACTCGTATATAACAGTCACAGCAACAACAACAACTACAACATCGGCCAAGACATTGCAAATTAGTAATTTTATATTTTGAATGAGTGAACCCCAAGTTAAGCGACATCGGCGACGAAGCATGAATGAATGAGTGACTCTGATTTTTTTTTTTTTCATTTTTATAATACCCTACAGATATATTGCAAAAAAGCAGGCATATTACATAGTGCAAATGTGATGTTGCACTTTTCTTGTGACCTACATAGTTTCTCTTGAATGTTTCTTCATTATTACGATTGCTGCATTTCACAAGAAATGTCAAACATCCGCAAATTTTAAAGTTATTAGTAATAATTTTTTTTCCTACATACAAGTATACACAGTCATAAAATAAATACAACATTTGTTTTAAGCCGGAATCGCTGAATCCGAATTCGAGGTTCAGTTATTCCCATCACATCAACATTTCGACATAACCTCAAAAAATAAAAAAATAAATCCATAATCTAAACTATTCCTCTAAGTTTTTGAGGTTATGTCGATATTAAGATGCAATGGAGTTGTATAGCACTCGAGTTCGAAATCCCCCACCCAAACATACATATATGTAGTTAATGTAGTCAGTTTCCTAAATCTCAAAAAAAAAAAAACATGTTTTTGGGTGTGTTGTCCTCCAATAATTCCATACAATTTCAATCTAAGTATGCTACATTTTGAAAAACAATTTTTTTTTTGTTTGGTGTTTGAATAAAAAATTATAATTTTCAAAGAAATAATTGAAACTGTCTGCTGGTTTCTTAAGAGAGACACTAAAAATTCGACCTATTAACGTAGGAGGTAAAGATTTTATTAGCAAACCACCGTCCTCCAAATTTGGCATATTTAGCTAAAATAACAAAATGGTTTTCTGTAAGGATGACAACGGAAATCTGGTAACGGATGAACAGGAATTTATGGAGGAGATTATGGAGGAGTCATTTCTCCAACCTACTCGGAGGCGATGAAGCGCACAATACCGCCGATAGAGAAATAACACTGGAACTACCAGTTAATGATGGCTCTATTGTAGAGCCACCGGACTATAACGAGGTCGATTCAGTTATTAAAGAGCTGAAAAATAACAAAGCGGCAAGCTCTGATGGACTGCCAGCAGAGTTATTTAAGACCTGCGGCGAAGAGTTGGTTAGGAGTATGCACCAACTTTTATGCAAAATATGGTCCGATGAACGCATACCCAATGACTGGAATCTCAGAGTTCTCTCTCCTATCTTTAAGAAAGGAGACCCCGCTGTTTGCTCCAACTACCGCAGAATAAGTCTCCTTTCCATTGGATATAAGACTTTGTCGGGCGTATTGTGTAATAGGTTGAAGCCGTATACCGACTCACTGATAGGACGATATCAGTGTGGCTTCAGACCAAAAAGGTCGACCAGTGACTAAATATTAACATTACGCCAAATCTTGGAAAAGACCCGTGAGTTCAACAAAGACACTCACCACCTTTTTGTCGATTATAAAGCTGCTTTCGACACGCCGATACGATCGAAGTTCTTCAACGCCCTGTCTGCACTAGGTATCCCGTCAAATATTGTTCGTCTTTGCATGACGACGCTTTCTAACACACAAAGCGTTGTCAGGGTGGGGAAAAACCTCTCCGACCCCTTTGATACCAAGAGAGGTTTCAGGCAGGGCGATGCTCTGTCGTGCGATTTTTTCAATCTCCTGATGGAATACATCCTACGCCAATGCCCGTACATACAAAGTATGTCGGGCTCGATCTTCCAAAATGAAGTGATGCTGCTTACGCCGATGACATCGATATCATCAGATTGAAAAACAGTCTCGGCTCATGGGTCTAGCGGTGAACGAGGACAAGACGAAGTACTTGGTGTCTTCTCGCACTCCGTCAATGCGTCTTGGACGAGACAGCGTTGGAAGTCTTCGAGAGGAGGAGTCGGCGACGAGTTTAGGTCCCGTATGAACCGCGAGCTGTACGAGCTATTCGATGAGGTTGCACTGGGCTGGGTACCTCATTCGAATGGATGAAAGAGCTCCAGCACGCATGGTTTACATGGGGGCCCAAACTTGATTGGTGGACGCCGACATAGAGGACGACCGGGCACTCGATGGAATGACCAGGTATGGAGAGATCTCTCTTGGCATTGAGAACGACTGGCGCCAGCACGCACAAGATTATGGAGGCTGGCACGCTTTCCTGGACGCGACCATGACCGGCAGACGGTTGACTTGGTGTCTAACTAACTAACAAAATGGTTTCCATACAAAAACTCAGAAGGAGGACATGCTTTTATTGGTACTACCTCTTAAAGAGGGGTTGGCACAATCATTTCATTATTTACCTGAAGAAGAATGAGGTGTGACTAAATATCCAAATTTGAAAGCCCTATTTTGCATAGTCTCCATGTTCTCGATATTCATATGTACAGCCAGAGAGAGAGACAATTCTATATCGACTCGACATTTTGTATGGTTTATTACTTGATGTTATAAAAATTCAGATTTCAAATTAGAGATTGTTATATTAACAGCTCTACCTGAAATCTGGCACTGGCGATCGGTGTGGAGATTCAGTTTCAACGGCGTCGAGCTCCCTACCCTTATAATTCTATAGAGATGAGCTATCAAAATTAAAAAAAAACAAGTAAGGAAATTTCAGTCGGGCGTAACCGACTGTAAGAGGCCCTGTACCAGTTCAGGTCGCCTAACAAACACATTAAATGTTTCCCGAGCTTATGACCAAACACATGACCACTTCTCACTGCGCGAATATGAATGAAAAGAAAAGGGGGGTCGTTCAAATTCAATTGCTTATAAAATTGCCATTTATTATCCGATTTTGATGAACTTCGGTACAGGGCCTAATTACAAGCTGGCCTTTCATGTCCGGAAGTCTACACAATATTTACTTTAGATATGTCTACCAAAAGCAATGTAACAGTGGCATTATATGCAGATGGTACTGCAACTCTGTCATTATGAAAATCAGCCGTAGAAACGTCTGCATGGTTACAAGACCATTTAAACTTATTAGAAGTTTTGTTAAAAATGGCGAAAAGAATGTAAAGGTCACTTTCTCAAGTAGAAGAGGTGGAACAACAAAACTTTTATTAATTGAAGTTCACATTCCACGAAGTATATACATATTACAAATCTATTCTCAAACCTATATGAACTTACGGACTATTTCTTGTAGGGTTACACTTTTGAAAAATGCAGAAATATATTCGCCACATAAAACATTTTAAAAAAGGTTTACGCTTTAATGGTGGCCTGAAAAGAAAAAAACTGAATTGTTTGTCGTCTTTAGACATTGAAAGTGACATCCTACAATTGGTGGCTGTCAATTTTTAACCATCTTTGACATTTATTTTGTGTTTGGCAGTCATTTAAAGCAAACAACTTTTACATTGTTACAAACATGGATAAAAATTAAAAAGCAATTACTAAACACTTGATTTTATTAAAATAAAACGAACAATAATACAAAAATTGATTAAAAAAAAATTTATAAAAACTTTGGTATCAAGTAAATATTTGTGAACCGATATAAGAATGCGATTTTATGAGCATTGCGGACAACAGAAATTGTCGAAAAATTCTTCAATTGAGAGAGAGTTAGAGATGAATAAGCTGACTGTTCTCATTCGATTCGATATCTAGGCATAAGAAGGATATCTCAAAGGATGCCTTAATATCAAATAAAAGCATCTTTGCGGAAAGCTGGCATGTAAGTTTCACTGGACGTTTTATTTCATGCTCATGAGAAGGCGCCCAGATCTAAAACCAAAATGCTGAACATGGAAAATATCATTGTCTTCGATCTCCAAAAATTTTTTGTCTAAAATTTTTTCTTAAATTTTCCCTAGTAGATTCAAGAGGTAAAGTGGTTGACTTAACAGTTTTTTCATCATTATAAAACCTTCAAGCGCATAGAAAAGTGTATTAAACTTAAAATTTTCATATATTTTTTCCAGTTTCCTAGTATTATTTTAATTTCATAATTCATTGTCTGAGAGTACATCTTTCTATGAATTTAAGAAGAAAGAAATTACTGCAATAATTTTTTACAATGTAACGTGTTGTTCCCACAAGTCAATGGAGTGTGAATGAGTATTACACAATTTATTCATAATTGTTTAAACGCAAAAAAATGTGAGGTGTAATTCCTAGAGACGGAAAAAACTTGATTTCGAAATGCATAATAATCATATACAATTAAACGTAAATATTTACAAAATAAATAGAAAGATATTTCTATACAATTAAGATTACGTAAAATTAAACAAAGAATACATATATTGTTGAAACCAAGAACAAAGTCGATTTTAACGATGTCGTCGCAATGAAGATTTCTCTTTTGTCTATGGGCACTATCAGCAGAAAAGGGAACAGAAGACATTAAATATCCAAACTTGAAGCCTTTATCTTTAATAATTTATAGGTTCTTGTTGTTCATAGCATCTCTAAATCGACATGACTTTTAGTTTGGGAACTTGCCATGTCTTTTAGCGGTCCGATTTGTATTGTAATAGAATATTTTATTAGGATTAGCGCCAAATATACCAACTTCGGCGTTTCTAGCTTAATAAACAAATAACCCAATAGATGGATAGATTTGTATGTGGGTCCAATTTGGACCTAAATGAAATATTCTATAAGGATAAACGTAAAGTTAACCAAATTTTGTGTTTCTAGCAAAACCATCCATCCATCCATCCATTATGAAGGGGAGCTTATGGTGTACATTGAATAAAAGTCATCTGAAGAATTAATACGATAATCTAAAAGTTTCAACTTGGAGGATCTATCACTTTAAGTCTCCAAGATCTAATTTTCATGTCTATATCCAATTGATTTTTGATACTGATGAAGAATATATTTGTATACTCTTTGGCTTCCATCTCGCCTCCTTCTGCATGTTACATACATTTTCACAAACTTAATATACCTTTTCTACCTACGGAAACCGGGTTATGAAACTGTCTCTACTCATGACAAAATATGTAACGGAACGCTGAACGTACTACTTAATCTCTAACCCTACATTAAGGGTGCGGCACTTTCCCTAAGTGGACTTCGCAGTGATTAACATGATCCACAAACCACCAAAATAATCTGAGTCGACCGAGCCGTCCAGTCTCCAGTCTTCTATTTCGAAAGTTTGAGAGTGTAGAGTGTTCGTCGCCCTGATTGTTGATTTAGCGTGAAAGCTCGCAGTATTATTTTGAAGCATCAATTTGAATTTCGCGCTGGACATGACACTACCGAACAGCCAAAGAATAATTCAATAGCATCTTTATCGATATGCAGCTACGAATGTGTGTTCCAGTAACCAAAATCATAGATGATTTACCGGCTCCCTACTAATTAATGCCTTTTTTTATTGAAGGGCACCCCTTTTCTGTTAAAGTGAGATCGCGTGTATTAGTCACTCACCCAGTCGTAGGTGGGATACAGCACAGCTATGAGTCAAGGCATAATTTTTAAGTGTAACCCGTACGGAATAACATCATTCCGGCTGTAGGTGCCTGCCGCGCAAATGTAATGAAGGTGTTGTGCCTTCTTAGGATTCGGAGAAAAATTTCGCTTCGCAACAAAGAACTGTCTGCCAGTCTGCTGCTGACCGAACAAAAATCTTGTCCTATCACCGTGTTAAGCTGCTTGGCTGTATGTATGACAGTTGTCGCGCTGTTTCGACCGTGGCTTCGCAGTTCCTCATGCGGGTTCCTCCTCTTGATCTTGAAGTTCTATGCCGTCAGATACCAGACTAAGAGTAAGCTGAGTGGTTGTTTGACGTGAATAGTTTTGGTGTGTCCGAGAGGAAAAGGGTACTGGCGAGTGTGTTCCCTTAAGTTGGCAAAATAGGTAGGATAGTAGTGATATAGGGCGGGCTACATACGAGTACATCCGTAACGCTACGTTTGTTGTGGATAGGGCTGACTTTGGATTCAACTTACGTCTTGGCTATTTGGAAATATGTCCTTTGTGAATGGTCACTGAGAGACCTAACAGATTGAGCTAAACATCGTAATGGTGCGTATGATGTAAGTAAAGTACAATTCATGACAGATGTGGTTAGTGCATTATGTTGTTTTGCGAGTGTTTGGCGGCAGACTAAGGGTACCTCTTATACCATACACGGGTTTTTGCCTCGTGTTTGTCCATTTTTTGTTGTTGAACTAGGTGGCAAGGGCAAGCAGTCCCCGAGTTGCATGGAACTCACTGCTAGTACCTTGGGTACGTATCGAAACAGAGGCTTGATCTGGAACTACGAGCTTGGAGTCGGTCTCAGCACTTGTCCCTAAACGTCCAGTTTATTTATGGTCTGTTTCTGGCCTATTTGCGGAAGAGGTATAAATAGGCCTCGAGCAAATTACGTCCCATGTGCGTAATTTTAGACTGGGTTGGTACTTTGCTATTTATTCAGCTATACTTGATATTTTTTATGGGTCAGCAATCCGGAACTGTTTGGAGAATTGCAATTATAACTACTATTTGTTCTAGTTTTCGAGGATTTACGAGAGCTTTAAACTCGTACCACTAAGTCTACTTCATAGTAACTTCGTCCTGGCCATTTTGGAGTAACAAGGTGGCTACGGTTAGCGCCCAAATGCGAGCAAAGTTTCTTCGGAAACTTGACCTGTTATTGCGTTCACAAGCAGGTGTTGGAACCCAAAGACAAACAGAGGTTTTAGATAGGCTCCGCCTCCACTCACTAGCGAGCGAAGTTAGACGTCCAAAATAACTTAACTTCACTTTGGTACCAACAATCCTATACTCGACAGCGTGGGCACAAGCTAACGAGGCAGGCGTCTACGTTAGACCACTTGAATTTTCTGTCTCCCAGCAACTTCATCTTACAACGAGTACCAAATTTCCTTCTTCTCCAGTAGTTGCAATTAACTATTGGATTACAGATATAACCTGCCCAGACCCTTGGCCACTGCAATACTAACAAAGAAGTTAAAACATCGGCCCTTTACACATCATCTCCTTTAGATTTATACTCCGTTCTTCACTTGGTAACAGTAATTTCAACTACATATATAATATCCATACATATAAATAAAATTGGACTGTCTGTACTTATACCAATAAATAAAAAATAAGTGTTGAAATTTTTGTCTGTTCCGGCTTATCTCCAAAACGGGTGAACCGAGTTTGACGAGACTTTCAGTGTAGTTAAGCAAGAAAAAGTGGTAATACAAAAATCATCTCAGATGTTCAATACGATCTTCTTAAAACACATTTGGCTGACTTTGATAGTATATAACGGCGACTGGGAAAATAACATCTAAAGCTATATAAGAAAAAAACTAAAATCGTTATAGGTTTGCAATTATATTACGCACATGGATCATTTTGGTACTTTTCTAAAGTTTTATTGTAAAATGTGAGATGCTCCTCTTTAGAAGAGAAAGACATTAAAGGAGCGACGAAGCAGCTCAAATTGTTTAACTTATTATATAAAAAAAAAAAACTAACGAAGAAACTTTTGACTGTATACAATTCTTGTAAAGTTATTAAAATAAATTTAAAAAAAAATTTCTAATCCAACTCTCTCCCACACTGAAACTAATCACTAAGATATTACACAATCAAAATATTTTGGTGAAACTTTATTTAATGCTCTTAACAACCACAACTGGTAAACAAAATCCAACTAATGTAATTTGTTAAAGTCAAACTAATATTTTTTAAGTAGATTTTACTAATTTGTTAAAGCTTTAAGTTTAATTAAAAAAAAAAAGCGCTAAAAATTACCAAAGAAATTATGTACGATTCAACCAATTAAAAACAGTTCCGAACAGTGACACAAGACGCTTTCAGTTAATTAATTTAACAATCATTTACAGTTATACAATAATAATAATAATAATATAACAACACCATGTATCATATACATAAATCAGCAGGCGGCTTATTATGCGGGCCCTCATATTAGACTTCCTCTTTTCCCTCAGTAATTTCGAACAGTTTATCAACTTAAACGACTAATTAGTTATCAATAAATTGGATAGAAAGAAGAAGAAGAAAAAAAACAAACAACAACGACGAAGACAACATAAAATCTATTAAAAACACGAAAACAACAATTTGTGCCACTGTGTGCTGAAAGAGTGTGAACAAAAGAGAGGGGGAGCGCTACTTTTGAAAAAGGGCTCAGCTGCGTTTCACTCTTTTTATAATACATTGGATGGCTCCACTCGTCGCTACACAAACTCAACACATACACATACAATGATTCAATTGTACTCATATGAAACGAGCAACCGCGGAGCTGAGAAAGAAACTTTACCAAATCAAACAAGCCTGTTGAGTTTTTCGTTTGGCTGCGTTTTTCTTAGCGCCTGGTCAAATAAGTTTCAAATTTTGACAAACAAAACCATGATTTTGTAATTTACGAGCACATTTTCATAATGATTGAGTGAGTGCGAATGAACGAACGAACGCACGGAAGAATGTTTGGAATGAGTGATTCAGAAAGTGACTGAGTTCAGTGAGCGAGCAAGCGACCAACCGCAAAAGTCGTAAATTCATTTGAAAGTCGAGTTGAGAAATTTTTGTGGCGCGAATAAGGTTGGCATAATGCAGTGTAGTAGGGCTTGCGTGTGTTTGCAAGTGTAGATAATGAGCAGGATGTCATTAACTAGGGATGCTGTGCAGAAGGAATATATATATATACAGTTATACTTGTATAAATGTATGTACATACTTAGTGCATATAAGGGTGTTTGCTTGTATAGCTCATATGCATTTTTTATATACTTAAAAATGTTGAAGCTGACTGATGCATTCATTGAATGATTCATTTTTAATCAATACACAGATGAAACTAATGCTAGTGAGTTGATTTCTGGACAGTAGATTTTTTTTTTATTTCGTGGCAGAAGTGCACACTAATACAGGGGTTGTGCGAAAATCACCGTGAAACTGAATTAAGGGAGATTAATGGCTGTAATTTTTTTTATGCGATCGTTTTCAAAGTCTTTTTACTACACTCAACAAATAAAAAACACGTATGTCACCGAATTTGATAAAATAAAAAAACACTCTAAGTAGGAAACGTGAGAAAATTCTATGTGATATTTTATTTATTTATTTCATAAACTCGATTGGTAGCTTATTGAAAATTCTATGCCGGACAAAACCGGTCTTAACAGCCATTTAGATTTACATGCATATCTACTTCTATGATGTAATCATACAAGATGCAAAGTCAGTGACGTTTTTCGAAATATTATATAAAAATACAAAATATTATAACAAGCAGAACCGGCGACTTAGAAGTAGCACCATCGATTTTTGCATTATTTCTAGCTGTGCCCTTTACATATGTGACGGAATCTTCAAACTGCTTCTTGCTTCAAACTACGTACTTGATCGGTTTCTTAGCTTGCTCGTTCTTTTGTGGACCGATTAATCTTTAATCGTTTTAACGGTTATGGCTAGAAGGAAGTGCATCTTTAGTTTATTATAATGTTATTTGACGCAACCCGACTTTTTCTAAAATAAAAAAAAGCCTAAATTACTTCTTATAACATCAGCTATCCGACCGTGAAAGGCCCGTCAAAATCGGTTCAGCTGTTTTGAAGATTAGCCGGAATAAACAGCGTATATACATGTGCATTTATTAATAACCTGGTATTTTGACACTCCAACAATGACATCATAAACTTTTAATTAAAAGTATTTTAATCGCTTTCTACAAATATTTCTACATCGCTGATTTTTAATTTCTCTCTGATAAGCTTGAATCGTCTGGCAATGAATGATTAAAATTACTTAACCGTATTATCAATATGAAGTGTACTTGTAGAAGTGAATAGAGTGTATAAATAACTTGCAATAAGTGGGCTTGTACCAGATTGATGTTTTAATACTTATAAAGAATTTTATGGTTTTAATTTAAGTAAAACTTCTGCTCTTGAGTTATTTAAGACCGGCGACGAAGAGTTGGTTAGGAGTATGCACCAACTTTTATGCAAGGTTTGGTCCGATGAACGCATACCCAATGACTGGAATCTCAGTGTTCTTTGTCCTATCTTTAAGAAAGCAGACCCCGCTGTTTGCGCGAACTACAGCAGAATAAGTCTTCTTGCCAACGGATATAAGATTCTGTCGCGCGTATTGTCTATATACTGAAGCCATATACGGATTCACCGATGGGACGTTATCAGCGTGGCTTCAGATCGAAAAGGTCGACCACATTACGCAAAATCTGGAGCAGTAAAGACCCGTTAGTTCAACAAAGACACACACCACCAATTTGTCGACTATAAAGCCGCTTTAGACACGCCGATATGATCGAAGTTTTTCGATTTGCACTAGGTATCCCGGCAAAGATTGTTCGTCTTTGCATGACGATGCTATATAACACACAAAGCGTTGTCAGGGTGGGGAAAAACCTCTCCGACCCCTTTGATACCAAGAGAGGTTTCAGGCAGGGCGATGCTCTGTCGTGCAATTTTTCAATCTTCTGATGGAATACATCAAATGCTAGTGCCCGTACATACGTACATATGTCGGGCTCGATCTTCCAAAAGGAAGTGATGCTGCTCGCTTACGCCGATGACATTGATATCATCGGCACGCAGGAACGGCGAGTCAGCAAGGCTTTCTCAGAGATCGAAAAACAGTCTCCGCTCATGGGTCTAGCTTTGAATGAGGACAATACGAAGTACTTGGTGTCTTCTCGCACTCCGTCAATGCGTCTTGGACGGTCAGTAACGATGGAGAATTTTAACTTCAGTGTTGTAGAAAACTTTGTTTATCTTAGATCTGAGATAACCAGCAACAACGTCAGCCTGAAGCTCAGGCGAAGAATCACGCTTGCAAACAGATGCTTTTTTGGACTGAGCAAGCAAATGAGAAGTAAAGCCCTCTCTCGAAAGACAAAAATCAAGATCTATAAGACGCTAATACTCCCGTTCATATTGTATGACGCAGAGACTTGAACCGTGATTGAGTAGGATAAGACAGCGTTGGAAGTCTTCGAGAGGAACATTCTTCGCACGATTTTCGTTCCTATTAGAGTGAGCGACGAGTTTAGTTCCCGTATAAACTGCGAGCTGTACGAGCTATTCGATGAGGTTGACATAGTCCAGCGCATAAAATTCAAGCGGCTGCACTGGGCTGGGCACATCATTCGAATGGATGAAAGAGCTCCAGCACACATGGTTTACATGGGGTGCCCAAACGACTGGGCACAGGTATGGAGAGATCTCTCCGTACTTGGCATTCATATTCACTGGCGCCAGTGCACACTAGACTACGGCGGCTGGCGCGCCTTTCTAGATGCGGCCATGACCGGTAGACGGCCATTTAAGTAAGTAAGAAAAACTTCTTCAGCAGGGATAGTAAAATAAAAAATCGTCACGAAATTGTGTTGCAACGGAAAATTTGATATTTCTCATTCTCCTTCCCTTTTCCCAACATTCTATCGAATATTCAGAGTAAATTGTCTGAGCGTATCTCTATTTCTTTCCCTACATTGTTTCAAATATTTAGAGTAAATTTCTTTTATCAATCTCTTCCCGTAAGTTTGGAGTTATCGCGCCTACTTCACATTAGCTGAACAGCAATTAAACGAGTTGGATCTTCAGTGTACTTTTAGCGTACAGTTTTATACGAATAATGTTTCTCACCATTAAAGTAACTATTAAATCAGAATGGAGAGATATTTAAACTTCTTTAGTTTGCAAATCGAGAGGATTCCTCAAGAAGTTTCCTTTCGTTTGTGTATTCCAAACGTACTCTTTTTTCAGATTTAAGGTGTATATTTAAATGTAAACTTAAAAATTTCTGAATATTTTATATATAATGAGCTAAAAGATAAACCGACCTTCTTCCGAACAACTTCAATCTCATTTGCAGATGAATGACAAAAAAAAAAAACTTCCTTAAGTTAAATCAACAAAAAAAAATACAATTTATTTTTATTTGATTTAAATTTTGATATTAGAGCCTTTGATATATAAATTAACATTTAAAGCCAATCAAAAGAAAGAATATGATCAAAACTTTTAAACTTTTCCAATTGAAAAATATAAACATTGTATTGTGCTGATTAAACATTAATATGATATTTTCAATATAAAAATGCTTCTATTTTCATATCAATTCTGCAAATTTGATATTTTGATTTGATCAAATTGATCTTTAGCTGTCTTTAATACAGCTTGACAAGTACAGCACATAAACGTACCAACTAAAAAAATATCTTTTACTCTATTAGCTTTAGATCATCAGCATATGGAGCAATTAGTTTTTTTTTTTTTCACTAATAACACCCATCGAAACCCATTGTTTATATGAGTGCACTTTTGATTAAATCAATACTAATTATTTTTTATTAATGGTTTTCTAATATGAATTATTAATCAAAGCCAATCGAAAAAAAAAATAATATTAATAAAATGATCTAAGCATCAATTTAAAATTTTTTAATATCAATTTTCACAGAGCATAAAAATTTCATTATTATGTCTGAAAATATTGTATTGATCCGATTAAAGATCATTATGATATTCCGATTATCAAAATGCGATAATTTTATATCAATTTCGGCATTAAAACGGCGTATTGATCTGAAAAATTTGATATTTTCATTTAATGAATTTGATATTAAACTTTCTTCTAAAGGGCAACTTATCAAATACGGAACATAAATATGCCTACCGGCATATAATACAGTGGTTCCAGTTCGCCAATAATTGGAGCAATTAGGTTTTTGAAACATATGAATTATTAACCGCTTTGGTCAAAAGAAAGAATATAAACTTTGATCAAAAAGAAGGAATATAATCTAAGCATCAATTTTGAAGTTTTTTATATCAAATATCACAGATCTAAAAAATTTTATTAATATGGATGAAAATACCGTACTAATCATACTTAAGATCTATCTGATATTTCTAATATCAAAATGTTACAATTTATACAAATTTTGTGTATTGATATGTGTAAATGCCATATTGATCTGAAAAATTTTTATATTGATTTGATCAAAAAAATTAAAAATTTGTTTTTCTAATATGGAACTTCTCAAATACGATATATAAATATATCAACCGGCATATAATACAATAGATTTCACTTTAATGGTTCGAGGTTACAGGTTTAAAATAATTAGGTGTTTTAAATATGATTCTTTTTTTATGTGAATTAACAAACAAAGCCAATCAATAAAAAAAAGGTATGATACAACGATCAATTTTAAATTTTTTAATATCAATTTTCACGGATCACATTTATTTAATATGCTGGAAAATAGCTTAAAATCATATTAAAGATGAATTTGATATTTCTAACATCAAAATGCGCTAGTTTCCGTATCAATTTTGTGTAATGATATGAGTTAACGGCATATTGATCTAAAAATTTGATATTTAGGTTTGATCAAAATGATTTGGAATTTTTTTTTTTTTTTTATTTTGGTACGGTTTCATCAAGTGCGGTATATAAATATGCTAAACGACATATAATATAACAGCTTCTACTCTAATGATTAGTTCATTTTTTATCATCTATAACAGAAATGGGAACTAAATTTTTTTTTTTAAATCACTAGTGGTTTCTAGTTTGAAAATCCCCTGCTGTTTTAAAGTATTGGAATCGATATTTTACAGTTGCTAACAAAATGGAAACAGTTTTAATTTATTAATTAAAAACTATGATAAATCAATAATACTACACAGAGTATCTATAATTGGTAATTTGCTACAAAGAACATATTAGAACTTTCTGTTTTAATTACACAATAATAACAAGGTGATAACTTTTCTATTAATTTCTGTGAAGAATGAGTGCAGATTACGTAATGGGTTTTCTGAGAATCTCGACAACATAAGAGCTTTTTTTTTTTATATAATATCTTCTAGGTTTTACGAAGATAAATATACAAGTTAATTATATATCATGACAAGTTAATAGGTTACATAGTTTCGGAGATCTCGTGATGAGTCAGTTAGTCAGTGGTATTGCGCATGTATATACATAATTCTAAGAAACTATGTTAGACAATTATAAAGCGAAAAACTAAAATTATGTGTCAAGTCCCATGAACGATGCTACCACGATTGAATGCATCCATTGATCCACAGGGTCTACATTGCAACTGATGGAACGGACAGTGGCTTAGTTGGATTGTATAATGCATTGATTGATCCTATTTAGAACAACGAACATTGCCTCGGATCTTGATATGTGCTCTATAACATTGGAACATATTGCTCTATACCAGGGGTGACCAACCGCTCTATCGCGACTATTAGTCCAGTATATATATTTTTTTCCTTGCCAAGATAGACTGAAGTAACAGTTGCTACCGACCGGTTGGCCACCCCTGATTTATACGAACATTAATTTTGGTTATTAAATACTTTAAACCGTCAAATCATCTTGGTCAAATTCTTAATAAATAGTAAATCTTTTTTAGTTATTTGTAACTTTTCAAATATATATTGAAAAGAAAAATTTAGCTTCCGGTATAAAATATCAAAAACTTTTAAAATTTTACGATGGAACTTCTTTGAACTATGTAGCAAAAAAAAATAGATATAAAAATGATCAATAATTTAGGGCATTCAGCTTTTCTGATTTCAAATTGGTGTGGTTTATTCTTATATCAAATAATCTACACCAATTTGACTTCTGAAAAGCTAAAAATCAAACATATAATAAATGTATCTAAAGGGATCTTTTACTAATCACATTAGTTCTATTCTGATTCGATGTGTTGACAGTCTACTTTTGGTGATTTTCTAACCTGTCTTTATTTCTGCTACGGTGTTTGTTTATTTGGTGCTAAAAATGCGGAACTTCGTATTGTGGATGGGGGATCCTATTGTGCGGAGAATCCAATTGTGGACGCATCAGAGTGCACCCACGAAATTGGAGTTATAAGGGCTTTCTAAAACAATAACTTAATTCTCTGATTTAACAAATGGACTTCACCAATCGCTAAAAATGTTTGTGCTCAAAACCCAAATCTTTCACCCCCTCCGCCAAATTCACTCAAAAATTACAGACATAAAAATTTTAGATAATCAGAGAGTTTTTTTTTTTTTTGGTGTACAATCGACATGAAATCCACAAAATGTGTTTACATATATTTTTTTAATGTGGTGTGACAAAATTCTTCTTCTGTACAGATGTATATCGGTATATAACAGCGTTGAACCACCGGTAGTGCGGTAGAGAACCACCAGCAAAAAAATTGTTGTGGTTTTTCCCAAAACTGCAAACTTTTATTGACTAATTTCGATATTTCAGAAAATTTGGAGATGACCATGAACGGTGTATGGTCCACATAATTATTGACATTTGAATATTAGATCTTTCTCGACAAACATCCGCTTATAACGGCCGGATAGAATAGGATGTTCATTGCACTTTACTTCGAACATGAAAGTGTAATTCTGGAGGAAATAATTCAATGGAGTTTAAGAAATATGAGAACATGTTTTTAACATTTGTGAAAAATACCTTCATGTCAGTCTTTCCAAGAATCACTGACAAGCAAAGCTTACTTTCTGCAAGGATACTTTTACTAATTGCTCGATGACGTACAATTTAAGAGATTGCCTAAATTGGAAGGAAACCCCTCTGGAGGCAAGGGAGGCAAATCGAACAAGAACGCTGCAGTGCTAGACCTCAAGAAAAGCTGTCCTCCTTCAAACCTTGAATGTGTATAGGTGATATGTTCCTTCAGCAATTTAGATATTCTAACAAAGATTGTGCATAAGATCATGGAAATTTTACTGTTATAGGAATTTCTATATTATAGGGCTCTGTTTACCAGGTCGATTTGGTGTATTCTACGGAGCCGTCTCTTTAGTTTAACTCCAGATCTAGCGCCGCTTGAGAAGGCACCTAGCTAGCACGTTTGTATCATTTGCAAGACGCTCCATGTACCGCTGCTTGTTGGTTGAAGACAAATCCAAATTTGGAAACAAAGTTAGCCGTTCTAATGTAATGTAATGGGGAGGACCTTCGCTCGGAGGACCCTGATCTTGTTAAAGGTGCGACTTAGCAGAAAATGCCATAGACTTCCATTCCGTAGCCACAGGCTGGTACAATTAATGTCTTATATACTTCATTTTATTCTGCTGTTGACGTATCCTCTCATATAGACATTTTTCGAATTTGTTATAATGGGTTTTAAAAGACACTCATCTATACAGATATACCTCCCGGTATTCATGTTCAGGCTGATGATCCAGAAGCTGAACCTGAAGTTATACATCCGGGCAGTCATCTCTTCGCAGCAAGTGGCTCACGCTGACGCAATTGTCCAGGTTAATGCCAATGCTTCATCGTTTTGCCCATTGTTCAAACTCGCAAAGATAAAGTTGGAGTATATCAGTGGCACTGAAGACACATATGTCCCTTGCCAGTATGGCTGTATAATCAGCAAATGGAGCAATCATAATATCCTGTGGTTTATCCGTGGTAGGTAAGAGCCCGTGGGCATATCGCTGGTGAAGAGTGAATAAAGTGTTGGCCCTAGTACTCTTTCTTGTAGTACACCAGCACTGATTGCTCTCACCGTTGACTTTACTCTATCCAGAACAATGGAGAGGATTCTGTGTGGTGTTCCAATCTAGATCCGTGCAGTGTATTTTATTATAATAAGCAAAAGAAACATCATATTCGGCATTTCTAGTTGAATTAACAAAAACAATAAACATTTTTCATATAAAAATCCTTAAAGATGAGACAGATTTGTATGGGGCCATAACTTCTAGTGTACCGATCTGAACTTAAATAAAATAATTTATTAGGATTAAAGTAATGCAGATCAAAATTGGTGTTTCTAGCAAAATAAGCTTCATCAATAAAATATTATCATACAAAAACTTAGAATCAGTACATTTGCATGGTAAGTCCCGAGTCGCCCTTAGGGATGGGGTTTTGCGTGTTCATTAAATACAAATGATCGAATGAAGAGAAAAATTTAAATGCATATCTAAATTTGAAGGCTCTATCTATTATCGTTTTCAAGATCTCATTTTTCAGACAGACGAACATGTCTCGCCTTTTGATGCTGATCAAGAACAGAAATACTTTGTGAAGTCTACCACGCCTCCATATACCTGTTATATACATATGCACAATCTTCGTATGCCTCTCTTTCCTATGGAACAGGGTAATCTTCAGACGACCTGAATGAAGGCGATAGGATTGATCCTGATTTAAGCCCTTAAAAGCAAAACAAGAACTCGTTTCTGTTCCGATTCAATATTTTTACAGTAAACCTTGTACTGAGAGAACTCGATGCTATGAAAATATATGGCTAATGGCCATCAATCATCATCATAAATAATATCAATCTGGAGATAATTGGCAGAGGCATCATTCTTTTATATTTGAATTCAATTTAAAAACTTTTTCTTTTTTAATAAAAACTAAAATAATTCACCAAATCGATGAAGATTCTATTTATACATGTTTACTTCATAGTATAACAAAATCTATACAAACAAGTAAGGAAATACAGTCGGGCGTAACCGACTGTAAGAGGCCCTGTACCAGTTCCGGTCGCCTAACAAACATATTAAATGTTTCCCGAGCTTATGACCAAACACATGACCACTTCTCACTGCGCGAATATGAATGAAAAGAAAAGGGGGGTTGTTCAAATTCAATTGCGTATAAAATCGCCATTTATTATCCGATTTTGATGAACTTTTTGGATTTTTGCTTAGAGAGACGTTATCTCTATATTGGTACACTCAATTTTTTTTGTGCCGAAGAAATTTTCACCCTAAGGGGTGATTTTATGGGGAAGGGGGGGGAGGGACAAAATTTCAAAATAAACTTGTGAAATTCCGGAGCAATCCTAGTCGAATGCAAAAAACACGAAGTCTCTATCTATTACCGTTTCCAAAATCCTTTCGTTCATACAGACGGACAGACGGACGGACGGATGGACATGGCTATATCGACTCCTCTTTCATTCCTGACCATAATGGTGGTAACTTTGGGGGGTCTCCGACCATTATTTCTACCTGTTACATACATTTGCACAAACCCAATAGGCTCTTGTACCTTCGGTACAGGGCCTAAAAATATTATACTTCCCAACTACAATTTTACTCAAGCTAAATGTCATCCTTTAAAAAATTTTTCGCCGCCACTGCAACATGTCAAGGCCTAAGCAATAAAAAACGGATTTTATGCAAGCGAAATGTAAGGAGTCTGTGTTGCAAGAATGTTGTGTGGCATGGTGTCGTCGCCAACTCTATAGAATGAAAAAGGTCCTACGAGTGCATGTATGCATGCATGTATGCTCTCCAACTATGCATGTATGCGTGTTCGTTTGTGTGTGTGTGTGTGTGAGGACAACTCTTCGCGCTGTCTAGACAAGATTTGATTGCCCAGACGGGCGACGACATTTCGTATTTGATTTAAAAAAAATTCTTCTACTGCTTTTGTTGTTGTTGTTGTAATTTACACTCTTGTCTTCTCTACTCTTGCTTTGCACAATTTTATCAAGGATTATAGACTTTCAATCTATGTAGTTGTTGATGATGATGATGTGATGTCCTCGAACGACGCGAAACTAAACATGAACCTTGACTTTTGCACTTTTCTAAAATGTTGCATATAGAATTTTTTTGCTCTTCTTTATTTTTGTATTTTTTTTTTTTCGTTTTTTTGTTTGATTACTCACCACAAAACAAATGCGCCCAGGAGCAAAGCAAACACGCCAAGGAGAGTATTAAGTGTATCGAGATTGAGTTGTGTGCGAGTGAGACAACTTGTATAATTTACTGCTGTTGCGTGTGAGTGAAGTGGAAATAGATTTGTTGAGCAGATATTTTCGTTGTTGTTGTTATATTCGATGCTGGTATTTTGCTGCCTCTTCTTCTTATGCTTGACTCGTTTTGATACTCTTTTTCGGGCTCCTTTTTCTTTATTTTTAGCTTGACGCCATACACAGGCCCATAAATATCATATATACTAAGAAAACACACACACACATACACACACAAAAAAAAATAAGGAGATGAGTTTGTTATTGTTGTTTGCTTGAATTTCGATGCTGTTATTTGTTTTGTTTTTGTGCAATCCTTTTTTTTTCTTTACGTTTTTGGTTTGGCGCGTAATACATTTTCTGTTCTTGCTTACATTCTGTTCAAAAAGTAACAAAAATTGTTTAATCAAATGTTTAATGTTTGTTTTTAAATATTTCGAAGTTTATTTATTTAAATTAAGCTTTAGTAAAATTCGGTGAAAAGCTATAAGCTCTTAGCTGGCTCAAGGTCAAATTATTTTGAGAACTTTGGCATATTTATGTATTGAGGAGAGTGTGAGAGAGTAAAATAAATAGAACTTGATTTGCTGTTATACGACATTAAATACATACAAATTTAAAGATTGAATAGCTACTGGAATAATTGTTTCGTATTCAACTACGAAAGTCACATCAGTCTGAATGACATGCTTCTCATATTTATGGGTAGAAATATTGGGTATGGGTAGAAAATAGTAAAGTTGTAAGCAGTTTTGGCTTAAATAAATTTTTATAAATTATAATCATGCAAAATATTTCTATATCTCTGGTTCTATTTAACTAATCAGAGTACCAAAATAAACATGCGACGTTGGTCTACAAGATCTATTGGTCTATTTTAAATTTGAAAAGTACTATCTATCAACTTAAGATATCGAAATAATGATCCAGCTCATTTGACCATACATATCAGTTTCACTTAGGCAGATATCGTGACAAGAAACTATTCACAAGTCATATCTTCATAATTTTATGCTTTTTTGGCATTTTATATGCTGTAGAGATATTAAAAATTGACAAGATTGAAGAGTGGTACGAGACCACATGTTGGGGTTTTTATATGCCGGAGATAAATGATGAACACGGTCGTAGTGTGTCCAGAAAACTAGTCTCGAGAAGATTAAGCGAAACATCGGTAGAAACAAAGCACTTCTATCAAAAACACAAATTAGAGATAGTTTTGGTAAAATTTAAAACATGGAGAAGAAAAAATAATGTTATGGGCTAAATTTTCAAAGCATAGATTAGGACCGATTGACCGAATCAATGACATCAATTGACAAATTTTGTACATTTTTAAAAGCAAAATGGAATAATTTTTTCATGCCGGCAAAATGAAACTTCATGCACGTTAAAAACCCTGAGCACACGGAAAAGCTTGTTAAAAAGGGCCTCCAAGCCTCGACCACAAAAACATAAAAAAACGTATGGAAGGATGTTTAGGAGAAATGGATGGAGTAGAATGGAGTTCAAGTAGCTTGATATTCTATTCCAAAGCATAGATGCTGAGATATAGTGGAGAATATTAATCGCCGATATCATTAAAGGCAAACCGTTCACACTTGTCTAATGGAACTTACTATACCCGATCACATTATACCAATTTTCAACTTTGTACCTCAAACTAATGCAAAGATGTGACCAATTCTGTATATCGCTCCGATAATGACAAAAAAAATAGTCAATGTTTTTTTCCAAAGTCCCATCTATTTCTATACCAAAACTAATACAAATTGGCTTGGAGGCTAAGGCGTGATGAAAGCACAAACAAAGAAATATTTGTCTACGATTTTATTATTTTTAAAGATTTCTTTATCATTTCTTGGAACAATCATTAAGATATCTGGCAGCACATTGCTGCATAGAGAAACTTGTTTTTCTGTAAGATTTCAAAAAGTTCACTTTTCTAAATAAATAGCTCTAATGGCTGTAGCCTGTTAAGTCTTCAGGTGGAGGAACTATTATCCAGGAGATTATTGGAGAGTGTGATCAAACAGTCTCCTTAAGTGTCCAGTACGTATGCGTTTAACGTCATGAGTAATAAAGAGAACATTGTGCTTGTCGTATTAGAATTTTGATGATGATAAGATGATGATAGTGCGTATTGGAGAAAGTGCGAAGCGTCTTGCTCTAAAACCTTTATGGAATTTTATTTGTGGACATTATGCACAAATGGGATTTAAGTAAGTTCTTATACAGTAATACCTTGTTTCTTAACTTCAAAGTGGACCTTCTTCTTAGCAGCCAATGACTCCAAATTTGGAGTACCCAAGAGATCCTCTTATCTGTATCATACCCAAGAAGTTTACATTGTCAACAACAGAAATATGGATGTTGTTAAGCATAAAAGAAGGTAAATTCCCTCTTCTTAGAGCAAATGTGATATGCGACGACTTTTCAGAAATCACCGCTAAGTTCCACTTAGTGAGCCATAGGCCGAAAATATCAAGCTACGCTAGATTCGCTGGAATTGGCAAGAAAAGCGTCAGCTCAAGTTGAAGTTCTTTATCTGAATCGAGAAGTGTAGATAGTTTAAAGTATGGAGTACAATACACAGCATGGAGGGACACCCACTGCTACGGGTATAATTTAAATTTGAGCTTATAGAGAAGGCACGTATGTTAGACTCCATTGAAGCTTGTCTCACATCGATCAATGTCGCTGAGAAGTCGAACTTTTCTTTGGTTAACCAAAAGTTGCATTCCAAAAGTGGTTGAAATTGCTCTGGGATCCATTGATGCTTTGGAATCCAAAATGATGATCAGAAATCTATATTTATTTCAGAAGTTTTGTCACAAAAATACTTTTTTCGTGAATTTTAGAGAATATGGTCTATAGGAAGCTACGTCGTTTACTGTCTTGGAACAGTTTAGGTGCATTTCCACTGATTAGAGAAGCGGCCAAGCTTTAGGCAACTGGTATAAAAGTTTTTGAGTTCAATGCAGATGAGTAGTAATTATGGATTTTTTTTTCATTGTGAAAGAGCGCCAAACTTCAAGTGGAAATGATATTTTGATACCTTAGCCCGCTTTTCAAAGACCAAGTCAGATATTATTTTTTGAACATAGAAGAAATTAACTTAATAATAATGGATGTTCCATAATTTTTACAACTGCCAGAGTAAGTAAAAATGGACTCGAAGGAACAAAGTTCTTGAACAATTTTTCAAAAATAATGAAAATTTGGAAAATTCATTTAACTTCAACTTAGAGATTAAAACTAGGTTCACACTTTGGCAGATAGCTAGTAAGAGTCAATAATTCGTTGACTTTGCTATCACTTTTAGTTGAAGATTTTAAATATTTTAAATTATTTACGATTTTCCACGGAAGGCATTTTTATGTTAAGGTATGCTCAAGCACCGTAAACCAAGTGCGGCCTGGTATCCTTGTACACAGGTGAACTTCTTATGCCTGTTGCCGTAGACATAAACGTAACGCCATAGAAGATGCTTTTTGAGTCTTCTACGTAGATGATATCAATCTCTTCTCCAGTTCAGAATGTGAGCAAAAAGCGGCAATCGGTATGCAGGAGTATCTCCACGCCCTAGAGTAGAGGTCTAGAAGGTTGAACGTAAACACAAACAGTCATTAATGCAATAACATATTGTTTCACACTAGGAATAGGCCACACACCACCACTGAGTTACAATAATGAACCTCTTTCTTGGGTTGACAAGGCGAAGTACTGTGGACTTTTACTTGATTGAAGGTTCATTTTTAAAGAACTCATTGGAATCATGGTTCAAACAAGCATGTCCAAAATAAAAAAAAGATTTAGTGACTCTGCCTATGCAACAGAACAATTTACCAACCAATTGGTGCCCCCATCTGGAGATACGGAATTCAGATTTGGGGCATCACAGCCAGATATAATCGCAAAACTACGGCCTGCGAAAATAAACCGGCTATTCCTGGTATGTGCAAGACTTAACATTCCACCGGAACCTCAACTTTGCACTTGTTGAGAACCAAATACATTTTTTCAACAGTCACACATAAATCGCCAGACCTCTGCCCCAAGTAAACCTTATTAAAATATTCTAAATATCATAAGGTGCATTAGACCCAAAAACAAAATGGCAACCTGCAGCACTTTTTTCTTCAAAAGGGCCTTCGTTTTGCCTTTTTTTACCTAAAAGACTGGATTTTGAACTTTAGTAAAGAGCTCAGAAACATAGAACCAATGTTTCTTCTTACGTTGAAGTACTTTAAAAGTTGAAAAGAAGTTTTAACTACAATTATTAATAAATACAGCAACTGGTGACCGACTGACTATCAAAACGATTTTCGAGTCACGTATATTCTCGATATGGATTTTTCCTGCTCCTTACAGTTGAAACCACACTCAAACAATGCAACCATGAGACCGTAGATGCCTTGAAAGAGTCTCACATGCATGCTTTGAAAGATATACAGAAGTGGAGCTATTGGGGATGGCTCTCGTAAGACTTGGATATATTTTAAACCATAAACAATAAATATAAAAAAAAATATTGGCTCAAATCACCGGACTATGAATCTGTACTGAATCCAAATTTTTGGCATTCTGTACAGAGCTATTTTATTTGATTCATTTCTTTAATTCAAGGGATTTTCACCAACAAAATAAAAATAAGTTAACACGAGAGGAAATCTGCTTGAATACATATTCATGTATGAAGTTTTTGAGAGTCTTTCTTCAGAAACCTATGAAGTTTAAAGGGCATTTTTTTTTTTGGATATAATTCTTTAGAAGCCTACAAGTAAAATTTAAGTCGCAAATGTTCTGAATTATGTATATTGATTTCTAGATTTTATTAATAGGTTTCATCAGTTCTCTATTCCAACATCCTTAATAATTTATAGCAATCTATGCGGAAAATGTTCCAATTTATATTGACTTGTATTTCTGATTAGGTTTCCTAAGGCCTCTTTTTTTGTTTCCTTAAAAGAACAAAAGAAATAAATTTTGGTCTCTTAATCCGATTATGAGAGGAGCTTTCAACCTATTTTTAACAAATTTATACATTTTCCAACCATTTAACGGTATTTATAAATGATAATTTTTTTATGGCACAATTCCGGGTACTTTTTTAACGAAATATGATTTCTTTTCTTTTGCAAACCAAACAAAACAAACAAAAACAGCTAAGAAATATGAAATTTTCATATTTTTTATTGTTATTGCATTTCGTTTGCATTTTGTTTTGCTTCATTTTTTTGTTTTACTGTTTATTTTTTTTTTTTTTGTTTTTTCGAGTGCTTATTTGTGTTGCTATTGTTTCATTTTTTGTTGTTGTTGCTGCTACTTGCTACCGAGTCGGCCGTTTTTTATCTGCTTCTTCTATCTTTCTTTTGTTTCTCAATTGTGTTGCCTCACAGTCGCCACAGTTTTTGCTGTTTGCCTAATACAAATAACAATAACAACAACAACAACCAACCACATCAACATCCAAATGCAATGCAACAAACACATGTGTTGTTTACAACAAACACCAAACACAATAAAAACAAAACAAAAAATAGCAGCAAGAAAAAAGAAAAACACAAAAACAAGCACAATTTTTGGTTTGTAGTTGTTTATATTTCTCTCTCTCTCTTTTGGAGGTTACACTGCAATTTTTTCGCCTAATTACTACTTTTCTTATAGCATGCGATTTATTTTAATATTTTTTGTTTTCTTCAATGAATTTCGCGCACTTACAATTTATTTTATAAATAATATTTTATGAGATATAATTCTCAAATTTTTTTAAACACTTTTAAACGTTGACAAAATACGGAGTTGTTTTATTTTATATATTCGAAACTTTTTAAGCTAAGCCAAGACGATTTAATACAAAATAAGGCGCCAAAACAATTTTTTACTTGTCGACGCCGTGCACCGTGCGCTATTTCAGAAAACACAACCGAACGCGTTGAGATTTGTCTCGGGTTTAATCTTGCTTTATTGCCGCAACGCAGCGCTGTTATCGACACATCGATAGCAAGAAGAAAACAAAGAGAGAACAAATTTCGATAAACGTTGAACGCAACCGATAAATTCCATTTTGTAAAGCAAATCATATACAGTGAGCGAGAGAGAGTCAGAGCGCGAGTGTGCTTGAATAGAGCGGAATTTCATATTTTAAAAGCAAACCCAGTAGAAAATTGGTACAACTGCACTCATAAGCACAATCAAACATGCCCAGAAGAAATTTGAACATTGAATAAGTTTCATATTAGCTGATATATTTTCTTATCATGGTTCAGAGAGTTTCTCTAATAGTTTTAATACGTAGTAAATTAGAAAGTAAAAAATAAATATTAAATTAAAATAAGAACGAATGCCTTATATATTTTCAACAAATTGTATGGTGACCACTTGATATAATCTGATATATTTTTTGCAAGTGTCAAAAAACAAAAAAAAAAATCAAAAATTTATGAAATTAAGCTTTTATATTTTTGACAAATTTTTGGATAAACTAAGAAAACAATTTATTATTTATTTAGAAATAACTAAACTACACAAAAATACAGATATTAAAAAAATTTCTAATTTTTGGCTGATTTTTAATAAGGGATAACTCGTTGAAAATGGTTGTACAGAAATAAAAAAAAATCTTGTAGCTTTAAGTATTTAATTTTCAGATATGAAATGTTTTTAGCATGGTTGGTTTTCAAATAATCATTAGAAATCCAATGAAAAAAGTTTGGTTCGTCTCTAAAATAGTCTGTAGATTAAAAAAAAAAAGATTCTTAACATGCGAGCATAAAACTCTGTTAACGAGCTCCGTTGATCTAAGACATGCGAATATGATGATGTTGACTGAAAAACAGTAAAAAATTGCCAAATTTATGGATGCTTAGAAAATTTGCTGCAACTTTGGATATAATGCATATACGAAGGATATAGTTGCTAATTTTTTAAACTCAAAGTATCTCCAAAGAATCCTAGAATTATAAAACGCTGAAAATTGTTTCTTAGTGCCCGAAGGCTTCTGTCAAAAATCAACGTTCCAACAAATTTTTTGCTTTTATTAAATTTTTCAGCTCCAAAATGTTTCTTTCTAGCAATTTTTATATTCAAAGACATCAAATTATCATTAACCGTGTTTTTTTTTTTTTTTTTGGACAAGAGGAGAATATTGTTAAAAAGTGAAAAAAAAATGTTTTTGGAAAAAATCTTTTTCATGTTTTTTTCTTTTGTTTTAAATTTTTTTTCTTCACATTTTAATGATACTCTCCCCTTGTCAAAAAAGTTTTCTCGATTTTTTGACCAGTCTTTTTTTTCAATTTAAAAATTAATTAAAAAAAGTTGATATACACGCCTATAATCTGGTGATCCTTTCCACCCAAATCTTAAACTTAAAATTTTTTTTCAGCTTCAATCGAACACAGGTTTTTTGCCATTGGATGCCAAGGCGACATCTGTCTGCCAAAGATGTAACTCGCATTGTTACTCTACTCCAAGAGGGTCATATTCGGGTCGACGTATCTGCTCGAATGGGCATGAGTCAGTCGGCAATTAGAGTGGCTTATGCGGGATTCAGTGAGATCTAAAGGTAGGCGACATATCACTAGCGAGCGCGATGACCGAGCTATCGTTCGACAATCTTGTCGAGAATCTACGGTATGATTGCTTATCAGTTTTTCAATCGTCGACAACGTCTTTCCCGACGACAAATCTCTGACTCAAAGGTCCGAAATCTCGTAAGCGACCTGGTTTCTCAAACCGTGTTCCTCTGTTCCCAGCTAGACAACGTCGTGCGCGACTAAGCTATGCAACTGAGCATCAATATTGGGGTCTCAGACAGTGGAGAACTGACGAATCCTGATTTTCACTTTATGGCAACTACAGACCAGCTGTCGTTTGGTGTCGCCATAACGAAAGGGATCTTTACTACTTTGTAATGACGGTTCAGAAATGGTGTGCGTCATTTCGATAAAGAAATTTTCATCTGTTTGACTGTTCTAGTACTTGAAGACTATTAAAGCTAGACCTTTCAAGTTACGATGTTTAGTCTCTTCAATTCAGATTAGTATTACGACAACAAAAAAGTGCTAATCACTTTTTAAGGAGTAGCACGCATACGAACCAGTTCCTCTCTTCTCAGTTTTCGAATAAAAATAATTGGATTTCTTGTAATATTATTGAATCTTATATCAATACTAATAATATATTTCTTATATTTCCATGTCGGACCAATGGAGGGCCGCCATACAAATATAGGATTATATGCAGCGTGGGGGGCCGACTATTTTTAGAAATAATGGTCGAAGACACCCATTATGGTCAGGAGTGATAGAGGTGTCGATATAGACATGTCCATCCGTATGAACGAAAGGATCTCTGAAACGGTAATAGATAGAGACTTCGTGTTTTTTGCATTCGATTAGGTCTATTCCGGAATTTTACAAGTTTATTTTAAACTTTTGCCCCTCCCACCATCCATATAAAATCACACCCAAGCCTCAAAATTTTTTCCCCAAAATTTTATTCAAGGTCAAAAGTACAAAATTAAGGTTAGACAAAAGTTTGTAGTGTACAGTTTTATATATGATATTAATTAGGTGGTATTGGTGTGAGATAAAGGTTTTTTTTTTTTTATTGTGTGGTATAGGTTGGTTTTTTTTACGAAGTCTATTATGAGTTTGATGTTGTCTATGGATGGGTCTGCTAGGATGTTTATTGGGTTTTTGTTTTGGAGGAGTTTGTTTCGGGCTGTTGTTAGGGATGTGCATTGGACTAAGATGTGTTTGAGGTTTATTGTAGAATTGCAGAGAGGGCATTGGTTTGTGATTTTTGTCTAATAAGCTTTATTTGATCAATTCTGGGTATTTCGTTTTGTTTTGTAGTTTTAAATACTTGTAGGATATTTGTGTTGTTCATGTTTTTGTACCAGTTTGATGTTGGGTATTTTTGTATTGAGTTTATTTCTAGGTTTTTGAAGTATTTGTTTATGTCTGTTATATTTATATAATTTGTGGTGATGAGGGGGTATTCTATTGATTTTGATTGAGGTTATCGGTATTTTGTATTGATTTTAATGATGATAGTGAGTCGGAGCATATGATCCATTTGCCGTTTTTTAGTGATATTGTATTAAGTGCTTCGAGTATGGCTATTATTTCTGCTGTGAAAATTGATGTATAGTTAGGAAGAATACCTCTTTTGACTATGGTATCTTCGGTTGTGATGGCGAAAGAGGTGTTGTGGGCGGATTTAGACCCGTCGGTGTAAATAAAGTTGTGTTGGCTGTGTTTTTCTTTAAATTCTAAGAAGTTTTTCTGGAATACTAGGACATTGGTGGTGCTTTTAGTGTATTGGTGTAGGGTTTTGTCTATGGTGTTGGGTTTAAGGTACCAGGTGGGTATATGTAGTTGTTTTAATTATTTTGGTGAATTTAAAAGGGATGTTGTGGGTGAGACAGATGTTTATTGTTCTTGATATAGCTGAGTTGATTTTTTTTTTTTTGGGCACATTTGTGTATGTTGGGCTTGTTTATTATTGTGTATATTGGTGAGTGCTTGGAGAAGATGAGGTTCTTGGCAGTTTTGCTGGTAAGAAGGTTAAATCTGTGGGTGATGTGGGGAGTGTTGGTTTCAGTCAGTAGGTTGTTAATCTGTGTTGTACTATATGCACCAAGGGCCGTTCTTATTCCGCTGTTTATAATTGTTTGTATTTTTTTTAAGCTGGTGGTGGGTGCATTGCCGTAGAATATAAGACTGAAGTCGATTTTTGATAGGATTAGTGCTTTATTTGATAGAAATGAGGCTGGACGTGTTGTATGTTTTTTTGAAGTTTGTTGGTGGTTGCTAATTTGTTGTAGGCAATGAGGAATAGTATTACCGAGATCGGTGATCCCTGTGGAATTCCGTTGTGTAGTGCGTGAGTGTCTGATGTGCAGTTTCCTACTCTTGTTTTTATTTTTCTGTTGGTCATGTAGCTTTTTATGTAATTGATTATAATTGGCCCTATTTTCCATTCGATTAATTACTCCAACTCTATCAAAAGCTTTAGAGAAGTCTAAAGATATTATAGAGCTGTGGCTGAATGAGGTTGTAGTTGGTTACAAACCACCAAATTCTTTTGGCGACTATTTTGTCAAGTGATGCATGCGTTGAGGGAGATAGGTCTGTATGAGTTGATGGATGTTTTGTCAGTGTTGGGCTTTTATATATGTATTGTTAGGCTAGTTTTGTAGGTCTGTAGGAGGTAATTTTGTAGGATATTGTTAAAGTGGTTAAGAAGTCTTTGTTTGAGGGGAGGTGAGGAGTTTTTGTTCATTGGTTATGATATGCGATCTTCGCCTAGTGTTTTGCCTGAGAGTTTGCGAAGTGCAGATTCCATTTCGATCACAGTTATTTTTGTTTCTATCAATTGAGCTGTTTGTGAGGGTGTGTAATTTGATGGTGTGTATATTGTCGAGTTCTTTAAGTTGCGAAATTCGGATGGGAAGTTTGTGTCACTGGACTCCTTTTCCCAGTGTAGGGCGAAGGTGTTAGCTATTTTTTGTTTGATAGTAATGGTTTGGTGGGTCTTTGATAGAGTGTATGGTTTTGGAGGGGTTTAGTTCGCAGAATTTTCTTATGTTGGATCATATTTTTGAGGTGGGTGTGTTTGGGTTGATGTCTCCTGTAAATTGGGCTGTAGATTTTTGTTTTTGTTGTGTGTAGATTCAAACCAATTCTCAGGAAATTAAATTTTAGACCTAAGTAAATATAAATTTATAAATAAAAATATTGAAAAATTTAATTTGTTTAAAATAAAATATTTCAAATTTTTTTTAAATTGAAAATAAACATTAATTTTGAATATATTTTGAACCAAACAATATATTTCAAAAGTTAGTAAAGTTTCTTTTAAATGGTTCTCCTATGCTGTGTCCTAAATTAAAGAAATCTACTTAGTTGGTACTTAATAAACATAAGAAAGGTGTGAATAGAAAAAAGTTCCATTATTGGAAGCTTTCCCTCTGTAGTACTCAAATATGGAAATGGAAGTTGGAAAGAAGTTATATGTAAATTGTATAAAAAATAATAAATTCCAGTGTCTTTATTCAAAAAAAATTTTATTTAATCAAATTTACATTTTTTTTTTTCTTATTCCGTAACTTCTATTAAGCATTTGAGTTCATTTCTGAATTATTTTATCATAAAGTGTTACATTTTCTATTGGGTATCAGCAACTTGCTCTCGGTTCCGAATTCATTTTGTTTCAGCAAGTCAAAATGGAGAAAATACTAAACTGAAATGGAACACAAGAGAGAGTAATTGTGAGTGAGTTTGTAAGGGGAAGCATACGTGTGAGAAAGCATGACACGATACGAAAGAAAATTGAAACAAAACAAAAAGCAGCTGAGCTGAGCTGAGAGTAAAAATTATGTATGACAGAGAAAGCCAATGTTTTGAGTGTGCAGTGCAGCTTTCTCTGTCATATCTTACCCTCTCTTTCGCGCACACTATTTGAATTTGTGTTGCCTAGCGACGTTTTACTTTTACAGCACAATCAAGTTTCGCTTGCACATTATTGCTGCACGCCTGGCACTAACCAGATTCAATTGTTGAAAAGTTAAAGCGAAAATTTGCCGATTTACTTTTTATAGCAAAAGTGGCTGACCGCAAAAATTTGCTGTTTGCAAATCGGTAACAGTACTATATATACTATATATCAGTGAATTAATATAAGACTAAATATCATAAATAAAAATAACTTGGTATGTGGGCGGTGGGAGGATGGGTGGTACTGATATTAAGACCGGATGCCGTTAACATTGGCATCCAGCGATAGGTCGTAGGTGTGATGCGCTATTGTCCGCGAATTTTTTGATTATAAATCAGAAAAAAATGTGTCAGTGTTTAAAGTTTGTAAACGTTCACAAATTTAAAGAGACATCTGCAGAAGTGCTATGCCGATGTCTACACTTCTGAGCTGGACCAGGAAAAAAAGTGAGCCTTCTCCGTAATGTGATGTAAGACGTCACCGAAAATATGAGCCAATAAATCTAAACTTAGACTTATGATCTATGTATGTATATCAAAATGTTCCGCACCGATTGAACTGAAATTTTAGCACGATATTGATTTTGTTTATCTATTTTTCACATCAGTCATATAACCGCGACCCCTCACAGGTTATGCGGCAGTCTGAGAGGTAAAAAAGAGAGTTAAGGAACTAGCTGATTATGTCCTGTCTTCTAGCGCCAATATTCTGACAAACCGGAGCTCCCACCAGATACCCTTACCGAGCAAACAAATAGCCAAGATGTCTTGACCTTGGTGTGTATAAAGGCATTCCTCACTGAAGACCATATGTACCTCACCTCGGACTACTTACCTCTCATCATCACGATTGATGCAGTAACCGTGACTTACGCTTCATCGAAGAGGCTTCTAGGTTCCAGCTCAAACATAAATGCTTTTCAGAGCTATCTAAGCAATGAAATTTATCCGGATATAGAGCTGAACTGAACTACTGATAATATAGACTTCGCACTTGACCTATTTACCATGTAGGAATATGAAGCAGCAGGTAATAAGACCAAACCTCCAAGACATGATCGTGGTATATAGAACCTCTGAACTTTGTATCTACTCTTAAGTAGGAAGCGCCGATTAAAAATGGTATGCACTCACCAGCCTATGGATAAGATAGAATGACTAATAGGCTGTAACTGTACTTAGAGAAGATCTTCAGAAGCAATGATCTATTTGCTGAAAATATGGATAGAGAGACGTAATTTTTCATTGCATCATTTATTTTTTCCGGAACCGTTTGCCCGATAAAGATGAACAATGACGAAAATAAATTTATTTCTCCCAATAGACCAGACAACCAAAATTATAAGATCCGGACTTCGTTTTTCATAAACACTAGAAACACCAAAATTGTCCAATTCAAAAAAAATTTGGACACAAAAGAATAAAGTATGCAGAAGTAATTATAAACTTTTCACTTTAAAGAATCTTCCTCTCGAAGACTTCCAACGTTGTCTCATCCGACTCAATCACGGTCCATGCCTCTGCGCCATACAATAGGACCGGGAGTATCAGCGTCTTATATAACTTTATTTTCGTCCGTCGAGAGAGGGCTTTACTTCTCATTTGCTTGCTCAGCCCAAAAAAGCATCGGTTTGCAAGCGTGATTCTTCGCCTGATCTCCAGGCTGACATTGTTGTTGCTGGTTATTTCGTATCCAAGGTAGACAAAGTTTTCTACAACATTGAAGTTGAAATTCTCCATCGTCACTGACCGTCGAAGACTCAATGACAGCGTGCGAGGAGACACCAAAAACTTCTTGTCCTCATTCACCGCTATCATTCGCGTACGCGAGCAGCATCACTTCCTTTTGGAAGATCGAGCCCTGCTTGAAACCTCTTATAGGGTTGGGAAAAGTGATCCTGTTAAGTTTGGTCAAAATCGAAGGGGGCGATGCCCCGCCCCCAATATAAGCTATAATCAAAATCGAACATATCTTTCCATCCATTTGATTTATAAGGATTGGTTAATATGGGCTGGGAGAAGTAATCCTGGAATTGGAGGGGCCCATGCCTCATATAAGCAATAAACCAATCTCCACATATTTGAGGTACAGGAATGGAATTTGGTATAAATGTGAATGGGATCGGGTGAAGTAATTTTATTGAATCATCGTAGCATGTCATGATAATTTAAACATTTTAAAATTAGACTTTTAGAAAAGGAAGAAAAAGAGGGAAGTAGCAAAGCAAAATCTTGAAATACTTACTAGTACACTTATAACTTTACACCTCTCCTAATTTTTTTAATTTTTGAAATACCAGACAACTTAACTAATATCCATTGAAGTTTAAGATACACATTCTTAAAGTTTGAGAAATTGTGTACCAAAAAGTCTCTTGGTGTTTTAAAAAACGTTCATTCGTTGAAAAGTTATGGGGATTCGAAAATTTTTTGCAAAAAAGTTTGACCCCTGACAGTATGGCAACACTGCAATACACGGACCTAAAATCATATTTTTTTTATATAATTTTCAGAAAAAATGGAGAACTTTTTTTTTTAAAGTTTTTTTTTTTTAGAGAATCCCTCATATATGTAGGCTTTTTGCGTCAAATTTTCTATTGGGCAGCAGCAGCAACAAATAAGAGAGCAAAACTTGTTTTACAACAAAAACAAATCAGACTGTTTCGAGTTCATTTCATTTCAGTACCCCATACAAAAAAGGCGCCTAAATGGAAAGAGATAGAGAACACAAGTGAGAAAATGTGAGTGATTTTGTAAGGGGAGCATGCGTGTGAGAAAGTGCGAAACAAAAGAAAATTGAAACAAAACAAAAAGCAACTGAGAGAGAGAGAGCGAATAATAATGCTGTATGACAGAGAAGGCCAATGTTTTGAGTGTGCAGCGTTCTCTGTCATATTTTAATCTCTTTCGCGCACATTGCACGAGTCTGTTAGCCGTTTTGTTATTGTTTCGTTTTGCCTTTGCAGCGCAAACGTTTTGTTTGCTGGCTGTTTGTTGCTGCGCGCCTAGCACTATTCCGGTCTAGATGATGCTGCTGCTGCTCTAGTTTGTAGCAAACGACGCATCCGATAACAATTAGCAGCAGCTAAGCGGGCACAGCCGCCAGCCATTGAAGCAAAATCGAACGCAAAGCAAGTGACATCTCCGCAGAGCCAGCCGTAAGCGTGATACATTGAAATATTTTTTTTTTTTTTTTTTTTAATTTTGTATAAAATAATAATAAAATATTTTAATGATTCAGCAAACAATTAAAAAAAAAAAAAAATTGCGGTTATTTTTTTCTGCAGCGGCAAAGGCGCTGAAGCGCGACTTTTTACACTAGAGCCGAGCCGAGCCCGCCAGCGTTTGCGGTGACTCAATTTTCAAGCCCAATTAGCGACGCATTGACGTACGGCTTCACTGAACCGATCCGATTTAAAAAAAAAAAACCGTTTCGAAAAGTTGCGGGAAGGCGGGAAAAGTTTAATTATAAAAAAGCGGTAGGCCGTTTTTTATAATCCTGAGACTCATCCGACAGACTATCAGATTAAAAATTAATATATTTCATTCTTAAACTAAATCAGCGGTTTGTAATTTGAGGTTCAGTCAGTGTCTCAGGTTCGACGTCGTCGTCGTCAGCCATTGTTCGCGCATGCCATGCAACTTGTACGTAATCACAAACCGTAAAGTGCGCGCGTACCGCTGGGCATATGTTTGAACTTGCACGCGCGAACCTCATGGACTCTACGCGTTCAGGCGCACAGCAAAAATCACAGCTTGCTAACGGAACGGAGGTATTTTTATTTCCACATTTACTTCCATGCTTATTTATATTTGATTCGTCTGTGTTTGTTTGTTTGTTGAATTCATTTTGTCGCTGTCGCACACTGGTGCGAAATTAGTAAAAGAATGGCAAAATAAATAATAGAATGAAGTGGTGCGTACTCACTTCGAAAGAGTTTGTTGAAATATTACGTAAAATCTTTTAGTAAACTACTACGCCTTTCGGATGGCCTCCACATCAACATAGCGCCGTTATTTCATGGATAATTACAGAAAATAATCAATAATCGAGTGGTTGATGGTCAAAATGCGATTTTTGGTAAAAAAAAATGGTGCATTACCGAGCAACAAAAGCCAACTTCCTTCTTCGCGATATTCTGGCCAAGATAAAATGGCACATTAGTTGTTTGTCCCGGTGGAACGAACTCTTGGTGAATAATTCTCTTCGAATCGTAGAAACAAATCAATATTGTCTTCATTTTTGACTTTGTCAAACTTGATTTTTTGGGTTTTGGCTCACCGGGAGTATTCCATTCGGCACTTTGACGCTTGGTTTTAGGGTCGTATTAAAAACACCATGTCTCGTCACCAGTAACAATGTTGAAAAGGAAGTTTTGATCCTTTTTGGCAACTTAAATTAGGTTTTTCGAATGTTGAATCCGAAGCGCCTTTTTTTCGTCTTTCCTCGTCCTGAAGCCCAAATGATCGACCAAAATGCGATGGATTGAGTGTATTAACAATTTCAATTCCGATTCTGAGAAACGCAATGACGATTTCGGCTCATTTTTGATGAATTCACGGACAATTTTGATGTTTTTTTTTTGTTCACTGAAGATTTCGGCCGGCCGGCTCATCGTCATTCAATTCTTTCCGACCGTCTTTGAAAAGTGTATACCAGTCGTAAATAGTGATAAGAGATGAACAATTATTCCTATAAGGTTGTTTCATCAATTCATGAGTTTCGCTAAAAGTTTTATCAAGCTTAAAATAAAACTTAATATTGACTCTGTGTTCAACACCCATTATTGCACCGATGACAAAAACACACTGTCACATTAGACGCTATAACTCCTCTTCCACTTTTCCAAATATCATGAAATTAATTAAGGGGAATGTCAATGAAAGACGATCCTTTCCAATGCAGGTCCTCACCAAGAGGTGTCGCCACCTGAAAAAGCCCTGGAAAAAAAGTTCGTGAAAATTTGAGATACGCCTTGTATGTACTTCTGGGTCTATCATGATTTCTTGAATGCGTTACAAATTTTCGTGAACCTTATATTGAGTCTTAAACATTTTCTTCCGGTGATTTATTACAATTTTCGACGTGGATCAACAAACTTCGACTTTTGGCTTGCGAAAAAATGGTACAGAAGTATCAGTCAGTCGTTGGCAGTCGTTTGCTGCAGGAAATTCTTGAAGGTCGTCCAAAAACAGTTGTTGTGTCAGAAACTGATAAATCAAGATAGGCATGTGACAAACGTGCAGATTGAATAATGCTTGGGCATAAGTACTTTAAATATTACCTGAACATTTGGACGTAAAGAAGATTTCTTTCTGTTGGATACCGTATAATTTGACCATCGCTCTAAAAAAAGGAGTGTAGGATGGTGTCAAGAAATGTTAAAGGTGAAAAGAACGAAGTCTCTATCTATTACCGTTTCCGAGATCATTTCGTTAATACGGACGGATATGGCTATATCGACTTCTCTATCGCTCCTGACCATAATGCGGGGAACTTTGTGGGGTCTCCAATTATTACTTCTATCTGTTATATACATTTGCACAGAACAATAGACTCTTGTACCTTCGGTACAGTTCACTAAGTTTTGTTCATTTCTCTGGCTCATTTTAATACGGTATCCACAATCCTTTGTTTTTAATAACGTGTTTTATACGTCTCCGTATACTTTCCACCAAGATCTCTTTAAATTCAATTAGAAAATGTTCTCAATCTGTCTTTACACGGTTTTAAAGTTCTTCTATGTTAGTAGCAGCACGATTGTGTTGACCCAATCGCTTCTTCAATGTAGACTACAAATTTTCGATGGGGTTTAGATCTGGGCTTTGAACAGGCCATTTCATCATCTAAAATTTTTGGCTATACAGCCAACTTTGGAAATTCATTGCCATATGTTCTTAGTGATAGGAGCTTTAGTCCACATTGAAGTCAGTCTTCATTCTTTATTGTTCCTTAAATTTATATAAGTAGTCCTAAATTCAACCAAGTAGAACAACTCCAAACCATCAAGCTACCTCCACTATATTTCACATTTTGTGTTATGTGATGCTTTTGAATAGCTTCATATGGTGTACTCCAAACAAATACCCTCCCGTTGATTTTTATTTCATCGGAACAAATAATCCATTTCCAATCCTCTATGATCCAATGCTCATGCTATTTGCAGAATTTAAGACGCGTTTTTATATTTTTTTTTTTATATTCTAATGCTAGTTTTTCTTTTTGACTGTTAGCCCTATTCCGCTCTGTTTACTAAGAGCAACCGCAGCTTCCTTGGGTGTTTTCACAATACATATTACTTTTTATCTCTGGTACGAGTCGTACCATTAATCGCACGTCTTAATCTTTTTATAATCTATGACGACCTCCAGTATTCGGCAAAGGAGCTATATTTCACCGTTTTTTGTACAGCAATCATGGTGCGTTGACTCACTTCCAATCTCTCAGCAATTACACTGAATATGCTGGATACATTATTCTAATACACCAGTTGCACTTTGTTCCTCATCACCATCAAATAAAAAAAAAATTACTTCAATACTTAGCGTACCCGGTATACTTCTTTGTGCTTCATATTTCTTCTGATATGTTTAACATGTGTATCAAGTATTAAACTCAAATAGAAGCAGTCTTTTGACAAAATTGGTGTTTCTCTCCACAGATACCAGCTCAGTGAAAAGTTCATAGGCTCATAGGTGGCTCTCTCCTAACCTTTAAAATATATGTCTATAAATTTGACAGCTGTCGTACCATTAGATTGTGAGATATATCATTCCGAGTGAAGCAACATTTGGATAAAAAGTCGATTACCTCTTCATCGGTGCTAAATTTCTTTCCAGCAACCATTATTTTGAGGTATGAGAAATGAAAAAGTCGCTGGGGTTCAGATCTAGAGAATAAGGTGGATGCGGAAGCAATTTGAAGCCCAATTCACACCATTTTGTTTCAATAACACACACAATTCCTTAAAATCTATATTTGCAAACTAACAAAAGTTGTCAGCCCACCTAATATGTATTTCACATGTATCCAGTTTTATAATTCTATCTTAAAGGGTTTCAAAAAAATAAAATTTGAAGTGTTGTTTTTGTTTAAATCGTATTTCTCTCGATTTATTTTAAATAACTACATGTAACTGAATTAAACACTTTGGGCTATTAAAAAAATAAAAATGAAAGCTAGCGCCTTTCTTTCGAAAGTAAAAAAAACTCTGGCCGAAGCCTAAATATCGATTAAGTTGATAGGAGGAGATTTACGAAAGTAATCAAACAGACAAAATTTTGAAAAACGCGTGAAGAGTTTTCAGTGCTAATGAATATCCTTATGAATTTAAGAAAAATAGTTTATTTCTAAACCACAGAAAAAACTTAAATTTTTTATAACTATAGATAATTTCAGTATAATTTATATGGACCAAAGATCGTTAGAGTCAAGTAAAGATAGACCATGTAACTACTAATGCTTTGATTTTATCTAAACATAATAGTTTTCGGGTGTTTGGGATATGTTCTATGTCAGGTTAAAGGTACATTTATGTAGTAAAACAAATCTATCACCTTTATCACCAGTTTTGATTACTTTTGCATATAATAATTTTTATGTTAATAGGACAGACATATGTATATACTTTGCACTAAATATGTAGTGTAATGTTAGTCTCATCTGTCATTACTGTTCTTTACCGATGGTTTAATTAAAAAATTTTATTATATTTGTTTTCGACCTGAACTCCTAAAATTTGAATTGATTTAAACATCAGAAGTGAATTTTCGTTAAATTTTTCTGCACAGTGCGACACAGTATAATTATTTTATATCAGTATAATAATTTTAATCATCAACGAAATATGTTCAGATGGAGCGAAACATCTTGCAATAATCAAAATACATATTATAAAAAATTTTGTTTCTTTTAATTCCTTCTTTTTATTTTAGTCGGTTTTATTTATTTATTTTTGATTAATTAAACTTTTTTAATTTTCAATATAATTTGTACCAATGTGCGGAAACACATTTCTCTCGTTTCGTTTCGAATGCTAAAACTGCAAAGCAAATACAAATGTACAGGGGTAAAAGAGAGAGAGAAATTGTGTACAAATTTGTAGTTGTACAGTGGTGTCGATTTGTTTACTTATTGTTGTTGTTGTTGTTACAGTTGTTGTTACAGGAGCGATACTCGCTTTTTTTTTTTTACTTGTATTCGTTCTACTAACTAAAGGCCTACAACAAAAACAAATTGCTTAGTTTAGTTGCATTAGCAGAGCATCATCGTCTCAAAAGCAGCAGCAGCAGAGCAGCAGCAGTTAGGCTTATTATCCCGAATGGAATTATGGAAATGTGCCAGACAGTCATCACTTGTATCCTTTTTACGAGTATATGTATGTATTAGGGTCAACGTTCACGTCAACGACCTTATAGCAGTTTTTATTGACAGCGTTCGGAGTATATAAATAAAAATACTAAATAAATTGTATATTGAATGGCAGACTTGAAGCGAGATATGAAATCTAATGAAATAAATTTGTGCACAAAAAGAATTTAAGCAAATTTTAATGAATAATGTTTGCGGAATTTTGACCTTTTGCTTTGAACTTAAAGTTGTGTTATCAAAAGAAAGAAAAAAAAACTTTAAATTAAAAATTAAATTATTACATGTCTATATCGAGATTTTAATATGAATGGGGTCTTATATACCGATTTACCCTATGAAACATGTTAAAAATTTTTAATACCGAGCACAAAAAAAGGAGAAAGGCTCTTGGGTATGATTTAATCCTACTATCTATTGCACCCCTTCTCCTACTCATGACACTGGCTATTTTGTAGAAATATTTTAATAAAGGTTTATGCTTACAAAGACGTTTTTTTTTTCAAGTTACATATGGCGTATGTAAGTAATAAAATTACAGTAAGTGTAACCGGGTGGAGGGGAAAAATTTTAAAATACTCGTAAAGTTCTGGCGAAATCCTAGTCGAATGCAAAAAGAACGAAGTCTCTATCTATTGCCGTTTTCGAGATGTTTTCGTTCATACGGACAGACAGACGGACATGACTACTTCGACTCCTCTATCGCTCCGACCGTTTTTTCTACCTGTTACATAAATTTGCACAAAACCAATAGGCCTTCCTTACAGGGCCTAATAAAACGATATAAAAAATTAAAAAAATAGTTTAACTAGAGAAAAATTTATTTGTCAGCTGACAGACGACCGTTCACTGTTGAAGAACTGAATAATTTTTTTGAACATCGTTAAAAACAACTGTTTTCTAAGCCAATGGGAAAGTACTTTTTATTTGTTTTCCAAAACAGGTTTCAAAGTTAACCTCTTTTTTATAAGCTTTAAACTTTTCAGTCAAATTATGCACCTTAGCACACCGCAATAATTGCCTCCATACACACTGGATACTAAATTTTTTAGAGCCAAAATCCTATCCATATTTGGACCTCTTAAATCAATTAATGCAGCGACCATGAGACCGAATAACGAAAGATCACCTGTAGCCTGTAGCAGAAATTGCCGGAGCGTTTTAAGCTCTGCAATTGATCCATGTGTGACCAATTTCATCGAAACCAAATAGTGGACAACACCAAATATACCAGCAGTAAGTGAACCACAACCAAGTGGACCAACACAAAATTACCCATCAAAAATTAAGACCACCACATGGACCAGCAGTTAATGGACAACCACCAAGTGGACCATTACCTAGTGGACCACGACCAAAGGATCTATAACCAAATGGTGTACCACTACCAAATGATGAAACCATATAGGGTGAGTGCCTTATTTTTTAACCACGCACCAACACGAAGCACGAATCGATTAAGTACGGTCTAACATAAAAGTAAAAATCTATGAATATAGCCAAGGGCGTATCCAGCTTTCGTCCAAGGAAGGGGCCACTGTCTCCGATGGGGGAGCCAACTTTGTTTTTAGGCCCTGTACCGAAGGTACAAGAGCCTATTGGTTTTGTGCAAATGTATGTAACAGGTAGAAATAATAATCGGAGACCCCCCAAAGTTACCCCCATTATGGTCAGGAGCGATAGAGGAGTCGATATAGACATGTCCGTCTGTCCGTCTGGCCGTCCGTATGAACGAAAGGATCTCGGAAACGGTAATAGATAGAGGCTTCGTGTTTTTTGCATTCGACTAGGACTGCTCCGGAATTTTACAAGTTTATTTTAAAAACTTGCCCCTCCCCCCCCTTCCCCATAAAATCACCCCCAAGGGTAAAAATTTCTTCGGCACAAAAAAAAGTATGTATGCCAGTATAGAGATATCGTCCTTCTTAGCAAAAATCCGAAAAGCTCATCAAAATCGGATAATAAATGACGATTTTATAAGCAATTGAATTTGAGCGACCCCCCTTTTCGTTTCATACATAAAAAAATGGTTTAAAAGGCACTTAGTCGTGCAGTGAGAAGTGGTCATGTGTTTGGTCATAAGCTTGGGGAACATTTAATGTGTTTGTTAGGCGACCTGCACTGGTACAGGGCCTCTTACAGTCGGTTACGCCCGACTGTGATTTTCTTACTTGTTTTTTTTTTAGTAGGCAAAAGTGCGAAATATGTAGTAAAATACATATTTTTCCGAACATTTCGAAAAAGTTCCCTGACCCTCCCTGGATACGCCCTTGAATATAGCTGTAAAAGGTTGTTTAACCGGTTTTTTTTTTAGTAGCATAAAATAATACTTTTGTTCTTATAAGATTCCGAAGTAGATTAAAGTATTATTCCTAGTTGGAGCATAGGGTGTATCAGATACAATAAAAGCTATTTGTCACAAAATACCACAATTTTCTTGCGACATCTCACACTGATCATATCGTCTAAAAGTCAGCTAAAATTATTTACAGCCACCGTATTTGCTTGAATTAGTACTGTGGCACCTCTGGCTATTCAATGTACTGAAAAGAACGCGTATACAATTTGATTGAAGAGATAGAAGCCGAATCGAAGAAAGATTTTTTGTCCGTTTCGGAAATCGAACTTAAGTACAATTTCGAGGATTGGAATGGCAACAATTCATGAGAATATCTGTAGTCGAAAAATCTCATCGTTTATATGACGCAACGAAAGGATGCCCACAGGGGGCGTTTTATCAACTCTCCTGTGGTGTCTCGTGGTGGATGAACTATTAGAGCTTCCTACAGATAATGACAACAAATGCCAAGGCTATGCGGACGACATAGTTATTATCTTCATGGGGAAACATGAAGACACACTATGTGATCAAATTAAGATGGACATTAACATCACAAGATCTTGGTGCTCTAAAGTGGGAGTGAGTATTAACCCATCTAAAACTAATATCGTTAATTTCTTTAGGAAACATAAAATGAAGTTACTCAATTCAATATGGGTGAATGGCGCGCTGATCGAAGTCTCCAAGGAGGTAAAATACCTAGGAGTAATATTTGACAAGCGTACCACATGGAAGACTCACTTAGAACACGCAGTGAGGAAAGCTACAATGGCAATGATGACTTGCAGAGTCATTGCAGGTAAGAACTGGGTGTGTACCCCCAAAATAATGAAATGGATGTACTTCACAATGGTCAGACCCATAATAACAACTGAACAAAGTTTAAAGGTTGGCTTGTATATCTATAACAGAAGCAATGCGAACCTGTCCTAGTGTGGCATTAGATGTACTACTAAATCTAACGCCGCTGCATCTTACTATCCAACAACAGGCTGATAGAGCCATTGCTAGGGTAGGAAGAATTAACACTAGCAAGAAGACCTGTACCGGGAATCAAACAAATGTTAATTTGGAAGACGCACACCCACTTTTGCAATACCCTAGTGACAACCTAGGCATAATGAACAACTTCACTAGGAGATTTAAAGTAGGACTCAGCAATAAAGAAAAATGGGGAAACATAACGCTGAACTACAATATCAAACCAGGAGCAATTAGCTGGTACACAGATGGTTCCCTAACAGACGAAGGAAGTGGCGTGGGAGTCTTCGGACCACGCACTAAATACATCGAATCACTAGGGAAATTTACAAGTATCTTTCAGGCAGAAATATATGCAATAGAAAGATGTGCTCAATTTAATTTAAATAGGGGGTACAAGAATCAAAGAATCGCTATTTTCTCCGATAGACAGGCGGCTATTAATGCAGTAAGTTGGCCTATGATCAAATCCAAACTGGTCATGGAATGCATAAGTAAATTAAATAAACTAGGGAAATTTAATAAGATCACTCTATACTGGGTACCCGGACATGCGGGTATACCCTGAAACGAGCAAGCAGATGACTTGGCCAAAATAGGGGCAGCGTCCCCTTTCATGGGTCCAGAGCCTTTCTGCGGGCTCGGACCAGGATCCATGAGAATCCTGGTAAAAGAGGAAGAAAAGAAAGCAAGAGTCTTTTTCTGGGAAAAATGTGAAGGACTAAAACAGAGCAAAAAGTTGTTAGGCCCTTACAACAAAAGGAAATCGAAAATTTGCAACGGTCTTCAAAGCAAAGATCTAAGAATGATTTCGGGCTTCCTGACTGGACACTGTAGACTTAGGCGACACTTGTGTAAAATCGGAATCGAAAATGATAGCATTTACAGATTTTGTCTGTAGGATGACGAAACTCCGGAGCATATCCTGGGGGACTACCCAGCTCTGACCCAAACCAGGCACATATATCTTATAGGGCGGTGCATGCACTCAATGCCAAAAACCTAATATTAAATAAGCGGTAAGTTGGATTAATATAATAAATAATTTAAAGTAATAGGAAAAATGCTTTAAACAATTTTTTCTTTAACCGATACTCCAAAGTTAACGCATTTCTCCAGTAGAATTGTAATACAATTCTATCCATCAGCTGCTGATGTACTGTTTTTTAGCAAATGTACGATGCGCCAACGGATCGAGTATTTGCATGAGGATTTAAGAAGCTTTGTTCCAGCTTGTTGGAATTGGGGGCATACGATGAGTATATGGGATATAGTAAGGCGAGTGTAGCAGTTGGTATGAAGAGGTGCAAGGTTCTGTTAAGGATGTGGCTGTGGGTTAGATTTGTATGTCCAACTCTTTGTCTTATGAACTTTATTGCGTCAATTTGTGATATGTGGCTCAGGATCCATAATAAGAGAAATGCTTTGCTGTTTTTGCTTAATATCTATATCCTCTGAGACAGAAAAACTTTGGTTGATAGTATTATTGGTGCTATTTTGGCAGTAAAAATTAAGGAAAATTGGGGTAGTTGGTGATGGGATATAAATTCATTTTCTGTTGTTACTCTAAACTAGATTCCGTTCACTAACTTATATCCATCGGTAAACAGAAGTTTTGTGGTTTTTAATGCGTACTTTTTTTTTCCAAATAAATAGATGATGTGTGGAGTTTTGGCTTAATTGGCGATGTGTAGGGACATGTTAAGATTGAATTTGTTGAACTAAGGAAGGACATTTTTTTTTTTTGAGAACATAGGATGAATTGGATTTGTAATTTTAAGCATCGTTCTTTTGTGGATGTTGCAGTTAATTTTATTGCTAGATAAATATTTGATGTTTAGTTTTTCGGAATGTTGTATAGAGAGGTTTTTGAATGTGTTCGATCCATTTGTTATTTTTCTGTTCGTAAGGATTTTCAAGATATATTGGTTATTTTTGGTCCAGTTCTCTGTATGGCGGGTTCATCTAAGATCTATCAAATGCTTTGGTAAAATCTAAAGAAATAATGGGCTAGTGGTTTCTCTTTGACAAAGATGTGATTTGATAATCTAACATTGGTAGAGCATCAGACACTGATTTGAACTTTCTAAAGCCCAATTGACGACTATCTAGTAGCTTGCTGTTTGTAGCTAGCCATCATAATCGCTTACATACTATTTTATATAAAAACGCATCACCCTTTTGAATTTTTGGTAGGACTGATTTACATGGGGGCTACCTGTAGGCTATGGATCCATTCGGTTTCTTGCAATTAGTATAAATTAGAAAATTAATCTAGAGCATTGCTTGACGTTTCCACTGGCACCAATGCCTCCTGCTCTTTTTTCATGTACTCCTAAATCAACATTTGCGAAAGCTTTGAAATCTGAAACCGAAATGGTTGAGCCCACAAATGTTAACGTTGAAATAATTCATGGTTTTTATTACTTGCACCTAATCGGAAGTTGTATGCCATAAACATTTGAAAAAGTACAAGAGTTAATACTCACAAAAAATTTGTTCAACTAATGCTACAGAAAAACGTTTAATATTCGACCGCTATTTGTCACCCTTGATCAAAGATTCTGAACGTCAAGGAGTCGAAAGGACCTTAACAAATTAGGCCGAACGATTTTTTAAAATAAACTTTTGAAATTCCGGAGCAATCCTAGTCGAATGCAAAAAACACGAAGTCTCTATCTATTACCGTTTCCGAGATCCTTTCGTTCATACAGACGGACAGACGGACATGGCAATATCGACTCCTCTAGCAATCCTGATCATAATGGGGGTAACTTTGGGGGTCTCCGACCTGTTTCTACCTGTTACATACATTTGCACAAAACCAATAGGCTCTTGTACCTTCGGTACAGGGCCTAAAAATTGCACTTTTCAAAACTCGGCAACCGGTTTTTTACCCTATTTCATCGTATTCGCAATAAAATCATTTTGATATATGATTTATTTATTAAATAAATAGGTGATGGAACCGTTAAAACTGTACCTGTTTAATCCTGACAACCCAGTAGTTAGGCCAGGAAAAAAATAGGCAACCCAAGGTTTTTATTTTCTTTCGGTTGGTATTAATTTTATTATATTAATTAATGGTTCAAATAATCACTAAAATTAATTTTTTCAATTTAAAATTAATCATAGTCTGGCCAGGAATGTTTTAGGCAACCCACTCGAGATATAAAATATTTTTCATCCCTTAAACAGATGGGTGAAGGTCGTTCTTCTGTGTATCTTAGACTATATGCTGTATTAATGATTTATGTGAATATATTTAGTATTCTGATGACATCTTAAAATATTAACCCTTTTGTACACATACATACATACATATGTGTGCATGAGTATGCATATGAATAAATTACTAATGAGATAATTGATTAATTTATAGCGTAGATTTCTTGACATTTTTATTTCTTAATCCATTAATCTGATTATCAGCTTAAAAATGTGTAACTACCCAAAAATCCAATAAATGGCTCTATAACACGTATCTTCTCTAAATTTTACATATTGTTCTCCGTTTTACTGTTTTATCTTTAGCCTCTGATGTGTTGCTTCCAAATCACCCCTATTTGAGTATTGCATGTCTATCACTCACATTTTTTGTCAGTTTCGCAAAGTTCAAGCAACAGGATAACAGAATTGCAATACGGTATTGCCGAAAATTTCGACATACGTATGTCCTTGATTTTGGGTTGAATGTCAACAAGGGCTAAGCTGAAAGATTTGAGCCACGAACCCAACTTCTGTTTGTATGCATTGGAACATTTGCCATTCTTCAACATACGAGTATGTGCATATATGTGCGCATAGCGACTGCTGTCAGCATTAATGCTCGTTGAGCACAAAAAAATCCTTGAAATTATCGATGAACCAGGAGTCCAGTAGTTTGCAAACGTTGACCGCTATATCAGCAAAATGATGCATAAATGGTTCAGTGTGCAACATGCAACAACAACAATTACGTGCAGCAACAATAACTCTTCATATATATACATATATGTGCTTCCAAGAATAAAACATCCAGGAGCAGCAATAGAAGTGTTCTGCACACGTTTCAAGGACAATTGTGACGCAAATGCGAATCGTGTGATGCTGTGACCTGTTTCGATTTATTTTTGCAATACATGTACATATGCTGAGTATTGAAATAAAAACGTGTTTCAAAGCCACTGAACTGTTGCAACCGCGCAGCGACAATAAGGCTGACTGTCTCAAGGTCACATGCTGGATTTGTCTGGGCAAAGTTCAACGTACACTTTGGCACCGCATGCGAGAGAAAAATTGTTGTCTGAGACAATAATAAAAAAAGAAAAAGCGAGTGATTTAGATGTGAGAAAAAGGAGTTGCACACAAAGACTTGTTAAAGTCTAAAAAATAAAACAGCATCAGCTACTAAAAGGCATTATAGACGCTTCGTACTGTTTTATAAGAACCCCAAGAAAGAAAAAGTGTAATGTTATTTGTTTAGGTACAAAAATTGTTTGTTTGAAGTCAATATTAGCTTGAAACTCAATTTGATGATTTTTTTATAAAAGGCAGCTTCACATGCCTGCAGACATTTCCTTAGACGAACTTAGGCGACTAGCTTATAAGATTTTAAATTAAACAATGTGAATGGGGGTCGTATTAGTGCTAAACTGATAATAATTGATGACGAAACGTTTTTAGCAAATCGTTCAAAATTATAACCAAGTATTATTTATTTATTTGATGTGAGTGGAATGATAAAATTCTGTCATCATCTAACCCAATTAAATCTAATTAATTTTTAAGACTGAGCATCCAAAACTGAGTTCTGAGTTTGGTTATCTCGATAATGCAACATTTTTCTGATAGCTAATTCGTGTAAAGCTTTTCTATTATTCTATTATTTGGAACTACTTGGTTTTAAATTTCTTAAAGAGTTAGAGGCAAATATTTTTATATAATTTTTTTTTATGAACCTAACTTTTGTAACTTGAGTTAGTTGTGATATAGAAACACAATATTCTGCTTTCTTTCGTTAACAGACGAGGATGAACAATTTGTTCTAGTTTTATACTGGCTAAGTCTTCTAGACAGAATCCATCAGAAATTGCTTTTACTAATCGATACATATCGATAGAGCCATTTTTTTTATTTGTACTTTTTATTGGTAAGATGGGGATTTGTTTGCAGCAGTTCACATTGTGAGGAAAGTTAATGAATGTCATTTACTTTGAAATGGCTAACAATGATTCTTGTTACAAACGGTCCAAACAGCTCACAACGTCCGCTAGAACACTTATCTCCTGAGTAGCCTCTGAACAGCCGTTCGGAGGAGAGCTAACTGTAAGAAGGTGAAAAAATCCACCCTCATTTAGTGGTTGGTGCTCTAGGCTTGGGACCCGCGCCACCTTAAAAACATTAACTCAAATGAAAAACAAAAAAGGAAGCCTCGTATGGAATCCTATGATGACGACCGCCGCAAACGACATAAGGATGACTGACATCATTGCAATCCAAGAAATACGATAGATAGGACAGGGTTGCTTTAATAAAGCATCCTGTGTCATCTATTATAGCTGCCATGAGAGTTAACACGAATTTGGATGCTGTTTCGTGGTGAGAAGGAAACTATGTAGCTTTGTATCCAGATTTACGCCTGTTCACGAGCACCTAGACGCTAAACGCATTAAGGCTATTTTTAGGCCCTGTACCGAAGGTACAAGAGCCTATTGGTTTTGTGCAAATGTATGTAACAGGTAGAAATAATGGTCGGAGACCCCCAAAGTTACCCCCATTATGGTCAGGAGTCTGTCTGTCCGTCCCTCCGTATGAACGAAAGGATCTCAGAAACGGTAATAGATAGGACTTCGTGTTTATTGCATTCGACTAGGACTTCTCCGGAATTTTACAAGTTTATTTTAAATTTTTGCCCCTCCCCCCTTCCCCCTAAAATCACCACCAAGGCTAAAAATTTCTTCGGCACAAACAAAATTGAGTAAACTAGTATAAAGATATCATCCCTCTAAGCAAAAATCCAAAAAGTTCATCAAAATCGGATAATAAATGACGATTTTGTAAGCAATTGAATTTGAACGACCCCCCTTCATTTCATTCATATTCGCGCAGTGTGAAATGGTCATGTGTTTGGTCATAAGCTTGGGAAACATTAAATGTGTTTGTTAGGCAACCTGAACTGGTACAGGGCCGACTGAAATTTCCTTACTTGTCTATTATTGTACTACTTGGTTTTAAATTTCTTAAAGAGTTAGAGGCAAATATTTTTATATAACTTTTTTTTATGAACTTAATTAAGGTTAATTTTTTTCTTATGAGCATGATTTGTGTGCACGCTCCGACGGAAATGTCGACGATGCTAAAGATGAGTTATATAGGCGTCTATACGAGTGCTGTCCAAAACACGATGTCAAAATCGTGTTTGGCGATTTCAACGACAAAATTGGGAAGGAAGGAATCTTTGGACCAGTCATCGGAAAATTTTACCTTCGTGACACTACCTCCAATAATGGACATAGGCTAATCGAGGTCGGAACATGGAAGTAAGCAGCACCAGATTTCAACACCTCAACATCCACAAGGCTACATGGCTGAGTCCAGATCAAATTACACGCAACCAAATTCATTATGTTGTGATTGAAGGAAGGCACGCATAGAAGCTGTTGGACGTGCGAACTTTACATAGTCCCAATTTCGACTCAGATCATCCAAGGTACGCACTATGCTCAGCGTGATGCAGGCCTCACGTCCCAACATCCAACAAAAGCTAGACGTCAGCAAGCTGTAATCAGAACAGACCGCCGTAGCCTTTTCAAACACAATCTCCCGACTGCTCCGGGAAACCTCTCCGTCTTCTCAATATATATCATGCATTATACAAAACCTGTGACTAATTCTTAGTACGACGAGGAATGTCGCAATGCTACTGCAGAAAAGAACGCTTCCTATTAGCGAACTCTGCAATCGGGAGCAACGAGAGCTGTTAGAGTGCGATATCGAGAAAAACGGCGGGTGGAGAAACGCTTTTCCAGACGCAGGAAAAAGAAGCAAGAAAGGCATGAGTCTGAGAATGTTGTAAAGGTCATGTGACAGAAACGAAGCTCGCAAATTTTATCAAAAGATCAATTGTCTGACCACAACATTTTAATCCGGAGTAACTTTTTCTAACCCACTAGGAGGCAATGAAGTACACAATACCACCGATAGTGGAGTAATACCGGAACCACCAGTTAATGATGGCACTATAACGAGGTCGATTAGGCTATTAAAAAGCTGAAAATAGCAAAGCGCTCATGGGTCATGGGTCTAGCGGTGAGTGAGGACAAGACAAAGTAACGATGTAGAATTTGAACTTTAATTTTGTAGAAACTTTCGTCTATCTTGAATCCGAAATAACCACCAACAGCAATGTCAGCCTGGAGATCAGGACAGAATTACGCATTCAAACAGATGCTATTTTGGGCTAAGTAAGCAAATTAGAACTAAAAAAGAAAATTTTGATCTACAAGACGCAGATCCTGCTGTATGATGCAGAATGAACATATTTGAGTCAGATGAAACGTTTTTTTTTTTAAAGTATGTAATTTTGATGAAAGGTTGAAGGTTTTAGTTGGAATGTATACTGTTCATCCCGGCAATTGAGAGTTATACTACCTATGCCGTCTTTTGCATGAGATTTGTGGCAAGAGTCATTTATGGCTCTAAGAACTGTAAAATATTTGACCTATTCATTAATTCAAGATTCTTGGAGAGCAATGGAATTTCTGTAAGACGATTCTCACTCTAATTGGACTTTAGAAGTAGTCTCAATTTCTGTTTTTGTTATAAAATTCGTGAATTGTTTGGGGAGGGTCAAGTTTTTAAAATAAACTTGTAAAATTCCGGAGCATTCCTAGTCGAATGCAAAAAACACGAAGTCTCTATCTATTACCGTTTCCGAGATCCTTTCGTTCATACGGACGGCCAGACGGACGGACATGTCTATATCGACTTCTCTATCGCTCCTGACCATAATGGGGGTAACTTTGGGGGGTCTCCAAATATTATTTCTACCTGTTACATAAATTTGCACAAAACCAATAGGCTCTTGTACCTTCGGTACAGGGCCTAAATATGGTTGTCACAACTATTTAAATTTTATACTCTAAAAACCATCTCCTCCAATCAAGTGCAATTCTGACTGAACATCTTCGTAAATTAGCAAAGCTGCCGTCATTGGAATGAATAATCTTCACATAAATTTACATACATAAATGGTCAACAACGAGCTATGGATGATATTACGGTGCTATGATGGAACCTTATTTATTTAAACATGAGGAACAGCCTGCGTTATAGTAAATGATGGTCATTACCCCGCCATGAAATGTTCCAAATATCTTTGATAATAATTCTATTAAAAGGGAATTAGCTGAATTTTTAATGAACAGTTCGCATTACATTTTATGTTTGATTTATCGTTTTTATTTATTGATCCTCACAACAGGACATTAAGGTCATGGAATTTATTTCCTGTGGGGTCTCTTATTTGAGGTTATATTAAATATCTTGTTTACAACGATGCAAAACCTTCGATTAAGACAAAGCCAATACGCAGCATACTACCCTAAGTATGTCATGAAACTTTGCGGAGATCTACTTTAAATCTTAAATTACATAAAATTAACCGTTAAATAAATGTTTCTGATTAAATATTTTTTTTAATATGTACTTGTATAATTTTATTTGTAGTTCGAATTTTCGTATTGGCAGGCCCTTTATTAGTACAAATTTCAATCAATTCTGCTTTTTACGTTCTTAAAGATACTTAATACTACTTAATTATAAAAAGAAACCGTTATGTCCTTGAACTTCTTCTTCTTTGTAGGTGGCTAATTATAGTAGTTGTGAGAAGTACCTTCATATAAAAACTTATAAAGCAGCAGACAAGGACAAACTCAAGTACAAGAAGGGAGACCCTACGAACAATGGCGGCGGCGGCGACAAAGTTTTGGAACAATGAACTTAAAAAAGAAGACGCAACAAAGATGAAGAACTTGCTGATGCGTGTGAAAGGGAGATGGAAAGAATGATAGAAAAAGAGAACTTGTTGTTTTTGATGTTGTTATTGCTGCTGCTGCTGGCTGATGCTGCTGCAGACGCTGCTGCTATCAAGCAAAAGATAAACGAGAAAGAGTAAAGAAGAAGCCCCAACGACCACAATAATAATAGCAACAACAACAACTACGACGACCCTGGGAGCAAATTCGTTGCTGCAATGCAACAAAAACTTCTTTACTGCTGCTTCTTTCTTTCTTTCTCATTGCTGTTATTGTTGTTTTTTTTTATGTGTATAATTTTTTGTCAGCTTGTTTAAATTTTTTGTTTTTTTTTTGCTGTACATTTTGTTGGCCATCTGTCCCTCCATTCATCTGCCCATTCTTGCATTTGTTGTTGTTTTATTTATTTATGTACGCTTTTTTTTTTGTTTTTTTTTTGCCTGCAGATTCTCAGCTTCCTTTGCTGCTGCTGCTGTCGGAGAAGTGTGAGTGAATGAGATAGCTGCCTGCAACTAAACACTGTGGGAAAATTCAGGCCGTGGGAATTACATGTGAAATTTCGACATTTTCAAAGGTGTTCCGGAACAGGCAAACAGAATGCCACAGCGCGTCATGAGAACAAATAATGCAAAAGCGTGAACAAAAAAAAAAAAAAAAAAAATTTGTTCTAAACGCAGGCAGTCGTCGGCAGATGGCAGCAGCAGCAAAAGCAACAGCAGACAATTGATGGTGTGATGGCTTTGGCAAAGGCAACGGGCAAAAAAAAAAAAAAAATAACAACTTGCGCACGCGACAGTGTAAAGGAGTAAGCGAGATAGCGTGATGCATGCATGCAGCAGCAACAGCATAAAATTGAAGCAGAAGCAAAGAGGAGAAATAATTGCACACCACCATCGAAGAGACAGCAACATAGGCAGACAGACGGACAGACAATCAGAGAATGCGTTTTGGGCGCACAGAAGTTTTCTGCACAGCGTACAAAGTGTAGCGCGAGGGCATAAAACATAAACGTTGTAGACCCTACAATGTAGGGACCAAGCACAGATGAAAGCGTAGAGCATCAAAGTACTGGAAAGAGTAATTGAGTGTTGAATTGGCAGAATTTTTTTTTTATATTTTTTCATCGTCGATGCAGATTTTTGCCCCTTTATGTTGATGTTTGTATGTCGAGATGTACGATGTACCATGCAAACGGTTCATATTAAAGGGCACATGTGAAGAATACCGTTAAACGTAAGTGTAATTAATGTTCTGTGCATAAGAGAGGAGAAATATGAGAACAAAAGTGCGAATATAAAAAAAATACATTCATGCATATTTATGAATGCCCTTCGAGAACGAATAGAAAAAACTCATACAATTTTGAAGCACTGAAAAGAGTGAGTGTATAAGTAGACAGAGAAAGCAGATGTTGCATGACAATATTGGGGGATATATGTATCTAGCGACAAACTTGCCGAACTCATCAGGAATACTTATGTATATAGATGTATGTACATATGTACATACTTTATCGGGTTACCGATGCTTTTTTTAGGATGTTGCAATTAGAGTGACAGCATAACTAAGAGCTATAGTTCAGCTACTCAACTATTTAATATATAGCAACCAGCAACCATATTTATTTTTAGTAGGCCTTAATTTTCCTCCAATTTTTGTTTACTACAAAATGTTTTACAATTTCAGGAACCATAACTGCTATGAGAAATATTTGAAAATACGCAAATAATTATTCTATAGTTCCAAGAAAGAGCTCAACAAGGATTGTATGCCACTTCATGCAAGCGCGCTCAAAATAGTTGCAATTTGTGCTAATATTAGCAACGTATGAGAGATTTCAGTATGATGAAATTTCACTCAGTTTCTTTTATTTTGAGAGTGGCGTGACTTTATATTATTACACTTTATCAATGTTCATTTCCAGTTGAAGTAGTGAAGAAAAAATGGACTACGATGCTCGAACCGTTTCAACTGCAAACATTGTTTTTGAAGGGAGCATACGTTTGAATTTTGAATTTCTTCCACTCGAATCGTCCAAGAAATATTTCATCAACCAGCACATATTGCGACACAACTTCCGAAACGAATGTCGAGACACATGATACATGCATTGAAGAAAATATGCTTGCGGACCAAGCACTGCATGACAAACCCGTCATTTGTTGGATCGCTCTATGAAAACATAAGCCATACTTCCACACCAGTTTCGGGTCCATTAGAAGTGAAGAAACGAAAGGTTCTGCAAAACGAGAGATGAAGCTATTCAGCAATTTTTTCGGATGTTTTCAACATTGACGATTGCCCGGATTAAGCTTAAAATAGCTCAAATTGTTGATGAAGAATAAATAGCTTGGGCTGAGCTGAGAAATTAAAATTTAATTGTATGCCTATACAGAAAACACTAGTGTTTTGAGTACAAGTTTTTTATTTTTCAATTTTAAATAAAATGAAAATATTCAACCAACGATATTTTGTTGCCATTGCACTGCTCCATTAAAATACTGTTTAAATTGGTCTCGAATCGACGCTCTTTGATTTGTTGGTCTTCCAATTGCGCTTGTTATTCCAATCAGATTTACTGTTGGCTGTGATATTGTCGGGGTGTTGTCAAATGCCGATTCCGCCGGAATTGAAATTTTGAATGAAGAGAGAATAATTTTGTCAATCTTCTCTGAGGTGGTATTAATTGGCGCTAACAGAATTTGGAAACACGCCGACATACCGAAGCAATTTTCCGTTGTTCTTTTTGTCCCACTGTGTTGATGATGAAACTGCCGCGTTTGAACTGAACTCGATCGATCGCTCCACACACATTCGGATAGTTCCATTTTGAATTGTAATCAGTGATTTTTGGTTTAAGTGTCATGATGGTCGGAGTTGGCATCGCTTTGGTCATGAAACGACTTATTATTGTTGAGAAATATTTGTTAACAATCCGACCAAATGTGGAATAAAGTATTCCATATTGAAACGCCAAAGATCGAAAAGATTCGATGGTGGTGTGGAGAGATTGTATTGGGGTTCCAAGATGTTGGGATACTTCGATGTCATTTTTAACATCGGCGTGTATTTTGCCAAAAAGATACAGTGTCAATCAAAAATACTCTTTGAACTTTGTATCAACGAGGCGAGCTATGAGGTGCCGATTAATTAAAATTTTGTGCACACCTTCTTCTTTAATAAGGGCTTTCTGTCTGGCTGCCAGATTTATATTGACTTCAGTAAAGCTTTCTGTATAAATTAAATGCTTTAGGATTTCCACCTTCTTTTGTAACATGGATACAATCCTACCTTGTAGGTAGATCTCAAAAAGTCCGTTTTAATAATTGTTTATATAAAACTTTAAATGTGTCTTTTGGGGTCAAGGCAGTCATCTTGGTCCATTACTTTTTTTATTATGTATAAATGATCGCTCCTTAGCTATAAATCATGCTTACACATTAACGTATGCTAATGATGTCAATTTATGTTTGTTATATTCTGACATTTTAGTTTAAATATTTCTAATTGTAAATGCATGATATTTCATCGTAGGAAACCTTTAATTATGACCTACTTTTTGGATATTCATAGTTTAAGTAGGGAAACCTGTATTAATGATTTAGGCATTCTTATGGACCGAAAATAAAGTTTAAAAAATCAAATTGCTTTAATGGTTAATAAAGCTAAAGGTGTTTTATGAAACTTCTATACACATCACTTGTTCGTCAGATCTTGCAATATGCATCATGTGCTTGAAACCCTCATTATGAAATTTACCAAGATCGTATTGATTCTGTCCAAAATCAGTTTCAGCTATTTGCTTTAATTTTAATTGGTCTTCTGATATACTTCTTCCTCCATATGTGGATCGACAAAAACTTATAGATCTTCCAACTATATCTGCTAGACGATCGATGCTTTCCGGCCTTTTTCCTGCACAAGATTCTTTGTGGTGAAGTAGATTCCCTATTTTTGCTTTAATCCCTATTTCTAAATGTTCTATCTCGCTTTTCACCAGTGATGCTCAGCGCCTATATTTTTAAAATAAACTTGTGAAATTCCGGAGCAGTCCTAGTCGAATGCAAAAAACACGAAGTCTCTATCTATTATCGTTTCCGAGATCCTTTCGTTCATACAGACGGACGGATGGACAGACGGACATGGCTATATCGACTCCTCTATCACTCCTGACCATAATGGGGTTAACTTTGGGGGGTCTCCGACAATAAGTTCTTCCTGTTACATACATTTGCACAAAACCAATAGGCTCTTGTACCTTCGATACAGGGCCTAAAACGGATCGGATCAAGCTACTTTAAGTGTCAGAAATGCTCACGACGAAGTTGAAAATTATTTGAATGGCCAGTACATCTGAAGACGTGTGGAGGTTTAAGGTTAAAGTTTCATATATGTACATGACAAACACCCTGCCACAGTGCACTTAACGGCACACTTAGAGAATGGACAAAGAGTTTGCTAAAACACTATATCAAGAAGTCCCTCATTATTAATCATGGGCTAACAATAATTTTTTTAAGAAGATAACGTGATCTCGACGTAGTTGGATATTCCGTTATAAAAAGATGCGGCATTGGGAAGAGTGTACAGTGTTCAATCTTCCCAGTCAGTGTTTTTAGCTCAGAATACTACTTCATCATGTACTTGACGCAACCTCGTTTTAGGACTTAAAAAGCGTTGATGGAATTGTTAAGAAAACTAAGCAAGCCGCTTGTTAAGATAGGAGTTCGCTGGAAAATGATTACCATTGAAAATATTATTTCGATATCTCAATGTTCATGAAATCTGAGACCATTTTTTTCACCAATAAATAAACGAAAAACCAAAAAATTCTAATTGCAATAATTCAAGCTATTGTATAAACAGTTTGCGAATTATAAAATATGATTTTCTTTAAATAACAGTTATATTATTTCTTATGCCGTATTTACACTAGAATCGTATATAGAAATTTTTAAACTATCCGCCAATAAAAAAATACATAAATTACATATACAAGCATAGGGTATGATGCCCTGCTCCGAAAGAAAAACTACACCAGTCGACGTCGCGACGTATGTTGCTGACAACTCGCATGACGCATGCAACATTTGTCGCATGACATCAACGCGCGGCACAGATTTCAGCGCGAGCAATTTCGAATAGGAGCACAGAATATAACGTAAGACAACGCGTTGTGGCAACCAAACGTTGCAAATTGGCAACGTTGCATAAACGACAGACGAGTCGAGGCCATGCTAGCCCTTCAAGTACATGCGGCATGCGATTTGTATTCATACGTGCAACATGATGAAACTAAGCAATGAAAGATGGCACCTCCAACCTTTAACCAGGCTTTGTTCGATTCAATACTTGTGACGTTTTAGCGATTTTTCAGCTAACAAAGTGTGTCCGTCCGTTAACGATATAAAAAATTAGCCCTACAAAAGTTGCCTGCGGCTGTCATTAGGGTGTGAAGGTTTCAGCGATTAGAAATTGCAACAGGAACACAGAAGCGCATAGCAGCGCGATTAGCACAAGTTGAAAGGGACATAGCAAAGAGGCAAAGATACTGAGGGCCCTTTGTGGCAAGAAGAATAAAAAAAAAGATATATGAGTATATATGAGCAGCAGCATGTTGGCAGGAAGTTGAAAACAAAAGTGAATGCGCTACATTGTTGGTGTGTCTATGTGTGTGTGGCGGCACTGTATGCTGCTGCTGCTGCTGCTGCTGGGCAGCATAAAATGAAAGAAAAGAAGCAGCCCAAGACAAGCACAACACAAGCGAACAGCATAAATGAGCGAAGAACTCAAATTGAAGTGGATCGTAATGTTTGCGAAAGAAATCTTGGTCTTCACTTTTACTTCTTTGCTGTTCATCGTTCATGCTCCAATGGTCTCTCATCTCAGCAGCTACTTTTTTTTAGTTTTCTGCGTGCCATGTCTGGTTCTTGTGGTTGTAGAACAAGAAGAAGAAGATGCCGCAGAAGCCAAGGGCCAAGTGCCCTTCATACTGCTAAACCAGTTCTGTATAAAAAAAAAAGAGCAGCTTATAAATTGCATGTACCTACAAAAAAGTCTGCAGGTTCTACAAACTTAGACTATGAAAAGGGCATTCATTAAATTTATGTTGTAGGACTTTATGTAGTAGGACTAATACAAGTACATATGTATGTACATTAGAATGCCCCAAATTTTATTAACATTTCTTTTAACTGTTAACCCTAAATAAGTTCTGTATATTATACGCCTCAAGCACTCTTTATCCGTGCCTCAAAGTACAGATAAAATACGAATATGGTATATCCGAAGGTTAATAGCCTTCAAAGTGTTATAATTTATAAAACCTCTTTTGCCAAATTTTTGTAAAAAGAGGGTGCTAAAGTAATAAAAAGTTGAGATTAAACTGAAAAGAGAAAAAATTCCAGTAGGTTAAGAAACTTTTCCCAATAGTAAAGTCTCAAAATAAACAGAATGTCAAGCTATATTAGGCACAACAGAAGGATCTAGAAATCAAAAAGAGATATTTTTTTATCCCCATTATGGTAAGGAGTGATAGAGGAGTCGATATAGCTAAGTCCGTTCGTATGAACGAAAGAATCTCAGAAGCGGTAATAGATTTAGTTCTTTTTGCATTCGGCTAGGACTTCGCCGGATTTTTACGAGTTTATTTTAAAATTTTTCCACTCCCCCTTCCCCATAAAATCCCCATCAAGGGTAAAAAAAATAACGTCTCTCTAAGCCAAAATCCTAAAACTTAACCAAAATCGGATAATAAATGACAATTTTATAAGCAATTGAATTTGAACGACCTATGATACTTCCGTCTTCCCTTTTCTTTTTATGCATAAAAAAATGTTTTATAAGGCACTTCTTCGTGCAATGTGGGGAGTGGGAAGTGGGAGGAGCAAAATACTTTTCACCAGTACCATATTTTCTTATTAATTTCCTACCTTTTTGTTTTGCACTGCTTCATTCCGTGGTCAGCACTGCTTAGAAAAATTTGTACCAGCTAAAACTCAAAGTGAGTGGTAGGTCTATAAGAAAGGGGCATTCACATCAATGTATGTGTGTAGCTTTTGTACATAACAAACAATCACATCGTATTTCAAGATTAAAATCTGATGTAGATAATCAGAAATCTCTAAACTGTCAACCGCTATCAATTGCACCCATACGTTTTTCTAAGTTTCGATGGAAGTTTACAGGAATGGGGAGCTTTGAAAGTTTTGTCTTTCGGTTGACGAAAAAACCTAAGACGAAAAGTTTTGGGTCACGTTTTTATTTTATATTTATTTATGTATTTAATAAATTTCAATTACATATTACTATCCTAACTAAAACATATCCTAACATATAAACAGGGAAAATTACGAACACTCAGACCCATTGGAGGGTTTTTGTTTGAGCGCCAGGTTGACCGACTGTGCCTCGACTCACAGTTATGGAAGTGGTCCAAGCAGCCGCAATTACAAATAAAAGACCGAAAAAAAATGAATAAAATAATTACAATTTATTCAGAGATCAGAGTTGAGGATAGCTTGTTTATATAATTTACAGAAGAGTCGAAAAAAAAGATGAGAGAAGCTTCTATAGATATAGAAGGTAAATTAGGCATTAAAGATTGAAGTAAGGAAAGTCAATATCTCCAATTATGAGTTTATATTATAAGACCATAGCGAGCATCGCCCGACGTGCAGACAGAGTAGGAAGATCGATTAATTTTAATCGATCCATATATATTGTGGAAAATTTACATCTGTAGAATTTAAGTTTCTGAGTGCAAACAGCAGGAACTGTTTTTGTACAGAATCGATACGATTTTGGTGAGTTTCATAATGTGCATTCCAGACACAAGATACGAATTCCAATATCGTACGAACGTGTGAATTGTATAGAAGCTTAGTAATATAAGGATTATCAAATTCTTTAGACCAACTTTTTATAAAGCCAAGAACACCCTTCGCTTTGTTCACCATGGATACAACAGGAAAATTACTCAACTTAGTGTCAAATAGAAGGCCTAGATCATTTATACTAAACTCCCTGTACCTCCCTCCCTCCCTTCATATACTTAGAACATTTAAAAAATATGTCATTGTAAATGGTTTCCTGCGATAAAACGTCATACACTAATGGTTTTAGATATTGATTAAAACTTTTGGAGATCTACCGACAAGGTACGATTTTATCCAATTGACGAAAGAAGCAGGGCATCCTAATATATTTAATTTATATATTAAAAATTATGGCATCGGTCCGGCAGCCAAACACAAAGCCTTTATTAACAAAAGAGATGAATTCTAGAAGATTTGTACAAATTGATCTACCTTTGACAAAACCATGTTGAAATGGGCTAACAACTGACTTTAGCGATCGTTGCTATTGATCCGTAAAATTTTTTTCAAAAAACTTAAGAATTGCACTAAGTTTAGCAATTCGAGATATCTGACTTGTTGCCTTTCTTGTGTAATGGAATGATAAAGGATTGTTTCCAAAGAGGCGAAAACGTGGCTTGTTTTATAGATATTTAAAAAAAAAAATATTCAAAGGAGCACAAATGGAGCTGGCGCATTGTTTTAGAATACTACTAGAAATAGTCCTGGTCCTGCACCAGGCAGAAGCGAAAATCTAATAGATTCTAGACATGTTAATAAATTTGAAATATTAATTACAGGACATGATATAATGTCTTAAGATGGTATACTATAGGGTTAAGAAGCAATATTATTAGAATTACTGGCGATATAAGTGTAGGAAGATTGAAATAAAGCACCAAGTAAATCCGATATCTGAGAATCAGAGGAAGCTACTTTACTGTCAAGATACAAATTTAGTTTAGTTTTGTTATTTTAATAGCATTCTGGTTCAACGGCTCTATTATTGGAATTATATTTGGGGGTAAAAACGTTGCGGCTATACATATATCCCTTTTTACTTTTTAGTTTATTTACGCAAGGAGCGTTATCTATCAGGAGATAGGCTTACCTGTGTTAAAAATTCTGCAAACTGTTATCCAAAAATTCAATGAAACTTTCACAAAATTTAAAATAAGTATGTAGTTCTACTTGTAGCACAAAAGATTACTGAAACCAATACTTAAAAATTTTAAAGCTGCGTAGATTTTTAGCCTTGGCAATAATAAACAACTTCTGACTGTCTGATCCTGATGAATCGCTGCTTCACTATCTTAACGTCCTTTTTGTTCCAATGATGAAAAATAAGTCTTCTGTTTTAAGCTTTTCCAAAATTTTATTTCGAATTGTACAGTGAATATATTAGTACAGAGGGTTTAACTATTTCCAATACATAATCGCAACATTTAACTAGATCACTTTTATACCAGCCCAGTCTGTTGCACAGCATCCGAACCCGATTGTATAACCTTAGCTAATGAAGTTTCGAGGTTTTTGCCAAGACTCGTAGCGGTATCAACGCCAGTGGCAATAAGTGACTAAAAAGTGTATAATAACATTAAAAAGCATATATTAGAAAGACATATGCATAGCAAGTACCTTAACTGCATCTTGGTTGACGAAATCCTTAATATGTTCAAATATCGGATCCAATGGGCTTTTCTCATTTACATTTTGTACAGCATCTCGGCGTACTCTGGGTGCCATAAGCGCTTGCTAAATATTTTGTCATATTATTAAGTTGCAATTAGTAGTCATAAATTCTTTAGGCTTACCTGCACAATGCAAAAGAAGCAGAGAACAGCCATGAAAAGTTTAAAAAAGGTTGTCATCTTAAATAATTGAAAAAAACCAAAAAATAGTAAAAAAAAAGATAGAAAATCTATGGGTAGCGATTGAATGTGCGTTCGTTGAGAACTCAGATTGCCGACTATTTTATTGCAATTAAAAATACACAGAAATTTCATCATTACAACATTGATGCGAAAAGTAAACATAGAAAACGGGTTTTACTAAACGTCTATTATAGAATGTAAGGCCTGATAACATCTTGAACTCTGTACTCTGTTGCAACGACACGTGACTAATCTCAGTTGTTGTATACATGAGTACAATCAACTTAGCTAAATGCTTAGCGTGACATCAATGTGTCAATAATTATTTTTGTCGGCAATTTTAAATGCGTTTTTTAATTGGAATTACACTGTTAAAAATTTCTATGGAATTTTTTTAGAAAAATATTAAATTTTTAAACAAAGCAAAGTCGGTTTAATTGGGACTGTGGTTGAATTGGAACGGCGCCATATGTCTTATATATCAGTGAGTGATCTTTTAATATTTACTATCAAATATTTCAATTAGTGCTAAAAAATAGAAAACAGTTCATTCGATACTTAAAAATATAAATTAAATCTATACAAATGGTGCGATGGAACATGATTTCGTGAAAACAGCTGATAAAGGTAAGCAACTCGTTTGCAGACAGTGAGAACGTGGGAAAAGAGCATCTCAAACTGTATCCGGATAGACTCTAAAAGTATCGAAACAAGTTGAAATCAATGACATCACCAAAACCAACGAATAAAGCAGACCACTTCTGTAAAATATAAAGAATTATGCATCAAATTGCATGAAAACGATATCTCGTTCTTCACCAAATTCAATTGAATCTAGTGAAACCATTTTACACCGAAGATTAAATAACTGTTTGCTGTTATGAAGATTCTGAGTAGTCTGTTGGGTATTAAAGGATGTAAGCTAATTATAACCGAATATATATTGCCATTGATTGTAATCGTTTGGAGGCGTATCCATATGCGTATCCACTAGAAATTCTTTGAAATAATATTATATCTGACTGTTGAATTTGACTTAGGATTTGAATCAGTGTGTTGAATCGATAAGTGATGACATATTGTGAGTCTATTCACTAACTAAAATAAGTTCTTGAAGATTTGGTTGAAAAGATATGGTTAAAAACTAGACACCTTCCCTGATCTTTCATGTCTGGAGACTTCCGATTTAATGCAACAGAGAGAATCATTGGTTGCCCAGTCAAAAACATTATTGGAAGTTTACGAATACCGGACAAAGGGCCAATAAGTGCTTTGAAAATCTCTAGAGATTTTAGAATGAATAATTTTTTCTATCTTCTGACATTGAACTAATTATGAACTAAGGATTGCAAGAAATAAAAAAAGTTTAAAATTTCATTCTAATCTTCGTTCGGTCATGGCCTCATTCTGGAAGGTCAGCTTCTTTAATCTTGTGCGCGCTGGCGCCAGTTATGAATGCCAACTACAGAGAGATCTCTCCATACCTGGTCATTCCATCGAGTGCCCGGTCATCCTCTATTTTGGCGCCCACAAATCAAATTTGGCCCACCATGTAAACCATGCATGTTGGAAAACTTTCATCCATTCGAATTAAGTTGACCAACCCAGTGCAGTCGCTGGAGTTTTATGGGATACAGTTCGAGGTTCATACGAGACCTATGCTTGTCGCCGAATCGAATAGGACCGAAAATCCTGCGAAGAATCTTCCTCTCTTTTTTTCTTATCCAGTCATGGTATATGCCTCTGCGCTATATAATAGGACTGAAAGTATCAGCGTCTTATAGATCTTGATTTTCGTCTTCCGAGATAGGGTTTTACTTCTAATTTAGTTAGCCCAAAATTGCATTTATTTGCAGGCGTGATTCTTCGCCTGATCTCCTGGTTGACATTTTTGTTGCTAGTTATTTCGGATCTAAGATAGACGAAGTTTTCTTCAACACTGAAGTTGAAATTCTCCGTTGTCACTGAGCGTTCAAGATGCGATAACATAGTGCGAGAAGACACTAAGTACTTCGTCTTGTTCTCATTCACCGTTAGAGCCATGAGTCGAGACTGTTTTTAAATCTCTGAGACCGCCTTGCTTACTCGCCGTTTCTGCATCACTTCCTTTTGGAAGATCGAGCACGATATATTCTGTATGTACAGCAGATTGAAAAAATCGTAAGACAGGGCCTCACCCTGCCTGAAATATCTCTTGGAATCAAAGGGGTCGGAAAGGTTCTTCCCAACCATGACAACGCTTTGTGTGTGGGATACCTAGAGCAGACAGGGCGTCGAAAAACTTCGATCGGCTTTATAGTCGACCAATAGGTGGTGTATGTCTTTGTTAATCTTACGGGTCTTTTCCAAGATATGGCGTAATGTGAATATTTTGCGTTCATCGGATCATATCTTGCATAAAAGTTGGTGTATACTCCTAACCAACTCTTCGCCGCCGGTCTGAAATAACTCAGCTGGCAGCCCATCAGAGCCTGCCGCTTTTTTATTTTTCAGCTTTTTAATAACTGAATCGGCTTCATTATAGTACGGTGGCTCTACAATAGAGCCATCATTAACTGGTGGTTCCGGTGTCATTTCTCTATCGGCGGGATTGTGCGCTTAATCGCCTCCAAGTAGGTTAGAAAATTGACTGCTCCATAATCTCAGTGATTCCTGAGCATCTGTTACCAGATTTCCATTTTCGTACTTACAGAAGGTTACTGCTGGCTTAAAACCTTCGGTCAGGCGCTTGGCCTTTTGGTAAAATTTTCGAGTTTCATTTCTGCCGTATAACATCTCAACATCCTCAAACTCCTGCATTTTTTCTTTTTCTTGCGTCTGAAAAGGCGTTTCTCTTATCACCGTTTCTCACGATTTCGCTCTCTAACAGTTCTCGTTGCTCCCGACGGCAAAATTCGCTGATAGGAAGCGTTCTTCTCTTTGCACTGCGACACTCCTCGTTGTACCAAGAGTCAGTCACAGGTTTTGTATAACCAATAAACTCCATGGCAACCATATCTATGAAGCGGGTGATATGTTTCCACTGTTCACATATATCTTGAGAAGACGGAGAGGTTCCGGAGCAGTCGGTAGAGTGCTTCGGCGGTCTGTTCTGGTTGCAGCTTGCGACATCTAGCTTTTGTTGCATGTTGGGACGTACGTCGTGCACTACGCTGAGCCTAGTGCGTACCTTGGCTGCAACAAGATAGTGGTCCGAGTCAATGTTGGGACCGCGTTACGTTCGCACGTCCAACACGCTCGATACGTGCCTTCCGTCAATCAGAACAGGACTCAGCCATGTAGTTTTGTGGATGTTAAGATGTTAAAATCTGGTACTACTAACTACCATATTCGGACCTGCGGCGAAATCGATTAGCCTCTCTCCATTATTGGAGGTAGTGTCGTGAATTTTCCGACGGTTGGGCCAAAGATTCGTTCCTTCCCAATCTTGGCGTTAAATCACCAAGCACGATTTTGACATCGTGTTTGGGACAGCGCTCGTACAGACGTTCAAAGCTCTCAAAGAACTAATCTTTAGCATCGTCGTCTTTTCCGTCGGGGCGTGCGCACAAATCAGGCTAATAAAAAAATATTTAGCCTTGATGCGTATCGCGGCTAGGCGCTCGTCGTGAACCTAGAGACGAGGCCACGTAGTTTTCTACTCACCACGAAACTACATCCAAATTCGTGCTTACTCGCATGGCAGCTGTAGTAGATGTCACAGGATGCTTTTTTAGAACAACCCTGCCCTATCCATCGGATTTCTTGGATTGCGGTGATGTCAGCCTTGCATTTTTCGAGGACATCAACCAGCTGGATATTTGCACCATCCCAATTATGTGTGCGGACATTTCAGGTGCATATTCGTAAATCATGGTCCTTATACCGTTTGCGGAGGTCGTCATCATAGGGTTCCATTGGAGTGATTTTTTTTTACGGTAGCGGGTCCCAAGACAGCGCACCAATCTCTAATTAAAAGCGTTTTTTCGCCTTCTCTCAGTTAGCTAATCTCCGAGATACGTGTTCCAGCGGACGTTGTGAGCTGTTTGAACCGTTTGTACAATAATCATTGTTGGCCATTTCCAAGTGAATGGCTGTCAACAACTTTCCTCACAACATGAACTTCAGCAAACAAATCCTCATATCGCTATCTCAAACAGACTCGTAAATGATAATAGAGATGACTTAAATATGACTCGAAAAAGACTCACAAATGATCAGAAATATGACTCATAAATGAGTAGAATCTGATCAAATCGCCGGGTTATAAAAGACTCTTCAAGAGGATTTGCGGCTTGAGTACCATTTTTCCCCGATAAAAGTATCATTTATGAACAGAAAATGAGCGCATTTTGGATTATTTTAATCAGACAGACGACTCGAAAAAGACTCGAATATAAATATTTCATAAAATGCTCGCTGGTGACTAAGTGGGGACATCAAGATCAATATGAGTATCCAGGTTCTGTGAAACCCATTGTCACAGAAATTAGTTTTGGAATACTAAGTGAAGTCATATCAAATGTTTGCTTAAAAAAAATTTAATCTAAGTAAACCTGTTTCGTTCTATCAAAATATTATATTTTCAAATGTTCAGTTCTAATTGAAACTTCTACAAGTTGACTTGTTAAAGCGTTATTATTGTTCAATTTCTTCAGTTCTTTACATAATGAGTTTTCTGCGGAAAATGTCATTGACTTTCGATGATAGCGATGAACAAATTGCATTCCGCGATTCGCTTGTGATACAAGCACCAGAGCTAATACCGGGTATGCAGGTTTACTGCAGAGATGAGTATTTACGACGCACTTTGGAGCAATATGATAGCCTATTTCCGAAGAGGCTGCAACTTAGCGTCATGCGTTTAGTTGATGGTCGGTTGCCAATAACACTGAAAATGCAGTTGAGCCAACGGCAGATGGAAGAATTGGTTGGGCGACCGCTTAAGCCGCTCGAATTTATATTTCTATCACGTCCTAGTTCAAAAGCTAAGCCCGAAGAAACTAATATGGAACTTATGTTGCCGGATTTTGCCGAAGAACGACGTATCAATTTTAAAAACTATTTGGAGACTGTAGCAAAGTCTGCACTCTATCTGGCAATCTTCGAATTGATTTTAAAGCTGAAAACCATACGTGAAGCTACTCCAGCCCCTGTAGTAGATTTGCCTTATGCATTATTCCATTGGTCTATGGATGCATTTGAATTTCGTTGCACTTTGAACAATGAGATCTATATTGATGTTGTGGAAATCGGTTTCAGTGAGAATGAGTTGAACCAACTCAAACTAAAAATTGACATTGCCGAAATGATACGTATTACTGAGTGTATATATAAAGATGCAATCTTCAATGATGGTTTTTTCACGAAGACATATATACAATTATAGTAAGTCGGATTGAAAATTATATAGAAGTTTAAGTAAGATGAAGTATTATAATATGTAATTCATTACAGTGGCGCCAAGGTAACAATTGATTTGGAAGAAAGTTTGACTCTACCTCATGCCAAATTAAAAGAGGAAAATTTGGCTTTGGTGCGAACTTTATTCGAAACCAAAAATTACCCAATGAAACGAGAATCAGAGAAACGAAAATCATTGGAGCAAGAACATCTTGGAATGGAGAGTAAGTATTACTAGTTATAAATAAATTTGCAGTTTTTGAGTACTTTTAGGGTCATCGTTGACATCTGTAATTAGGCGATAGTACGATAGACTAGCTAAGTAGAGTTTAAGCTTGTCAAAAAATGTTTCCTCCACAGAATTCCAGACAAACTTTTCGTCTTTTTTAAACAAATTCATCAAAGGTTTAATTTTGTCGGCTAGATCGGGAATAAATTTTCCAACTTCGAATTTTCGAATGAAATGAGAGGTGATCTTTAATTATTTTTTCTGTATCTGTCTCTATACTATTTTCAGTCATGAAGAAATGATAGCCTTCGGGTCTGCCAGACACAATTCATTTCAATTAGAGGACATCGGCGGCCCGTCTAACAGCTTCTCATGTTATTATTATTGCTCCCGAAAATGTTATCGATGTAGTTCATGACATTTGTGTAAACTGCAAACAACCCTTCGAAACTGCGATTGTAAAAACGCTACCAATGCTTCTCGCATTGCAGGAATAACCAGACCGTCTGACTTATGACTTTCAAGCGGGTCTCAAGTATTAATAGTATTGGTACAGATCGATCCAGTTGAAGACGTAGCTTCCGTAAAATTTTTTCAAGGTTTTTTAAGAAAAAAAAAAAATATTAATGTTAATTCAGCTAGATATAACGAATTTCGTGTATCTAACACTATTATTCCAATAAAATATCTTACACAAATTTAAATTTTTCGGTTATCTCGGAGTCGCACACACTCGACTGCGGTGATGTTTTATTTTTTATGTGTGAGAAGTATTAAAACTTTGTTTCATATTTCGTTAGACTATTATTTTCTATCTCTCTTTTTCTCTACCTATTTTTTGTGTTTATCTCTAGGGACGTTCCTGGAACTCTTTCATCCATTCGAATATGGTGCCCAACCCAGTGCAGCCGCTGGAATTTTATGCGCTGGACTATGTCAACCTCATCGAATAGCTCATACAGCTCGCCCCACACTGAGCCACACTGGCATAGTCCTATCAGTTAACCCGTATATGGCTTCAGCCTATTACACAATATGCGCCACAGAATCTTATAGCCGATGGAAAGAAGACTTATTCCGCGATAGTTGGTGCAAATAGCGGAGTCTCCTTTCTTACAGATAGGACAGAGAACACTGAGATACCAGTCATTGGGTATGCGTTCATCGGACCATATCTTGCATAAAAGCTGGTGCATACTCCTAACCAACTCTTCGCCGCCGGTCTTAAATAACTCAGCTGGCAGCCCATCAGAGTCTGCCGCTTTGTTATTTTTCGGCTTTTTAATAACTGAAACAACCTCGTTATAGTCCGGTGGCTCTAAAATAGTGCCATCATTAACTGGTGGTTCCGGTGTCATTTCTCTATCGGCGGAATTGTGCGCTACATCGCCTCCGAGTAGGTTGGAGAAATGACTCCTCCATAATCTCAGTGATCCCTGTTCATCCTGTTACCATATTTCCATTTTCATCCGTACAGAAAGTTGCTCCGGGTTTAAAACATTCAGTCAGACGCTTGACCTTTTGATTCATTCATGTCACGTATTAGCTCAAAATCTCAAAATCCTCAAACTTTCGCCTTTCTTGCTCCTTTTTCTTGCGTCTGAAAAGGCGTTTCTCCTCTCTCCATTTCTCTCGATATCGCACTCTTACAGCTCTCGTTGCTCCCGAAGCCACGAAGTTTCCTACTCACCACGAAACCACATCCAAATTCGTGCTTACTCGCATGGCAGCTATAGTAGATGTCACAGGATGCTATTTAGAGCAACCATCGGATTTCTTGGATTGCGGTGATGCCAGTCTTGCCTTGAAGTTAACTAGCAATTTGTATTTAAATGAATTTAAAAGAAAAATGAATCTTATTCAACTTTATAGCGGCTTAGGATTTGTTGTTTATAGGACTTCAACTAAGTCGCATGGGTTTGTTCATTTTAATCGTCTTTGGAGACCTGCACTTTCGACGATGCTTCTATGTTGGCGTGGTTATCAATTCGTGCTTTTTGCGCCTTTGCACATTTTGTTTTTTTTTGAGAATGTGTGAAGGTTTTATTCGGTCAATAAAATCTTTTTCAGGATAAATATTTTACACTGAAAGATGACTTTATAACATCGACTTAGTTTGGTTTCGTCGGCTAATACAAATGTTGAGGACACAAATATACCAGTTGGTCCTTAGTGAAGTCGAACATGAATATATTGTCTTACAAGCTATTGCAAGATATTTTAATCTAGGTAGCGTGACTCTCAGCTCTATGCATTTCCTGCGTGGGTGGGTGGCTGCTAGATACTAGTCTGCAGCTGATTGCGTTTCTTACATCTTTTTAGCGCCTGGAGCATTTATTATTTCCTTTTGAAGTAGCCCGATGCCTTATGCAAGACCATTCGCCATTTTGTAGAGCATGTCTATGTGGCTAGGACTCCAGAAAATCTACATCGTTTTCAAGTTGCTAAGACTGTGAACTTTTACCGTAATCTCCATGATATTTCTGAACGAAATAACGAAACTTGGTGCTGCGTCACAAGATGTGGTGTAAGTTGGCGTCCACTCCAAAGAGCAAGGGCTGATTCTTGCTTGCACTTGATTGCACTTTATTCCTTCGTTTGTCTTTCAAGTTCTACGGATGCCATGATTCTAAGATCTTGAGATCAGGCCAGGTAATAGGATATTAGACATTGTTTCTTTGTTGTCGAGTAGAAATTACATATTTAGGTAACTACATCCCTGATATCTTATTCCATAAACCATCCAAGGACCTTAAGCTCAAGCAAAATTTACCTTCCTTCAGGATTACACAGCTAAACCACTTTTATGAAAGTTGATTTGGAGAACCCACATCGGTAGTACGCCGTGACAACACCATCTCTACTAAAGTCGCCAAGTTGTTGATAGCTGATAGTTGTTAATAGATGGTGTACCATGCTCTTCTTCAGGTGCTGTTCTTAACTGGTGCTGCTTTCAGTATGGTCTTCCAGGCTGGTGCTGTATTAGACGCTACGCTATCTTATCGAACCTCGAGTATACAATGTATAGCATTCCATTAAATCTGTTCACAATTAATTTTTAGTTTGCAACTAAATTTTATTGAATGAATTTCAGTGCTTGATCCAATTGAGAGACGTTATATATTCAAATGGCATCGCTGTTTGACAGCTACAACCTTGTACAGAAACGAACTGGAAGTTGAAACTATGGAAAAATCTATTGATAACATCAGGAAATTAATGAACGACAACAAATTTGCTTATCAGTGTTCACTGAATATGTATTACGTGCAAACCAATGTAGGTTTTTTTTTTATTATAGAATCATTTAAATTTTTTTTTTTTTAAATTAAGTATTTACTAAATCGCTTAGAATTATAAAGTTCGCTTGGAAGAACTACAAATTGAGTATGATACTGATCTCAATGCTGTCGATAATGAAGGAATTATCGCTCGTACTTATTTGGAGAGAGCAGCTGAAAAATTGGAATTCTATAAGGAGCAGGTGCAAATGTTTCATCGGCGAATTGCAGAAGTACGAGCAAACATTGCAGCTGAGGAGGAACATCGGCGTTGGTTGTTGGAAAATGTAAGCTTTATATGCATAGAATTTATTTATTTGATTTGATAGAGAACTAAAATAATATTTCAATTTAATTTATACACTAGCCACCACCTCCACCACCTAAAAAGACAAAGAAAGGCGCAAAAGACAAAGCAAAGCGGAAGTAATTTCAGTTCGGTCAAAATTTATGAAGTATTTCTTTTGTCGATTTGATGACAAATCTTATGTTTTGTCTTGTGTTGAAGAATTTTTATATTTTGATACGAATTTGTATTTATTTATGATATAAGTCAGATTTAGAATCGAGAAGCGTTTTTAAGGAATGATATCTTAATGGATGAAATAATTTTAATTGAAACTTCTCTATCTTCATCGGTAAACCGAAATGATATTCCAGGTTCAGCATTTGCTAAAACGTTGAGACCATTCAGAATAAACTGCATAGATAAGCAAGATAAAAGGGTTGGAGGATTTACATTGTTATCCCATTAATAATTTCGAAGATCAAAGAGAAAAACAGTTTTTGAGCCGACTCAATTCGATGGTGAAAACCATTATAAGGGTTTCGGACACAGGAGCCAAATTCTAAAATTGAGCGAACAAGTGAAGTATAGAGGTGTCTAGTGTCATAAGGCCCATTAAACTATTTAGACCAATACTTAACAAAGCCAAGAATAGATTTTTCTTTGTTTACTGATGATCCATTGTGATTATTATAAATTAGCCGAATTCCGCCTCCCGAGTGGGACATTTATTCCACTCCTTGACTTGACATACATCCGGAACCATGGAATTTAAATTCATTATTCTGATGACGAAAATCGCTATCCACGCAGTTTGTCTTTTATTTAGGGTAACAAGAAGTTATTGCCTTCCAAACTTAGACTATCTGACGAGATACTCATTGATTTGATGTTTTAATAAATCTTGAAAGTATTATAATTTAATTATTCTCGCTTTATGAAGCATGGAAAAAGGATGAGTGAGCCGCTATCTTATTCAACGGGCAGGACGATCGTTTCTACGAAGTCAGGTTGATGTTCTTGTTCTTCTTAGGGATCGGGCTAAAATGTTGGGATGCCCAACAAGTTCTACGGTACATTTATTTATTATGCGGGATATTTTTGTGAAGCCAAACTCGGTCGAATGCTTGTGCTACATCGAGGAATACCGCCGAGCAATATTCATGAAGTTCGAAAGCCATTCTAATTTCATTCGTGATTCGGTGATCTTATTCGTTTTCTCTTCTTCACTACGAGCACAATATGCAGAAACGTCTCTAATTGGTCAGAGTGAATCGATCGGGGCTTAATCGATTTCTGAGCTTTCCATAGGGAGGCTTTTGTACTAATTAGAGATAGACTTTTGATGTATTGTCTTTGGGATATTTGTACTTAAAATGCGTTTTGCTACTTTGAGGCGTTGCTTAGATACGGAAGATCGAGCTGTCTGAAATACTCGCGTTAAACGTCTTTTTTCAATCTATTAAGTCTGGAATTTTCCTTGAGGAGGTAAAATCTAAATTATTACTTGGGTTGCAGAGCATGTAATATAGTTGCTTTCACTTGGGGTTAATCAATCTAAAGCCGCAGTGTGGGTGTTTGACATTAAAGTCACCAGCTGCGAGATATCGAGATCCAAGACTGTTGAATATTTTAAAACAGTCTGCAGTTATAGAAAATCTGGGTGGATAGTAAACTGCTGCGAGTGATATTCTTTCGTAGGTTCCTTGAACGCAAATAGATGTTGCTTGCAACTACTTTGTATAATATGGCTCTAACACGTAATGTTTAATTCGTTTGCGAATAAATATACCCGTTCCACCATGAGTTTTACCGTCTGCGTGATTTGTAGCGTAAAATACGTAGCCTGGGATATGAAAATGTTTTTTTATTAGTGAGATAAGTCGCAGAAAGAAATACCACATCTACTTTGTTATCTGCCAGGAACTTACTTAGTTCGAGTTTGCGTTGAGTGACGCTATTAGCGTTATATTTGAGTATATGGCCCTCATTTTAGTGATATGAGAATTTGGAACATGTGGTTTTGGGTTTTAACCAGTTCCTGTAGAGTGTTTCGCATCATTGTCATACATTGCTACAGATTAAAGAGCAATATTTCTATGTCGTTTAGGGGTGTACTACCAGCTTCATATGGTGTGATTTTCTCTGAATTATTCCGTAAATGGGAGGAACTTTTTACAGTGTCATGATTTGACTCTGTACTATTTTTTGTATTCAAAAAAAATTATATTATTTTGAAAGTTCGTCAAATGTCGAATTAATAACTCCTACTTCGCAAGCAAGTTCCAATTGTTTTTCAAACAAGAGAAAGTCAATCCAGTTATAGCAATTGTATTGATTTTATAAAGTTGTACAACTGATTGTAACGTGTGTGGGAATGTTGTGTGACCATTTGAATGATCAAGCAATCAATCTAAAACTAATATTCTAGTTTAAAAGATGTTACACTGTCTTAAGAAATAAATTTTATTTAAAAAAAACGAGAGCCACAAGCCGGAAAAGTGTCAAAATTATCATCCGGACTCCGGGCTTAAAATCTTCGGGCAGATGCAGTGGGTGACAATCTTTGCTGCAGTAGTATTACAATATACCTTGTAATACCCTCCTTATAGTTGATGATATGTCGTCGTTGTTCATATACATATGTATTGGTTGGAACAAAAAGTCGTTCATATTTTCGTCTTTGTTTCAAATTTTTATACAATTGCGTACAATCATCGGATTAAGTTCAAGCCGTTTCGATCAATAACTTGTTGCCAACGAGATTCTAACCTCATTAGATGCTTTCTTCCCTATTGGCAAAAAAGTGAGACAGTCGATTTCGAAGGACTCCTGAAGCTTCTGGCGCATTACAATCGAAGTGTGTGGTCTGTCGTTGTCCTGATGGAACACAATTCCTCTACTAATGCCCAAAGATGGCCGCTTCTGGGTGATGCAGCACTGATGCAGAGTCAAACCATTACTGGTTAGCGGACGTATCAGCTTGTCTAGGACATTAACATAATAAAATGGCTTAGCGGTATACTATGTGGCTGACTAGCTCTTGGAATAGTAGTAACTTGGCTAGACCAGATCGATTTTACGGTTAAATTATCATGCAATGGCTTATTTATGCTTCGACAACTTATGTCCAACGAGGCCTAAATCTCACGGTGTAACACGCACATCTCTGATGCTTTTTATTTTATTTTTTACAAGTTTGACAATGCAAAGTTTCTAATAGGAACACCAATTGATCACTGGCAACACTTTCTGTTGCCGAGGCCAGAAATGTAATTAGCAACCCTCGTTGTTATTCCATACAGTTGGCGTTGCTTTAAATCTATATAATTAAAAATCAGTTATGAATTGTAAGCGTTCAAATAGACACGTTCAAGTTATATTTTATTGTTTTGTGTTGCGTAATTGAAAAAAAAAAAAAATAAAAAAAAAAATAAAACATGAAATCAGTTATCGATAACGCGGTGCCTGGTGGGATGGAGTCCGCATTGCAGCCATGGCAAAAATTCGATTGGGATGTCAAGGTACAGCAAGGCATATACAAGGACTGGGGTATGTACTATGCGCGCAGACAACGGCAGGTCACGGCACAGCACTATTACAACAAAGCGCTGCAGCTGGACTCCAGCGATACGACGACTTTATATCACCAGTGCCAGAGCAAGCGCAGAAATGCACAAACGGAGAGTGCACTGGAGGATAGCAGATATGCAGCAGGTAATTAAAAGTAATTCATATCTCACTACGCAATGTGTTACTGGTTTGCTATTGCAGAAATGTTGCTTACCGATCACGGAAAACACAGCGCAGCCATAAATCTGGAAACTTGTTCTGCATTATATGAGCTCAATCGATTCGAAGATTGCAATGTTGAGCTGCACACGAATGTGCGTCAATTGAAAGGAAGTAAGGTGAAGCCATTTGAAAGGGCTTTAATTGTGGTAAGTGCAAAATTTTTGATACTCTATACGTGTGCAGAGCTACAGTAGGAATTGCAATTCTTAGGTGATGGAAAACATCCAAGATACGCTCGGCGAAGCACTGTGGCCATTTTTTCTGAACAACAGTCGACTTGTAATGGAGGTACAAGCACTCAATGCAGCCAAATCTAAAATTGACAATCGTCCGTTGTGGAAAATCCGAAAGGATGAAGAACTATGCGATGTTCTCAGTGTACTTGAAATAAATGTAAGTATATAATATCTGTGATTGCTATGGAAAGTGTTAAAATTAAACTTATATGGAAACTTGCATTTGGATTCATGCATCAAATTTAATGATAACTTACTAATGTTTAAGCGTGACTACTGAATTACCCGATAGAATCGGGTAGGTTTACCGATTTGTCCAGCTGAGCCATAGTTGACACGAGATGTGGTCATTCGTTGGTCATGGCATGGTCAATTGTTTGCAAACAGGTTATGACATGGTCACTTGTTCGCGTGAAAGATCAACTATTCCAAAACTACATACTAGCCCTACAAATTCTAAACTTTTCCCCCATGATAGAAATATATTACTTGTCACCTATTGTAAAGTAACTTAAAATATGTGCGGGACAGCTTTTAATAGCATTACCCTAAAGTTGTTTTAGTGGCACAGGGGAGTACGAGAGTCATTTAATTTTTTTCTATCTTCAATTTAATTTCGCCAAGTGAGTCGTCGGTTTAGGTGAACTCCAAAGGATGTCATATCTTTGGACTGTGGAACTATGGCACTGGTTAGGATGACCGGTTGGGACATAGCTCTGTTGAATGGTAGATAATTTCTTTCCCTTGGGATTGGTCAATCTCAAGCTGCAGTGTCGGTGTTTGGCGTTAAATCGAGATCTAAGACTTTTGAAGAACTTTCTTCTGCTATGGATATCCTGGGTGGATAGTAGATTGCTGATAGTGTTATTCTCTCGTATATTCCCTGAACGCAGAAAGATTTTGAGTGCAAATAATTTATTAAATATGGGGGATTCTCTGTAGTAAGCAGTGTGATTGCCACCTGTGTACACAACCCCAGGTTCTGCTTGCGGAAAATGTGATAGCCGTGAAGTTGATCCCAAAGACCTTCATTGGTTTAGTTCGTTGTGCCAACAACATTGAGGTACCTAAGATCAAACAAGATTGGGAGTCAGCAAATCTTCATAGAAATACCAAAGATGAATCTGCACACTATCTTCTGTCATTGATGCTAACGGTTCGGTCTGTAACAACTAACTGCCTATGCAAGGCAACTTCGGATAAGCTTTAACTGTGGATGAAACCATGCGGCTAGGTCCAAGACTTGCCGTGTCTACAAATCTAAAATGGACGAACTCTAAACAATTTTTTTCCAAGAAGCATGGTGCATGGAATCTTAAATGCTGACTCTTTGAATGAAATATTCCCGTCCCAATAAAAAATCTGCACCAACTATGCCCCAACACCTACCTTATAACAGGAAATGTAGACTCGAGTCAGCCATAGACGCTCTCTCGACGATGGTAGACATACTTCAATCCATTTTCGATGAACTTCAAGAGACTAAGTTCCTCAAAGAAATGTGCCTCAGTTTACATAATAACAAAAAGTGGCCCACCAAAGGCTTAGCCTCGGTTTGTGGAATGCCCGTGCTAAACATAATTTGGATGTGATACTCATCAGGGAAACATAGATTCAGATGGGACCACAAATCTTTATACCAGGATTCAATCTCCACAAAGCAGATCAACCCAGTAACAGGTCAAGAGGTGCTTATTAAAGAGGAGATTTCGTATTTTAAGCATGAGCCAGTAAGTACGGCTAAACTGCAAATGGACACCATTCAAGTTGCCACTAGTGTAAGGGTGAGTTAAAAGTTTCGTCGTTGTATTTGCATCCGATTCTCACATGGGGAACTTCAGATTTTAAACAGATATTCGATGGTCAGGGAAATATGTTCCTTATATGTTTAGATGTTAATGTCAAGTACAGATACTCGGATAATTTTTAATCGGAGCGGAGTTTATTGACCCAGATATTAGGGACAGGTCATGCAACTCATTTATATTCTAGTGCAATTGACTTTTTCCTTTGGCTTCATCTTAATGACGTGAGATTAAGTTCTGAGTAGCAACTTTCATCCGACCTCCTCCTTCCCCTTGAAAGTGTCTTTAACTCAGCTCCGAAGGTTAACATAGCGAAAGGCCGTTGGCTACCGCCTGGAACTGACATAAACGCGTTTCGTCGAGATCTGGAAAAACAATTAGAACTGTTTCTTGAAATACGATGCACATGCGATCTTTCTTCATAAAGTTCTAATTTTTCCTGATTAGGAGAAGGACTGGATAAAATGGTGTCACACCTGAGATCACAATGTGTATAGAGTCCACTGAAGAATATCAAATAGCAAATAAACATTGAGAAACTGGCGGTTCTTGCCGATTGTCTCCTTGCATGACAGAATATTGCCGTTAAATTCCCAATCAGGATGGCTGACGGATCCTAGGCAAGATCTCCAAAAGAACGATCAGAGGCATTTGCTGTCGACTTACAATATCGCTTTCAACCGTTTGGCTTAGCCTCAACGACCAGAGCACGTCAGATCCAGTCGGCGCTTGATATATCCGGCCAACTTTGCATCCAGTCGCTTCCATAACAGTGGAAGAAATCTCGGCTCACATTAAAGCTCTGATACCCAAAAAAAGCTTCTAGTGAAGCTGGGCTGGATAAATATACTTTAAAAGTTTATCCATTAAAAGCCGTTCTCTTATTGGTGCTCATATTTAATGGAAGAAGGCAAAGATCACCATGAGGTTGACAAAAATCCTTCTAAATTGGACTGGTACAGGGATATATGTCTGCTGAAATTTTTTGAGCGTTTTCTATTGAGACGAATCCTTGAGTAAAGTCAGGAGAGGAATACCACCTATTAATTTGGTTTCCGTAAATCCCATGGAAAATCTGAACAGCTTAAAAGGGTTGTAAATTTCATGCTTGAAGGATTCAAGGCAAGGAGTACGTGTGGCTTACCTTGACATTAAACAGCCAATTGATAGAGTTTGGCATGATGGGCTACGAAGTAAGCTTGAGAGCTGCCGTCTGAGATGTGTTTGATTATGCACAGTTATTTGCAGAATATAAATTTTTATTGTTTTTTTGTATTGGATGGCTTAGAATCCAGTAACAAGGTCAAACGTGCTGGATTGCCAAAGGGATGTGTGGTAAGTCCTTTATTATACACTGGCTGTGGAATATCAATGGAAAATACACAAGATTTGCTCATCACAACTTTTTGTAGATGACACAGCTGTCATCGCTTGAGGTCTCCGTTATGGTATGACCATATTCTTGGCCATTTGTGTAGTAGACTGGGTTAAATTAAATTAATTATTCGTTAAATGAGGAATCTGATATGCCTTGTCTCAACGGTTTTATTTTTATTTTTAAGCATATTTCGGACTCTTGTTTTTACAAAAATTTTTTTTTTAAAATAATTTCATTCCTCCTACATTCCTCAGGAAGAAATTTTATCTCCGCTAGAACTGGCTCGACGTCGTCGTGCTTTTGTAGTTTACAATCAAAACTATACACAAGCGTGGAAAGATATTATTTTTCTGGCCGAATTATATAAAAATCCGACTTATATGTTGAAACAATGTCCACAATCGTCTGCATATATGCGTGCTCTGAGCTCTACGGAGAATGAAGCTTTGCGAAAGTTTATGGTATGCCTTCGCAATAATGAAAAATATAAAAAAACTTTAAATAAAAAAATAAAAAATCTCTTTGTCTCTTAGAAAATGATACAAGCACGCTGTCCCCAGTATTTTTTAAAATATCAAAGATCTTCTAATAAACTAATAACGGACAGACATAATAATGCGTATTTATTTCGTATTCAGTACCAAACACGACGTGATATGTTGACCGTCTTGAGAACCATTGCCAAATTACGTGCCAATGCGAATCTTAAAGTAAGTGAGGCAATACAAGTTCGTGGAAAAAAAATTAATTTAGTTTCAATTACATTTGAAGAGACTGACCGACTACGTTGAAGAGGTAATGGGTAATTTTGTTGTTTTAAAAACGCATAGGACTATGCCCTGGAAATTTGAGTTCATGAATGAGGTTTACAATACTTTGGCGTTGGCCTATAGCGAAAAGTATGTCGCACCAAAACGTTTCAATGTCTTTGCCAAAAATTCACTGCTCAAACTATTGCGTGCACCTGATGAGAAAACTTTTGATGTCATCCAATTTGTATTTGGAGATAGAACAACACATCAGTCGGTTGAATCAGCACCAGCCACTGTCAAGTCGAAGTAAGTATTTAACAAAATAATGTGGAAAGAATGTGCAACTCGGCAACTGACTTGGAACTACAGCTTTTCAAACTAATTGGATTCCCGAGTGTTATTCGGAAATGCTTCATTAATAAAAACAAAATATTTCTCCATTTTTAGAGTGCGTGTGTTGCGCTTAGAGCGTCGTTTAATCTTTGCCAATCATGACATTGAAAGATGTTATTTGTTGCATCAAATCGCTCAACAACTTCTTAATCAAAATCGCTATGACGAATGCTGCTATATGGCGCGCAAGGCAATACAGGGTAAATCAAATTTTATAAGAAGACTCATATTATAAGAAATCTCATTCTATTAAATTCTAAATTAACAGCTTGCAAAGATTGCAACAGCAATATTTGGCGATTTTTAAGCTATCTGCTGATGGCCAAGTCATATGCTGCATTTCATAGGGTCGAGAAAACCGCAGAAGTTTTCGCCAAAGCGTTGACCTCAGCTAAAAGGCTTAAGTCTCCCTCATTAATACGTTTCATCGATTTGTGCATTTTATGCAATGATAGTGTAATACTTACCAAGAAGCACCCAAGTATGGCTTCTAATGTAAGCACATATTCGGGATTATCTAAAGTATCGTCCGATACAACAGCTGTTAGTGTTCAATCGAGTAAGGTTTTGGAATAACTTGACAGAAAGACAGATATTTTAGAAAAAAATTGTGCAAAAATATATTTGCTTAACAAGAGAAAGGGTAAAACACTTTTAAATGGCTTAAACGAATAAATTGTGTATGGTATAGAAGAATAAATATGTAAAAATAAACAATCAAAAATCAAAGATTTATGTTCTATTTAATATAAAAAAAATATATCAGTCGATAAAACATTATATTCTAACTACAGTCACAAATAGTATCACACAATGCTGCAACTAAACACCCATCCAAGCTCGCCGTAAACCAATAATCATCAAAGACAAGAACAACATACGACAACATTGCAGATACAGAAATGTGTACTTCAGATATAGATGATCGCCAACTAATTTCGCTACTCCATAATGATCTCAAACTTCGGATATTCTCCTAATATAAACAGAGGATTGCAGCACTATAAGTATTTCTACGCGTCGTCTTCATCCGTGACTATATTCATTAGAAAGCTACTGTCATTGCGGGTATTTTTTAGTATATATCATTTGGTTGAAGCGTAAATTTTTTTCTATTCATTGGAAACTGTCGAACTTTATGCCAAATAAAGTGTTTTTGCGGAGAAGAACTCCCATTGATTACTGCAACACGAAGAAAAGTGCTACCGAAAGTCATCGTATTTTAGTGGAAGTTTGTACTGACCATGCTCTAGCTGAACGAGCGGGCCATAGCAATTTCGACTTAAAAGACGAAGAACGACCCGAACAGCCAAAAAAAGGTTTAAAGATGAAGAATTGGAGACATTGCTCGATGAAGATGTGTGCCAAACGCAAAAAGAACTTGCAAAAGCTTTGGGAGTTGATCAAGCAACCATTGCCAGACGTTTAAAAGCATTGGGATTCATCCAAAAGCTTGGAAATCGGGTGCCGTTTGAATTGAAACCTAGAGACTTCGAACACCGATCTACATGTCGGAAATATTGCTTGAACGCCACAATAAGAAGTAACTGTTGTATCTGATGGTCACTGGTGATGATCAATGGATTCATTACGATAAACCCAAGCTCAAGAAATCGTATGTGGAACCTAGCCAACCATTAAAATATACAGCATAGCACCAAAGTAATGTTCTGTATGGGATGGGATCATAAAGGTGTGTTGTATTATGAGCTCTTGAAATCGGGTTTGAAGAAAACGATTGCAGAAAATCGACCAGACTATGCGACCAGACATGAATCCATAATCCAGCTCGGCCACATGTTGCATTACCGGTTAAAAACAATGGGGAAAGCAGTGGGTGGAAAGTTCTACCTCGCCCGCCTTATAGCTAGATATGGCCCCTTCAGGTTACTACTGGGTTAGATCAATGCAAAATGCTCTCACAGGATTTCGCTTCACTTTAGAACAGGGTATCAAAAATTGGCTTGATTCGTTCTTGGCCGCCAAGCCGGAGAAGTTATTTTGGGATGGAATCCACAAACTGGCGGAAAGATGGGCAAACATCGTAGCTTCCGATAGACAATATTTTGAACATTGAATGTACAAGGTATCCGTTTACTCATTTTACATCTTCTGCTGCAATACGTCCCACATATATGTCCGCGGTATTGCGGTCCGTCTCAAGCTGTAAGTATTTTTGTTTTGAGGAATTGTTGTCATGTTCTAATAATCGTGCGCTATTTGAGAGTTTCTATTGATTGCCTCAAAGGTGATGATTTGAGGTACGCTTTAATAACGTCGGCACGTGTACATTTTGATATAACCGATAGCGTTTGCTCCTTTATATTGCTGTTTCTACATGAGCTCTATGTCTCGTGGTACATTCATCCCAAATAATCAAAGTGTCCTGTGAGTTTTCTCAATGGACCGTTTTTGCGGATTGAAGATATTGACTGTTGTTCTGAAGATACAGTCAATAGTAATTTAAAGCTAGCGTTAGCAACTCTCCATCGTTTAACAGGGTAGCAGCAAATCCGGTACACGCCACTGCCAGTGATTTTCTTCCAGATTTTTCGTACTTTTGCCAATTCTAAATTGGCAAGCAAGTTTTTATAGTCGACCACTGTTAGTTTCAACACTTTCAATTATAGCATCAACTGTCTTCCGCTCATGGCTGCATTTAGGAAGGCGCGGCAGCCTACATATTCCTGTGACGCTGTCGCCAATCGTTTTGAATGCCGAGTACGAATTTGAAGCTTATCCTACAAACAACCCTAGTGTGGGCAACGCTAGAGGTGGAGCAGCGATCTTGATCAGGACAAGACTGGTGCACTTTCCGCTAAAACCCATATCTACTGAGAAGATTCAGATGGCATCTGCTGCTATTAACACTGCACTTGGAGTGATTAGTTTCGGAGCGGTTTACTGTTCTCCAAGATTCCCTTGGACAACAGAGGAGTTTTCCGACATTTTGGTGCAGCATGACTCCAAATGCTTAGTTGCGGGTGATTGGAATGCCAAAGAGGCAATGCATTAGCGGATCTAATCCTCAATACGCAAATTAATACGCTAGCCACAGGAGGTGCAACGAGGTACCCACATGGTAGAAGAGGTGCTCCAAGTTGCTTAGACTTTGCCATAACGCGGGGGATTTTAGACATCCATGCAAATATTCGCTCGGTCGTTGAGCTTAGCTCCGATTATTTGCCCCAAATAATCACGCTAGGCGCCTCTGCAATGGAATATCCTGTAATGAAACGTCTTTTATCCAATCATACCAATTTGGAGATGTTTAAGTCGCTGCTGGAATAATCGTTGCATCTTAATATGGAAATAAGATCAGGGAAGGATGTAGAGGATGCCATTGACATATTTATTGGCAAAGTAAAGATTTCAGCATCAATAGCAACGCACAAACCGCCTAAGCGATTAGCAGCAGCCAGTATTCCACTTACCAGTGAGATTCGTCAACTAATCTCTGGAAAAAGACGGCTCCGTACTACGTGGATGAGATGTCGGCACCCGCTGGACAAGGCAGCTTGGAACAACGCCCAGACGATTCTCCGGCGTGCGTTGTGTGATCATAAAGCGGCATGGTTTGACGCGCGGCTTGCTAACACAGGCATGGGCAGCGAAGCTACGCACTCTTTGTGGAAAACGACGCGCGCTATCAAAAGAAGATGCACCAGAAAGGCGCCTCTAGTAGATGCTAATGGAGTTTGGTGCAAAACAGATTCGGAACAGGCTGAAGTGTTTGCGCAACATTTATCAGAACGCTTCAAGCCTTTTGACCTAGTCAGCCAGCAGGAGGTATTCAAGACGCAGGAGACCCTAGAACAAGCACTTCAAATGGACATGCCCATCATTCCGTTTGCCCCAAATGAGATTGCTGAGTTAATTCGGAACCAGAATTTAAATAAAGCGCCTGGGTACGATGAGATATGCTATGCCACCTTGAAAGCACTACCAAGCCACGCAATCCTCTATATTGCATTTATTTTTAATGCTATTGTGAGGTTACAACACTTTCCAGCGCAGTGGAAATTTTGATTAATTTCAATGATTCACAAAGCTGGCAAGTCAGAAAGAGTTCCTGCGTCCCATAGGCCGATTAGTCTCCTCCCTTCGATCTCGAAGGTGTTTGAGAGACTAGTTGCGGCCCGAATTGTTAAAATTCTGGAGACGAAGGGTATGGACATAGCACTATAGAGCAACTGCACCGTATTATAGATGAAATTCTTGATTTTAGGGAAGCGTGTGATAGAGTGCGGCACTTAGGACTACTGGTCAAGATAAAGAACATATTGCCTGGACCCTACTTTGGTCTACTACGGTCGTACCTTATAGAAAGGCAGTTTGCGGTGCGATTTCACTCAGCAATATCTATGAGGTACTATGTGAATGCCAGTGTACCCAAAGGAAACGTACTTGGACCGCTATGTACAGCTGATATGCCGCAGCCAAACATAAATTGGTGCAGTGATCCAGATTGCATGATGCTGGCTACATTTGCAGATGATGTTTGTGTCACATATAGAGCAACTTGTGAGTCTGAGGCAGCGGACGGCATCCAAGAGTACGTCGCTATGTTTGCACAATGGGCCAGGCGCTGGAATATATGCATAAACAGCCATAAGTCTGCTGTATAACCAAATCATTGCGCCAATTTGGAGATATGGCTGCCAAATATGGGGGCTGGCGTGCGATAGCCAGATCAAGCACATCCAGACCGCCCAAAACAAAATATTGAGAGTGATAACTGGCTGCGAATGGTTCGTTAAGAACACAATGCTTCACAGGGACCTTAATATGGCTGCAGTGTTCGAACAGCTGAATTTCCATTCAAGCAGATACAATGGCAGACTTCTTAAACATAGAAACCGTTTGGCCAATAGGCTTACTGTCATACGCCCTAGAAGACGGCTCAATAGGCGTCAGCCTTTTAATCTCATTCAGCTTCCCACCGCTTAGTGATTTGCGAAAAGCATAACATGCCGTATGTTGTATTGCCTTACCGCGCTGATTTAGCAAAAGTATTGCATACTTTTAGGCATACAATGAAAGTCCATTTAAAGCATAAGTTTTTCATTTTATCATCAGATCCTGGTCGGGATATTAGATCGAAATTGTGAAATTATTGTATTGTCATCGGTCCTTGATAAGTATACAAAGTTTAAATTAAATCTGACTGTTCAAAGTGGGTCAAAATCAAATTCAAAAAAGTCGTTTACAAACAGACAAATAAACATAGAGGCGAAGCTAATATAAGCGTGTTAAAAAACATTCAACTAAAAAATACATCTATTTTCTTGGGCGTTGTAATCTATCCATTTTCTATTGTACTACGCTTAGTAGATTATATAATTGGGACAGATAAAATGTTAAATAAATCAAAGAACTGTATAAATCTTGTTGAAATAAGGTGCGGACTTAGTAGCAATGATTAATGCTTCAATTCTAGGTTATACAATCAAATATTACCGGGTGCCCAGTGAAGCTGGTGGACAACGGTTACTTTGAGAATTTGTCCTTTGTCCGGCCAGTTCCCAAATCTAATTTCTACGCAGTTAGGAAGTGATTCAAATTAAGAATAATCTGTAAGAAGATCTTTAGACACCATTGCCGGTTGTAAATTATATGTCTTGAAAAGAAAGTTAAAAGTTTTCTACAAAATAAATCTTTAATATTAACTTACAAAGAATTTCATTAAAATGCATAAATTTAACCCCATGCCCGATGCAAACCATCGGCATTAAATTATTGTCTCCATCAACAACGAAAATGCGATAACAGGAAGCATAAATATTACAATTTTCAAACATGAAATAAAAGTTCAAAGTCATGCCGTGATTAATGTATGTACGAGTATACGGCGACATACCTTAATATAGCATACAAATGTGTTTAACTTTACATAGTTATGCACAAATTTGTTTGTTTGTTGGTTTGTGTCAATCCGGATCCTGACAAATATTCTGAAAATGCCGCCAGACAGCGACAATGAAATTACAAAACGATTTGCGTGCCTGAGGTACTTCTCTGTTTGTATGTGCGCGCCTCTCGAACGCTCTCGTCTGGAACGAAATACTTAAGTCAGAGCGTAGGGCTAGAATAGGCAGACACAGGACATGCCTGCACAAACAGGAAGCACTAAACTAAAGCCGGAGCTGAGACAGCCATTGGAAATTGAGCAAATTGAATATCGAAGCAAATAAATGCATACAGGTAGATTAGCTTATGATGATGTTGATGTTGATGATGACGACGACGTTTTAGAAGTCGTTGCTAGAAGTTGATTGCCTTAGTAACACCCGGCACATATATACATACTTGCTTGCTGAGTTACTATAACTAAAATGTTATTTTTTATGATAGTAACGCAATGTGGCAACTCCGACTGTTGCTATACAAGTATGTAAAAAAAAAAAAAAAAAAAACAAACTAATTGCATATGTAGGCATGCAATTTGTTGTTGCTATGTTAGAAGTATTTTGTTAGAAACACTTTTTGTTTATTTCGCAAAAGCGCAGTTCAAAGATTTTTTATTACATACTCGATTTGTGCAGTTTGGTTTTTTGTTTATAAATATTAAAAGTTTTGTGTAATTATACAAAAAAATTAACTGATGCCCGCTAATCTGCGGCAGTGCACATCTGGCAACACCGCCGAGGATTGGCTTATCTTTGAGGTTTTGTGTGGCACCGCCAAAAAGGCGCCAACCAAGCAGGTGAGGGGGACATTTTCAACATATATTTAATTGCATATTTATGCACGTTTTTTTTTTGTACATGATTTATATACTCGTGCATAAATTTGCCAGCAACACGAAAGGCACAGTGCTAAAAATATTACACATACGACATGTGTACGCGCAATAATTGTAAAACATTTATCTAGGATCTAGGATACATACATATCTATTCTATTTGCAATTTAACGCCAATTTGTTGCTTATCAACGAGTGAAAAATTATGAAACTTTCTGGATTATTTTTTTTTATTGCCGCCATTCGTGTATGGAATTTATGCGGTCGTTAACGAAAGTTTTTTGCTCTTGTTGGGTCGCAAGGAAAAGTTTTTCTCTATTTTTCGTAGATACACGATTATGCAGTTGTATTGTAGTTGGGGTGAAAGTTTTCTTGGTTTTTGGTATTGAACGATTTACATAAATATGTTGCCACAGTGCACACTGGTTGGATTTTGTGAATATTTCGCAGAAATTACAATAACTTACTCTGAGTGTATGCGTGTTTGTGTGCCATTTTTAACCAACTTATACTGTTGAGATTAAGCTGAAATTTTAAGTGCACGTGGCAACAGAGCGTGAAATTGTCCAATTTTGAGAAAAAAATAAACAAGAAGAATTGTTTTGAAAAATTTTCATCGGATTTAGTACTATTTGTACTAAACGCTGTTTTAATTAATAACTTGAAGCTTGCTTTTCTATTGGCAAAGGAGGCAGTCAATTTCTCGCCAACTAAATCGTTCGAAATTGACAGGAAGAGATGGTAATGCGATATTGCCAGGTCCGGACTATAAGGTGTATGCATAAGGATCGCCCATCTGAACTCCCGCAGCTTCTGGCGCGTCACAATCGAAGTGCGTGGAACACAATTCCTCTGCTATTGGCCAAAGATGGCTGCTTCTGGGTGATTGCTTCCTTCAAGCGATCCAGTTGCTCACAGTAGAGGATCGATTTGAGCGTTTAGCCATAGAGGAGCACCTCATAGTAGATGATTCCCTGCCAATCCCACCAAACACACAGCAAAATCTTCCTAACCGTCAATCCGGGCTTGACAACCGTTTGAGCCGCCCATTACCCACGACCATTTTCGCCAGTCACCATCGCTTTAGAAAAGGGTGGATTTTGTTGCGATTCAACAGCGATTTGCAGATGGAAATTCGATCCTTCAGGTTTCTTGGTGTCAATTCGTGTGGCACCCAAATATCGAGTTTTTTTGTGTAGCCAAGCTTCTTCAAATGCGGTCATATGACTGATATTCAGTTCGGCTGCTACTTTGGCGGTCTATCTCAATCACTTCCTCGATTTTTTCGACTTCTTCGACGGCAGGTCTTCCGGAGCGTAGCGTATCTTCTACTTCCTCCATACCAGAACAGAGTGAAATCGAGTGAAACACTGTTGTGCCACGCGAATTGAATAAGCATCGGCCCCGTAAACATCACAAATTTTTAGCTGTCGGACCACTTATCTTGTCGCAGCCAAGGTACGCACTAGGCTCAGCGTAGTGCACGCCGCACGCTCCAACATGCAACGAAAGCTAAACGTCGGCAATCTGCAATCAGAACAGACCGTCGCAGCCTTTTCAAACACATTCTCCCGACTGCTCCGGGAAACCTCTCGGTCTTCCCGAGATATATGTGAGCAGTAAAAACAAACCCGCTACATGGATAGGGCTGCCAAGAATGTCATTGGTTATACAAAACCTGTGAAGAATTCTTGGTATGACGAGGAGTTTCGCAATGCTACTGCAGAGAAGAACGCTTCCTATCAGCAAACTCTACAGTCGGGAGCAACGCGAGTTGTTAGAGAGCGATATCGAGAGAAACGGAGAGAGGAGAAACGCCTTTTCAGACGCAGGAAAAAGGAGCAAGAGTGTGACAGAAATGAAGCTCGAAAAATTTCTGTTAGGATGTCAATGGAAATCTGAACAGGAATAACTGAGATTATGGTGTAGTCATTTTTTAAAATTACTCGAAGGCGTTGAAGCGCACAATTCCGCCGATAGAGAAAAGACACCGGAACCACCAGTTAATGATGGCACTATTGTAGAGCCACCGGACTATAACGAGGTCAATTCAGTTATTAAAAAGCTGAAAAATAACAAAGCGGCAGGCTCTGATGGGCTGCCAGCTGAGTTATTTAAGACCGGCGGCGAAGAGTTGGTTAGGAGTATGAACCAGCTTTTATGCAAGATATGGTCCGATGAACGCATACCCAATGACTGGAATCTCATTGTTCTCTGTCCTATCTTTAAGAAAGGAGACCCCACTGTTTGCGCCAACTACCGCGGAATAAGTCTTCTATCCATCGGATATAAGATGTTGTTGCGCGTATTGTGTAATAGGCTGAAGCCATATACGGATTCACTGATAGGACAATATCAGTGTGGCTTTAGACCACAAGTGTTGACCAGTGACCAAATATGCACATTAAGCCAAATCTTGGAAAAGACCCGTGAGTATAACAAAGACGTGATGCATGATGACGTCTGGGTGGGGAAGAACCGCTGCGACCCCTTTGATACCAAGAGAGATTTCAGGCAGGGCGATGCTCTGTCGTCCGATTTTTACAATTTTCTGATGGAATACATCCTACACATTTTATGGGGTCGCCGACGTCTTCTTTTTAGTACTATCACACTATGTGCGAGGAGTAAAATTTTCGAATGTCTCTTCTGAGCATACTCTGGTATCCAAAAATCTTTTGTCCACAACGTATTCTCATTTATGAGTATTTTATTGATTCACGAAAACAAATATTTTTCTTCAATTATCAAAAATAAACAAAAAATCATTTAAAGCACTGCATATATATTTCCAAAATTTCAAATTCTTTTCACTCCACTGCTTAGCAAAGTTTGTGGCAATTCAAACTTGCACACCTCATTTTCCGTTTCCGGTTGCCATGCACGAACATTTCGATATCTGCGTATACGGCTATAGTGTATCTATGTACAATACATAAGTTTGCCCCTTTCGTCAAGCATTGGATTGGTGCCTAATCGCCGCACTGTTGCACGTTCGTCTCTTATAACGCCGCATCCGGCCCACAAATGCCGCTGTTGCAACTTGGCACCTTACTTCTTTTGCCGCCGTCATGTGAATGACCCAAATAACAACAACTACCGCAGAGTCCTTTCCATAGTTGTGTATTGGAGGCTTGGGACCTTTGATTTGCCATTGAGCTCGTTTTCGCTACTCTTGACTTCGACTTCGGTTGCCTGACTGCCTGCCTTTACATGAGCATAAATTTAAATACGTTCAATTCGTTTGCATACTGTTTTGTGTGATGTTATGTTGTAGTAAATTCTTAGTCCTTTCCCATGTGGAATACTTTTATATGTATTCAATGTGCTTCTTGGTTGTTATTTTAGTTGCCAATGCACTTTGGTGTTTGGTGCTTTGGCTTGTATTGAAGCTCGCTATTAATTTAGTGCCGTCTTTGCATGATTTCAGTTGGTTTTGAGTGCTTTCGGCGTGCGGTTCGATTTGGCTTTTGTTTTTTAATAGAATATTTAAAATTAAGTTCAGAGTTTTTTGGTTTTAAACTTTTTTTTTTATATTTTATTAGTTAGTGAATATTTCAGTTAAGTGAAGTTTCAATATGCCCAGTGACAATCTATCGCATCATCATCATTTAAGCGGATTATCGCCGCATCATCATCATTTGGTATGAGTGAAACTAATAAATTAAATGAAAATTTAATAAATCGTGGAAAATTAAATCGTAAAATTAGTCTTGTTGGTAAATTTAGGCCCATGTGGTAGCTATTTAGAAAAAAAAATTTGACAATAATTGAATTTAAGCAGATTAAGGGATATTTATGATATAATTCTGTTTTATTCAAAGCCAGTACACATAACACGATATCTCTCTTTTTTAGGAAAAAAATGTATCTCTCTAAATGACAGATATTTGTAGGCCATAAGCGTTTAAGTAGTAACTGTAAAGTTCTACTTTTAACTCAATTGTATGATCTGTAACCATGTCATCAGTTTTGTACAATTGTATACATTTTTCAGACCCCAATACAAATGTATGCTCTTTTACACAACATAGTTTTTCAAAACATTTTTAAACTTTTCATAAAAACTATACATTTCTCAGCGAAAACGTGGCGGAAAATATTTTTTTCCAGTTTCTTGTCGTCATAAATTTAAAATAAACTTGTAAAATTCCGGAGAAGTCCTAGTCGAATGCAAAAAACACGAAGTCTCTATCTATTACCGTTTCCGAGATCCTTTCGTTCATACGGACGGACATGTCTACAAGTGTATCGACTCCTCTATCACTTCTGACCATAATGGGTGTAACTTTGGGGGGTCTCCGACCATTATTTCTACCTGTTACATACATTTGCACAAAACCAATAGGCTCTTGTACCTTCGGTACAGGGCCTAATAAAACTTCTTTGCTAGCAATTATCGTTCCACATACCAGTGGTATACGTTAGGCGTTGACCAATCAAGTCTTCCATGAGTTTTCAACATTTAGTATTCTTCCGTCGTAATATATGTTAATGGTTTACGAGATGTGACCAGATCAATGAAATATTGCCATATCCCGAAAATCAGAACGTTTTAAAGAAATTCGCATTTCTGAAGCTCACATTTTCATCAAACGTTGAGTGGGATGCAAGTCTTTACGATTAAGACGACGTTTCGGTAAAAATTTTTTTCTTCTTTAAAAGCATATAGTTTATTTTTTGGGACGGAATTTATTTTCGGCTTTTTCTCGGGTCTATGGGGTTAGGCTCTTAGCTCAATTAGGAAGTCCAGACCCGTTTTGTGAAGGTCGAGGCCTTGCATAAAGATAACCCTTACCGCGCATATCTTTACAATAAACCGTGCACAGCCCTTTTGTACGTTTAAATTGGCTGTTTATTGCGAAGATATTCTTCCAATGCAGATTTCAACTTATTTTCGACGCACAAAGTGTTACCGAAATTAAAGCATGACTTAATATATGCTATTCTCTTTATTAGACTGATTCCACAGACACATGGTCACTTCAATCAAATATATACTGTCAATATATTTTTAAATGATCATCGAAATTAATACTGGTTCGAACATAATAAATTAGGAAACAGAAGTATAACAAGTTGGTAAAGTAAACAGTCCCTGGCACAAGTAGTTTTACATCTATCAAGTGGGAACTTTGTAATCTAAGAGTTCTTCCAGTGAATTGTCGGAAGTTGACAGGCAGATCAAGACAATTCCAAAAAGAAATTAGATAAAATGGGATATAAGCTACAAAGCCTTATTAAAGCATGTGTGAACTAGTGTGTTTGTCAGATTTTATTTGAATGTTGTCTGTGCTGAAAACTAGACCTTGGATTTTGCATGTTCTCTGATGACGCCAAGGTACATTTCATTGAAAATGGAGTTGAAATCGATATGATTTTTCTAAAATGGTTAGCATATTTGCATGAAATGCATATGTATAATATATGCCAAAATATGCAAAATATGCATAATATATGCAAACTATGCATTAAACCAACCAAAAATTAATATAGAAGCGATTCAGAGGATGGTATACTGCATATTGATATTTTATTAATTATTGTCAGCTATTAAATGAAAACAATTAATGCATAATACATTCGATATTTTATAGGTTTACAAAATTATTCAATATAATTGGTATTATAATAAACAACCATAATTTATTCTCTAAATTATTAAGCGGAAAACCTTCTTCCAACGGTACAGGAAGTAATTGGAGCGCATTTATATTTAATGATATTTTCATATGTGACGGGTTCAAGTCCAGAGAAACCTTCAGCATTGAGATTTAAAATACTATTAATTTTTGAAATAATATTAAAACCTGGACTTCTTTTCAAAATGGCTAAAATTTTTTTTTTAAATCCATTCTAAAATCACCAGTTGTGAATAACTTTGCTATTCGTAGGGGCTACCAATAGCAAAGTAGGTCGCTTTCAGAGTTATAATTTCGGCAACTCTCTCGAAATTCGACTTTATATATGGTTGGAAAAAGATACTTTTCGTATTTCGCGCTTTTTTTTGAATGTCATATTATTGATGTTACAAAGAGCTTATATGCAAGCTTAATGACTTCCATCATTTACACGGAATATTCTTTTACTTCATTTAGGGACATACGATTTTTTCCAAATATGTAAGTCTTTGTACTGACTTAGTCACACCAACTAATAATATCATCATATAGATCATGTTTTATTAGGGTCAACAATCAAGCTAAAGTCATCTGCGTAAGTTGTAACTTGGATATTTTTGGGATATTATGTCAGATAATTTGTTCAATACTATACAAAGGTGGGTTTTCATTGGATTATATTTCACAGCTTTCTATGTGGATTTTTTCAAGAAGAGAGTGTTGATGAACTCAGTTCTTTGTATGGCGATGAAACACCACCAAAAAACAAGTAAGAAAATCACAGTCGGGCGTAACCGACTGTAAGAGGCCCTGTACCAGTGCAGGTCGCCTAACAAACACATTAAATGTTCCCCTAGCTTATGACCAAACACATGACCACTTCTCACTGCACGACTAAGTGCCTTTTAAAACATTTTTTTATGTATGAAACGAAAAGGGGGGTCGCTCAAATTCAATTGCTTATAAAATCGTCATTTATTATCCGATTTTGATGAACTTTTCGGATTTTTGCTAAGAAGGACGATATCTCTATACTGGCATGCTCAATTTTTTTTGTGCCGAAGAAATTTTTACTCTTGGGGGTGATTTTATGGGGAAGGGGGGGGAGGGGCAAGTTTTTAAAATAAACTTGTAAAATTCCGGAGCAGTCCTAGTCGAATGCAAAAAACACGAAGTCTCTATCTATTACCGTTTCCGAGATCCTTTCGTTCATACGGACGGCCAGACGGACGGACGGACAGACGGACAGACGGACAGACGGACATGTCTATATCGACTCCTCTATCGCTCCTGACCATAATGGGGGTAACTTTGGGGGGTCTCCGATTATTATTTCTACCTGTTACATACATTTGCACAAAACCAATAGGCTCTTGTACCTTCGGTACAGGGCCTAACAATAGTATATCGCTAGTATGGTGAGTTCAATCGTTGTCGTAGTTCGCTCAGATCGCCCGAAATCGATTGATGTATTATAAAACATCGTAGCTGTGCGTGAACTGATAATGCGAGACCGTCATGTGATAAAACGTAAGATTGAATCATCCCTAAAAATTTTTTCCAACAGTTTGCATGAACAACTTGCCATAAAAAGGTTTGTTCGCGTTGGATTCCTCTTAATTTGGCAATAGCTCGTGTGGATTGGTGCAAAGATATGCTGAAAAAATATGATCGTAGTGCTAGATATTTGCGTATGAGCCGGAAACAAAATCGCAATCGACCGTGTGGATATTCCAAGACGAGCCAAATCTAACAAAAGCTGCATTTTGTTCGGCCGAATGGGTCATTACCACTGTTTCGCTTGAGCTTGAACGTAGCTCGTTTGCCTGGAGTCTTTGGAGAAATTCACAAAACCAACGGCCGAAGACGCATCACTCTCCCCCATGACAATGCAAGCTCTCACACATCGGCTCACACAAGAACACTCAAAATATCAAATTGCTGGGTTATCCATCATACAGACCTGATTTATGACCCAATGATTTCTTTTCATTCCCAAAAATCATAAATAAAGTGCATGGTAAATGATTGTCTATGCCCGAAGAAGCTGTTGATGCGTATACAATTTTGAGGTGCGGAGTGGAAAAAGTATTTTGAATTGGTTTGAGAGAATGCAGTGCGACGCTTAGATAGACAGACGGACGCAAATGACTAGAACGATTCGTCTCTATGTTCAACTTCTTCATTCTCCAGGAATAAATGTTAAATGCGCCATTGAAACCTGCAGTATATTATTTGGTTATATCAAAAAAAAAAAAAGGCAAATTATTTTTTGTGAAGTAAATTTTCTTTTATTATGAAACGTTTTGACAGACAGTAGATGTTTTCTTCGCTATGTTACATGTCAACCAATCATCGGCAAATGCTGCTTTAAATATTTTTGAGAAAACAAAAGTTTTGAAATATGCAACTCGTAAAGAAACGCATATTTGATTCGTAATGCAAGGATGGCAAAGAGTATTATATGAACTTGAGTTCATTTCATTCTATAAATCGATGAATTATTAATTACTACTCGATCACTGCTTGTCTTTTATTCACAGGATTATTCACTTGCAGCTGAATGTTCTTTATTGGCGTTTTAGTTTGCTTTCCCGCACTTTCTAAAGTTGGGGAGTTGCTGGACGAAAAGCATGACCCATTGTGTGACCCATAATATTTTACAAAAAATTCAATAAAAAACATTTTTATCAGGAAATGTATACAGAAAATCATAATATAATAAGTTTCATTGCTCTTATGCCTACATTTCAGCTTGATACATCATGTGGAACCACTGGCATAACTATGAGCGAACATCATCATCACAATATCGACGTAGCGACCACATTACGCAGCGAGCTGGCAGCAATGGCCTACAAAAGGGAGCGGCTTGCGACAGACGTAAGTTTTATTTTGATTTATAAAACATAAAAGTTCATCTTATAACACCTCATATTTAATACAGCTGACTGAAGTCAAATCAACACTGTGCGCCAAGGACTCCGAATGCGAGAATCTGCGCGCACAGGCGGCGCGTCAGTCAGCGCTGATAGCCTCACTGCAGAATCGGTTGCAAGCATCTGAGAACCGAGAGCAATCGGTGCAAGTGCGTTGCGATTCGACAATCGATACAATAAAGCGTGAGAAACGCACTTCGGATGAGCGCAACAAGGAGCTAATCTGTAAGATACAACATCTTGAAACGCATTTAGCCAGTGAAGAGTCACAAAAGGATCAGACCAAAGCACAACTGCATGATCTGCTGCGACGGCTTAGTGTCTGTCTTGGCATGGAAGTTTGCGAGAGTGCCGGTGCACATCTGACGCCTGAATGTGTGCTGGCACGTGCCGAGGAGGTAATGGTTGAGCTGCAACGTGCCAAGGCAAAAGTTGTGTCCACATGCGATACACTGAGCAGCTGTGAAAATGAGCTGCTCAATCTTAAGTCGCTGGCTAACATCGAAAAGCAGCGTTTAACCGCACAACTTGATGGCGCTGGCAATCATAATCATGAGCTGGAAGGACGTTGTCGCCAATATGAACGCGACTTGCAGATACAACGCGATCGACTTACTGAATCTGAAATAAATGGTGAAAAATTGAAGGAGGAACTGCGCGGCTTTGAATCGCGTTGTCATCGACTGCAAAATAATCTTGATCGCACGCAAAGCGATCGGCTGCAATTTTTACGCACACTTTCTCATCAGTTGAATGTGCCCGAGCCATGTGAGACGTTGATTAAGGATAAATTGCGCGAAACGTTGAGCGAGAATCAGCAAATGCATGCGGTAAGCGGGAAAATTAATGTAGTTGTGGGCATGTGCACATAAGGGTACAGGGTGACAGAGTAGGATAGCAATTGAATTCGTCAGAACATTTAGTACGCATTGGAGATCCTTGTGAAGAGCTGACATAGCGAACTGAAATATATATATATTTTTCAGTACTTTAGTTTGATTAGGACAGCATCTTTTCCCTCATTGTCTTAAAGGTGGATTATGACTGTCTAAAGTGAGTGAAAACGGGACTGGTTAGGTGCCCATGCAGGCTTAGATCCACTTGGTGAGCTCTTAAAGGTTTTGGTATATGGTGAACACACTCTATTTTTGCGTGATGAGGAGCAGAATCAAACTAGGTTTCAATAGTCAGTTACGTAACATCTTTACGTAACAAAAAGGAGGATCAAAACGAGGTGGGCAGAAAACGGCCACTGCTTCAGCTTCTTAGATATTCAGTTTCTGGGAAGCTACCTGATACCTCAATTGATAATGGCCCCTAAGATAGACAGTGATCTCCACTGATTAAAAGTGTGTGTTCTATTGGAGTAAATTGATAGCAGATGTTTTTTAGCTTGTCAAAGTTCAGAACACTGTGATCAATACTAAAAGTCAGCCATTCTGAAACTGAATTCAATCATTGTTTTGGCCCTACTACTAGGGGTATCAAACCTCGATGTTGCCAGCTCGTCTGCTACTTAATCTCAACACCCTAACGGCAAGGAACTTGTCCAGTGGTGACCTTACATGGTTTCGAACTTGGGAGAGAGATGAGTTTGGCTGTCGGAGAATTTAGTGATATTGTACCCTTTCGGAGTTCTATCCAATAAATGCCGAGCACAGACTTCGATGGTGTGGATCTCAGATTTAAGGTCTGTGGGCAATAGAAATTCTTTCGAAGAAACTTAGGGGAAATACCAGCAAAGCACTAAGAAACGTAGTCCTTCCTAGATCAAATCGTCTTAGCTGTTTTGTAACAGAGTAAGAATGATATTGTCTGCCCCCGGAGATTTGTAAGGTTGGAATGACGTAACTGTAAGAGCTTAGCTGCTTGGTAAATGCCTATGTTCTTAATTTAATTTAATTTTATCTTTACCAGCAATTACATTCACTACGTGATCAACTGAATCTTGAGCATGATAAGCTCAAGGAGACGCAGGAATCCACAGAATGTCGTCTGCGTACTGAGGAGGCACAGAAATGCGAGATGAGCGAGCGACTGGAAAAGTGTCATGCTGAGATACATATGTTGCGTAAGGATCATATGGGTCTTTCTGAATATTTGCAGCGTCTGGCAACTGCATTAAACTGGAACGAGTGCTCTGCGCCACCTGCGTTGGGTGCCGATACCAATCTCATGGCAGATAATTTGTTGGAACGTGCAGAACGTCTGGCAGCGCATTGCGAACATGAATTGAGCGTAGGACATCATCATCATCATCAGCAGCAACATCACCATCATCATCGTCACGATCATACGCCTGAAAAGGTAACTTGTTATTCTATATCGATTCGTGTAAATTATTTTTAATTGAAATTCATTTCCAGGGCTGCTGTGATCATGCACACCACGGTAAGTTGCGTCGCGAACGTTCCTGCCATGATATACCGCTCAAGGAGAGCAGCAGCGTCTACAATCTGCAGCGTCGCGTGCGCGTTTTACGCGAACAGGTGCAGCGACGTGATTTGCATTTGGAGTTGTTGCGCCGCAAGCTGGCAATCATTGAGGATGGTGCACGTGGCAAGTGCGTGTTGCAGGTTAGTTGATTGTTTCAAATTATGCGGTATACAAAAAGAATAATAACTTTCGTTTTTAATACACAAAGGGTGAACGCGATGAAGCTGTCTGCCGCGCAAAGAAGGCCTCCAAGCAAATTGATAAATTAACTGCACAACTAGCTGATGCAAGAACACAAATTGCAGAGGTCAAGGCGCAGCTGGCTGAGGCAGTTGAATACAAAGTAAGCGGTTGCTAAACTTAGAACAACTTCACTGATTTTGTTTACCTTCAGATTACTTCACTGGAACGTGCACGTAAAATCGATGAGCTAACTACACACATCTGCGATCTCGAGGATGAAAAAACGCGTCTTATTGCGCAGCTAAACGGCATGAAGGAACGCGTTAAGTCTTCCTGTGAATCCAATCAAAATCGACGTTGTCGCGATGAGGCATTAATTACAGTAAGTATACTCTGTTATATTAACTAACTGTGTATCAATGTTTCAATTTCTTACAGTCACTACGCGACGATCTGAATCGCCTGCAAGCACAACTCTCAGATGCCAATCATCGCCTTTCGCATCTGCAATCTTTCCGTACCTCGGTTGCACGCACTCTACATTTGCGTGATTTACCGGAAACCGATTTGTTACATCGACTGCAGGCACTCTGCTCGGCGCATCAAGAATTTACAATGCTCTCGAAACGTTATGAAACCGCATCACCGCCTATAGGCGATCATCCTTGCCCACGCTACGATGATGCAGTGCCGCCAACAACTCATTGTCGTCCACCGCGTGATATTGACTCACCGCCTTCACCAATACCGCATTCCCATAAACATGCCTCCATTTCTGCCTCATTGGCTCCGCTTGATATGCATCATGGTACACGACATCATCGGCATGGTGTAGGTGGTTCGGGTGGTAATCATCATCATAACTTTCATCATCAGCGACAACGCAGTAAGAGTCGTGATAAGCGTTTGCATGATGAATGCTTCGACTCGGATGTACATCGTCTCCATTGCAAGGAGGAATTACTTGCTGGCGATTGTGGCGACAGTTTCGATTATAAGGGAAAATATTGCTGAATATTTTTTATAAGTTTTTCGGAGGCCAAGATGTAGGCAACAAATTAAATAATGCATTTAGCTAAATGACAAAGTAAATAAATGTTTTTTTTATCGATTAATTTAAAGTTGATGGCTGGCTTTGTAAACGGTTATCCAAAATTTAATTCACTTGAGACCATTACTGAATGGAAACTTTTCTCCAACATGAATTTCCTGTTCTTCTTTAATTTATATCTGGTTTTCCAGATCACAAAAATGCTCGAGGTAAATAAGCAAAATAACTGCTTCCTTTTTCGCTAGCTGACGGACTTGTTAGCATATGCAGTGCTGCTTTATAAAATCTTCCCTGAATTTTTTAGTCTTCTAGAATTATAAATACTAAACTAAAATTGGTTCAATGCGATTAGTGTAGAGGTTTTTGATAATTTTTTCAAGTATTCGTACTAAGCGAGGACTACTGGTTGCTGTCGGCAAGTTGTTTGCTTAAACAGGAGGATCCAATTTAGTTTAGCATACCAAGGTAAGTATTAGCATCGATCAGCTATTGCGCTGAGACTACACGGTCTGTATCCGGCTACATCTTAGTTGAAATTTGTATACTCTATAAATTGTATTATAATTTTTTCACGGAGTTTATAACGTATAAAAGGATGCATCCGAGATACCTTAAAGTATAAATATTCTTGATCAGCCCAATGAGATGAATTGAAGGTGTAAAATTGTTCGAATAAATTTCACGGTCACATGACCATATCTAAGGGCGAGTTCGATGCCAATGACCTGTGAGCAATCACATTAATCCCATGTCGATAGCATAACAGAACGACTTCAATTAAAAGGAAAAAGGTAATACGTAAGCATTTAGATACGGAAAAGAGAATCGAAACATTATTACGAACGGCCGATATAGCCTAACAGTCGAAAATGAGTACCTTCCGCAGCTTTGTTAAAAGAAATAACATTGCTGGCAGTTTTCAGCGGGTGGAGAACGGAAGGAAAAGGTTTTTCATGGTAAATGCAAATTAAATTTATTTCCAGCGGCTTGGGACGATATGGGGCATACAGGTTGGATCGGCGCGTGATCCAACAAAAGTAAGACTAATGGATGCAGCTATGTGAAATAACATCGCTAATGGACTTCAACAGATAGCTGAACATAGCTACTATGATTAGGAAAATAACATTGCTGGCCGACTGCCCACGTATGCAGCATTTAACGAAACAGCTTGATGGTTAAGCCACGATGGAGTTTTTGTTTGGGCTTGACGGCTAAGCCACAAAGGAATTGAGTTGGAATCTCAAGTATGCAAAGGATATGACCATTGGGCATTAGAAAGGGCTTGGAAATAAGAATTGCAAAATAAGGAATGAAGGTTAAAGTATTTGGATATAAGGATATGGAAATAAGAGGATTTCAAATAAAAAGATTTGGAATTAAGGAGGATAAGATTTTGGATATAAGGGTATGAAAATAAGAATTTGAAACTAAGATTTTCAAAAGAAAGTACTTAAAAATATGGATTTGGAATTAAACAATTCCGAAATTAGGATTTAAAGTTAATATATTTCGGAGCAATCTGCTCCACAGGTTAACCGTGGATGATTAGAGCTATTTATGGAACCAGTAGCAAGAGGACCAAGAGGAGGTGAGAGACTTAAAATAATACTAAAAATATGAACAAAGATAAAGTGAAAAATAAATAAATGTTTTTTTCTTCAAGGAAAATTTCTTTATGTGGACTCCGGCAATGCTGAGCTATCCCTTTGACCCGGTATAACCGGTAGTCCTTTACATTTGCTTGTTTGTGTATCTGTCTTTCCTATATATGAATCAGGTATTAAGCAAAACTGGCCCACATGTTTTTATATATGGGTTATTTGATTCCAAGATTAGCTGTTCGGAACTTGGCTTTCATTTTATAGATTTTATATATTCTAGAGACTTGCAAGATGACGACTACAAATAAGTTTCCTTATCTTCATGCCATATTTTTACATTAATAAGAATTGGATTAGTAGGAGAGGGAGCAGATTCATTTATTCAGAATTGGTGTGAATGATACCAGGAGAGCTTTTCCTTCTGTGCAACACAGTTTCTGGCAGGATTCTAAGCATGCTGAGTGAAAATGGATTGGCATCATCGCGGCTAAGAACAAGTATTTCACTAGTTTTTGTATGCAGTTCTGCAAACAGCACCTCGTCGCGGTTGATGATATTTCGGACGCGTCGTCTCCATTTATCCCTCTTTTTTGCTTTGAAGATTGATCCAGCATCGTACTAGTTGTTTGTATATTTCTTTCCGTAGGAGTGTACGGCGCGTTTATAGAGGTGTACGGCGCGTTTATAGAGGTGATATACAACCATCTACTTCAAAAATATTTAAAAATCCCAGCTTGTGAACTGGGCACCATTGTCCGTAATGACCTCTTCTGAAACACCATATCGAGCAAATATATGACTCGGTAACGTTTTCTCAGAGGCTCATGACTGGCTCAGGTGCTCACGCAGTTGTATTAACGCCACCCATGTTGATAGACGATAGCAAGATGTTTTCACTTGATGATCTTGGCAGAAGTTCCACAAAAACGGCACATACTGTGGCTCATGATTCCGGAGCTATCTGCGTGATTAACTTCCCGGCTGCTCTTTGTTGACTTACCTTTATGGCATTTATTACATCTCGCGACATACCTTCGCACATCTCGAAAAAAATCTTAGCCAGTAGTACAATTTGATCACTCGGCTGATGGTTTTCTGCGAATGGCCAAAAATTCCTTTTTCGTTTCTGATTAATTCTTCTCGTACTAAGCCAGTTTAAGGCTGCCATAGGCTATTTACATCTCCTGGCCTTTTGAGTTTGAGACCATACCGCTCTTAGTTCATAATCGCCTGCTTATGCGAGGGTTGCTACATATAATAAGAAGTCATTTGGGCTGTATGCCGTATGACACATCAATTCGATGTTTTAAGCGTTCAAAAACTTATTTATTGAGGCCGAAGTGTGAGAGCTCGATTTATCGAGATGAAGTATAATTCGTCTTGGTCGGTTGGTTTTCCTTTTTTGGGCTCATAAGCATATATCCTTTTTTTGACGCACCTCGCATGAATTTCTTCTGCATTTGCTTGCATCAATCGACACGAGCCTTCTTTTGAGCGATTGTCAAATTATGCGGTATCCAACGTGAACAAACCTTTCTGACGACGAAATATTCATGTAATATTGTATGTATGCTAGTCATACTAATGCCCAGGGATGCCTCAATCGCACGGTATGTCATATGACGATCCTGCTTTATCAGTTCACACACAGCATTGAAGTTTTTTGGCACAACGACTGATTTTGGACGACTTTCACGAAGTTTGAACTGCGAACTGCGGCCACGATTAAATTCGTTTTATCAGTTTTTCACAGTGGCCAGTGAAAAGTTGATTTAACTTGACAATCTACGTCGAAAATCGTAACGAAAATCATTGCACGAAAATGTTCACGGTTTAATTCCATTTTTCGCTCGAGATTAACTTTTCAAGTGTCTGTAAAGAAACCAAACTGCGCTCGTACTTCTTAGTGTTCACAGTAAGTTAGGCCTAAAAAATGTCAGACTGTACAATGGATTGCCTCTGAAAATATGTTTTGTTTCTCAGGCTGGAAATATATTTAGCAACCCTCGTATTAGTAGAATGGGGCTTCTGTCAACCACTGATTTAGTTTCTCGAACTTTGCTTGGTGTTCATCACATAATGTCCAATGATTAACCTTTTTTTAAAAGCCCAGTCAAATTAATCGTAGCATATGATAAGTCTACCACAAGTCTTCAAGATGAAGATGCCACCTCCAAGATGACATAGTCATTATGGCAATCGGATTCAAAACCGCACAGCCTGCTATGTGCCTCTGTGAACTAAAGCTTCCTAAAATGGCAGAAATAAGACTGGAGAGATTAGTAGTGCAACTCAGCATTAGTCTAAAACTAGAAAATGCACTCAGAGAAAATGATACGAAATATAAGTTGTTTGAACTGAGCTGCATAAAAAAGGACTCAATTCAATGGTTGTGAATCTATATAATCCAGGTTGATCTTCTGTTGTGGTGAACTTCGAAGTATATGACGCTGTTACTTGAACCCCATTTAATGGTGCAGGTGGACAATTGTCTGTTTGGAAAGCAAATGATTCGTTCACAGATTTAGCTGAGCCGACAATAATTTTCAATTGACTTAGTCACATTTCTACTTTGTGAAGTCAATGCTGAGCTTTGTCACTCGCACAGCTGCATTTCCCAGTATTTCATTTGATTTTCATTGTCTGCATTAGTACAAATTCTTAAGTTTATTTGGCTTTTGAATCATGATCACTTAATCACATTGCCACTAGATTGGGAAACGAACAAGTCTCAAATTGTGTTAAATGTAAGCTTTAACAATAAGTACGCTTTTTAAGACTATGCTGTTTAGATGCAAATTTTATTTATTTTAGAGATATACTTCGAATAGGCAGTGACGATATCAGTCGGATTATCTTTCTCCAATAAATAGAATTGGGTTGAAACGTAGATAATATATATATATATAGCTCTATATAGTGCTTTATAAATCGATAGATTTTCTATTTACACCTTTTCTTCTGAAAAACATACGAAACTGATTTATATTTATCTGAATATCAAGTTTCAAGACATAGACTGGATTGCAAGTTTCGAATTTATTCTGTGTATTTATGTGGAAGAGTGTTTCGATTCAGTTGAATTCTTAAAAAATTAATAAAAAGTTGTTTCTATAATACGGTGATTGAAATATTTATTGATTAAAAACTAATAATATAATACATATATGTAAAGCCATTTGTTTCGAATTAATTTTGTTGTCATTTAAATTTTTTTGGTTGTTCGGATTCCATAATGCCACTAATATTATTTAAGTCTTAATATTAATAACTCAAGTTGTTTGTTTTTGTTTTGTTGTTGTTACGGAAATTGTGGCAATGCTGGTACGGGTGTTGGTGGCGGATACATATATGGAGGAAAAACCAGTTCCCAAGGGCATTTATGTAATGTAACACAATTCCAACAGCATTCTGGAAATAAAGCTCTAGTATTTACTCCAGAGCCCTTACATTCTACTGCTGGTATAGGACTTGGACAACTGAAATTATTAGCCAAAATTAGTAAATATTTACGTATAATTAATTTATATTAATATATGTACTTACTAATAAACCATAACATCGCCTTCAGCGTTCATGCATACACTCGTGCCGCACACGTTCTCATCTTGGTGTTCTTCGCCCGGTCTTAGATAGATTGTCTTATACCGTTTCTTATTGAAAATTCGCGTGTGTATGGGATAGCAAACGCCAGGATAACCTAATCGTAAACAATTGATTATATTTCGTACAGCATTAAACATTATTATGATCCAGTCTTACGATCATCATGCAGTTTTTTCATAAAAATCAAGGAATCCACAATAACAAAAAGCATAAATGCTATTAGTAAAAAAATTGGAAAAACTTTCATTGCATCCGCTTCACAATTCCAACTGAAGTTCAATAAATAACTGGCGCCGATGCGGTTTAAATTCAGCTTTTTATTGCAATTTGTGGCTCGAAAATTGTGGTATATATATTTATCAGAAAGCTAATGCCATATGTGACAGTGAACGGTGGTCCACCTATGTGACAAAATATTTTTAAGTTGCTTATACTTACAATGATCTGTTCGTGTGACTAGCTAGCTGTCTATATGAACAATTATTTTTTTGCACACTATAAAAGGTAGAGTCTTCCAGTTTGAATACTTAAACTGTATTCGCCACTTGTGCTAGCAGCGGAGTAGACCACCCGGCGAAATACAGGGGCTGTGAAGCCTCTTAGTCCTATGTAGCCCGCAGCCAAGTAAAGTCTCACAGACAGCGATTCATCTGAGAGTCAATCATGTACATTGCATAAGCCAGCGACCTATCCTGGACCTTCACGCATAAATGCCGTGCTCACATATGTTCAGATTGCCCGTAGAAATCACACTTTGCGATTTGACGGGCTAACTGTTGGACTTTTTTGTGCGACCGCAACTCAGCAGCCATCACAAGTGCAACCTTAACAGACTCCCCAACATGAGCAGCAACAACAACAAAATATCCATAGGCTAGGAGCGGCAGCCTTTAAACAGCAGCACCTACCAAATCACTTAACAAAACAGTGAGCCGACTTGCAATAATGCAACAAGGAATGGTCCGCATGCAGTCCAAAATGCTGAACCTACTCGCAGCGAGTCAAAATCATGTGTTGGAACATATCCTGAGGTGCATCCAACAAACTGCGCAAATAAGAGCGGTTCGTGCAGCTACACGGGATAGATATTATCCCCAGGGACACAATTATTCATAAGGAATGATCTACAACACTTTCTAAGCACGCTGGTCTGCTCTCCCTCTATCCAACTGTCTAAGGTTATTGTAGTGACTGGAGTAGGAGAAGTAGAGATTGGTGCCATCAATTACTCGCCCAACATTACTTGGTCTAATAACAAAATGCAATTGATTGCACGATGCTTAAACTCTGGCTAAGCTGGGGTTCCACCGGAAGTGACAGAAGAGGCGGGGACCACTTGGACTTTGCACAAGCGATTTCACTGCAAAAAGTTGCAAAGAGGCTGCCCAATTAGATATCCAGACAATGACTGACAACTCCTTACTTGTATCGTCTTTGGCATCTAAAAGGAAAACTGCACTAGAAGCTTCAGATCGTCCAACAAACTGCTCTCAGTTCGGATCACTTGCCGCTAATTGCCACGCTTGACGCCGCTGCCATTAGTTATGCCCAGGCAATAAGGCTTATCAACCGGAATACGCACATGAACCTTTCACAATGCTCTTTACGATGCAACATCTCCTGACATTGAGCTACAATTTGACCAGGATATTGAGGACTTGTAGTCCTAGAAGATTTATGCAGCCTCCACCGAAACCTAGAGGTCGAGCTTATGCCAAGCCAAAGGAAAGGCTGGACAATTTATCATGTGTCGTGAGCAGCGTAACCTTCTACATGAAAAATGTAGACTTCGAAAGACTTTTATGCAGACAAAACACTCAGAAGACGTGCAGCCAACTGACTAAAGCTAAACTAACTAACACAGATGTTCAACAATATGCTAGTGAGTTTCGGCACTGAATCAGAATCAAACTTTCTATAGAATGTCACTTAAAATAGTAGACGACACCCCATTCGACTTGCTCCCATTAAAAGTGAAATCAGTGTAGAAGCTAGGAGTCATCGAAATAATTCCTAAGCCTGATAAACCGGAGATGGACCCGGAAACCTTTAAGCCTATTAGTCTCCTGCTTTAAATTTCGAAGTTTTGGAGAGCACTGGTCATTGCTTGGCTTGCAATCATTGCAGAGTCCCGGAGCTTGATCCCGGACCATCAGTTTGGCTTTCGCTCTGGGAATGACATCAAAAGTGAACTTTGTGTAGACAGGTCCGTCTGTCTGGCTGTGTGTATGAACAAAAAGTTCTTGGATTCTATAACGTTTTGGAGATATCATTAATTGAAAAACATATTTTTTGAATTTTGTGATAAATTGGGAAATTCAAAATGGCGTAACTTTTGACACTCATTTGACATTCATTGGACGCTTTTGAGTCAATATTCGAAACATTAAAGTTGGAAAAAATGTTCAAAACTTCGTTTTCAACATTGTTACTGGCGACGAGTCATGGTGTTTTCAATATGATCCTGTAACCAAGCGTCCAAGTGCCGAATTTGGCCCGGTGAACCAAAACCCAAAAAAATCATCTATGGAAAAGTCAAAAGTGCAGATATTGCGATTTGTTTCTACGATTCGAAGGGCAATATTCACCAAGAGTTCGTTCTACCGGGCCAAACAATTAATGGGCCATTTTCTCTTGTTGTTATGAGTCGTTTGCTCCGTCGTATACGTCGCATTCGCCTAGAATATCGCGAAAAAAAATATCATATTTTGATCATCAACCAACCACTCGCCGTATTCGCCTGATTTGGCATTTCTGTTCGGCAAGCTGAAATTATCCATAATACGACGGCTCTATGCTGATGTGGAGGCTATCCAAATGGAGTGCACCGAAGTTGTAAAAGTCATAACTAAAAAAAATAATATGTTGTATGAAAAAACCAAGTATTATATATCTCTAATAGTTTAGTCATATTTTTAGTTGATCATTCAAATACATCCTTAAATAAAAACCTAGAGTGTCACAGTTTGCAGAAATTTAAATCTCTTAAAATTAAAATTAAAAAAAGGCTTTCGTCATTTGGTATTTACCTCCTCAAGATATACATATACTGACATAATCACGAGAAGCTAAAGAAAATTAAAATTAAAAAAAAAAAAAAATAGATAACACGAAGGAATTTAGCAAAATTTCAGATTCTGATATGTCATGCGATTTAGACTTAATTTAAATCAATTTACAATAGTTTTATATTCAAACTCAATTAGGTAAATACTTATATATGTCTCTAAAAATAATACAGTGGAAAATAAAAGGATATATTAATAACTATAACGAGCTATGGATTTTTCAAGGGCATTTGATAGAGTTGGTGTACACTCAATAATCAATCAACTTATAGAATGAAAAATGGAACCAAAGACTATGCGCTATATACGCAATTTATTGTCAAAAAGGATTCTACCCTTAAGTAATGGCATACCGCAAGGATCGCCATTATCTGTGATATTATTTATCATTACATATAATAGGCTATCCAACATACTATCCATGGAAGAGGGAATTATATTTAGTGCCTATGCTGAAGATTTTTTCCTTATTATTAATTTTAAAAAGGAAAAAAACTTGACACTCTGTTTGAAAATATACAAAGCTGATGCTCGTATTCTGGGGCTGTTCTTTCATTAAATAAATGTCAACATGATATGTAGAAAACATAATTGGATATCATGCAATAATATCCAAATACCTACAGTCCCCTCAATTACATTACTAGGCTTAACAATTAATAATAGATATAATTGATTAACTCATATCATAAAATGTAATTAAATGTCTTGCTAGCTCTAGGTTTAATTGCAATACTCTAATCCTTCTGCAACAATTATTTCTAAAATAGACTACGCTTTATACATTTATGGTTATGCACCCAAATCGGTTTTAAATAAAATAAAAACACCTTTTAATGCTACAATAAGAATGGCTCTCGGTGCATTTCGTTCAACACCAATCAGTAACATCCTTCACGAAGCAAATATTATAACGATAGAATTAAAACGTGATTTTTTATCATCAAAGGTTGTCGAAAATCTTTTAAGCTGTACGGATACCCCTATCGCAAATATGATAAAACATCAGTCGAACGTACAATAAATACATCAATATTGAACAGTATCCATCTGTCACTATTCTACGGTATTAACCTTTAATTAGATCAATGTTGCTAAATCTCTTACCTAAAGTAAAGTGATTATGAATCCCTGGCCATACACTAATTAATGGTAATGAGTTAGCTGATCATGTGGCTAAAGCTACTACTTAAATGCCTCTGATCTGGCATAAACCAAACAATTAAACCAGAAATATGTGATTACATGAAACAGATTTCACAGCAAACAGAATTTTTTAATGGAAACAATCCAATGATAACGTATCTAAAATTATAAAGTCCCTAAAAAATCTCTGTTATATAACAAAATTTAAATAAACGTTTCTTAGTGGTCATAAGGTGTTGGCTTAAGCTTCTGAGTTGAAGCTTCTGATTTGTGCTTTGGTCATGTTGAACACCATGGTCATGTGTTAAAGGTCATGTGTTGAAAAGAAAAGCACTTGAGAGAGAGCTTTGCTGTACAGCCGAGGCACAACCAGCAAGAGTGAGCGGTACTTGCACCTGTAGTGGTAAGGTGTCCAAAGTGTGCTAAAGCTCGAAACTGCGTCCAGAGCTTTTTCGAGCTTTTTTTTACACACTTTGGACACCTTACCACTACAGGTGCAAGTTTATCGGTTAACTTATATTATAGTCTTTTAATTCCTTCTGATTTAGTTGTGCCAGTGACTTTTTCAATTATATCTTTTCGATTATATCTTTTTATTTTTTCGTTATGGCCGTTTTTTGAGGATAAAAAGCTATACTAAGTTCGCGCAAATGTTTGTAACAGGCAGGTATATTCTCGATCAGCATCAAAAGTCGAGTTGATATAGATATGTCCGTCTGACCGTCCGTATGAACAACGCGAACTTGAAGACTATAAGAGAATAGAGCCTTCAAGTTTTCTTATTTTTACGCACCTATTCTTTCTTAAGTTAACTTGTAATTAATTTAAACCTGCTAACCCTTAACTTAATACACAATTCTATTTGTTTGAGTTTTGTATTTATTATTATTTTAACTAGAAACGCCAAATTTGGTCTATCTTACATGAATCAAATATTCAAATATTTTTACCTTTCTGGGTAAGAGAAGAACCGAACCGAAAAAATGTTTGGATCTTACACTAATCCAAATAAAATATCCAAATAGCTCTTTCTTAGTTTGATTTATTTGATAGAGTGCCATATAACTTCCAAATTAAAATATATTAACGATGCGTTCTTGCAATGCACATCCACCAGAAAAAGTAAAATCCTTTTCAATCAAGAGACTATGGATAATTATGATATTTATTTCAGACAGATTCTAAAAAATATAAATAAAAATGATCCGAAAATTAAAACTACCCTTCTAGTCTGGTGAGGTGCACCAGGTGAGTTACAGCTGTAAATCAAACGGCTGGAAGCCACGAAAACCCCTGTCTATGAAGTGATGGACAAAAGAAGGGCGAAAATTTTTCATAAATAGAAGTGATGTGATGTGGAGTGAAGTCAATCAATCTATCTCTTCATCATTATCAGTGATTATTTTAGTCAGGTATTGGAAGGTTAGCTGCAAAAATATTTAAAAAGAATGGTCCGTGCACACTGCCCTTAAGAAGTCTTGCGCAAACAGACAAAATTGTAGAGACACTTGCGCAAACTTTAATGAAGAACTGATGTCCTTTCAGATATGAATATCAAATAAAATGGGGAAGGTAATATGTCTTTATACTTTGATAGCAGACCGGAATGCCCCACCTTGAAAAAGGTTTGTTGTATGCCCGCTGCCACAGCGTTACTTTATTCCTTTTTAACAAAGGCGTCAAGAATATTATTTATGACACGATGGAGCTGTTCCGTACCCTGAGTGGAAACCGAACTGGTAATCTGGCAATAAACGTTTATAGCCGTCCTATACTTTGGACAGTGCACTATCAGCAAAAAGTACCATATTTTGGCATTTTTACATTTTTTTTTGTTGTTCTGTATTATTAAGTTGACCTTATTTTCTGAATTAGAATACTTTAACAACACTTTGGACTTCGTTGGTATTTTGTTATTTGTCAAAATTGAAAGACTACGACGGAGATTTTTACATTCATGAAGCAGACCACAGATAGTTTTTCAAATCTCAAGCGTGATTTCAAGGCAATGTCTGACAAGTTCATGAAATTAGAAAAAGTTTTTAGTGACATTAAAGTTTGAATTCCTCGCCTAAACGTAAGAAGAGGAATTCACCAAAGGCAAAGCCGGCCTGTTGTGCCGGAAACTCCGACTGCTCCGATAGTGACACCGATTTTTGCAACTCCAATAGCAAATTTCGAGGAAAACTCTGAGGGGTCTACAGCTGAAATGGTGTCTGTTGTAGAACTCTCTAAGGAAAGTCAATCTGTAACCGGTGACATTCCAAGCATTTTAGTCAATCCAACGACTACGCAGGCTTCTTCGCCATCTGTAGTGCAACCTGTTGTTGCCATAAATGTTAATGGTGCAGCAGTACGTGCTGACCCTTCTATTGTTCCACCCACTCCGATTGCACCAAATCCCACGGGCCTTACTGTGGTTGCTCCGCGTAAGTCAATATTCATCTCCCGGCTTACAGCAACCACCACTGAAGCTGATATAAAAAATTACATCAATTCGCAGCTTGATTTTAACCCAAACGTTTCGGTTTCAAAGTTTAGTTTCAATTACACCCGCTCGATTTCGTCCTTTAAGGATATAGTTCCGGTGTCGCTTTTTGATACTCTCCTGTCCGCTAGTTTTTGGCCGAAAGTTATTGTTGTGCATGAATACCTTTATAAAAATAAACGTGCTTCTGAGCAAAACGCTGTTGAATTGCCCAGTACTTCCGCTAAAATATCAAAAAACTTAGTTCACTTTCTTTCCTTATTCACTATCAAAATGTGAGAGGGCTAAGAACGAAACTTAGAGATCTGTACCTTAAAAGTTTATCTGAAAGTGCTGACGTCTTTGTTTTTACTGAAACATGGCTTCAACCTCAAATCTTAAATTCAGAAGTCTTCTCTGACAACTTTGTTACATTTCGGAAAGATCGTCCTAATCGAAATGGTGGAGGTGTACTGATTTCTGTTAAATCACCTCTGACGGCTGAAGAAATTTGTATATCCAATATAGCTATCGAGTTTTTATGTGTTAAAATTTCATTTTGTGATTTTAACATATACATTACGTGCTCATATATCCCTCCTTCTTCAGATATGAGTATTTACTTGCTTCACGTTACAGCGATTTCGTATATAGCTACACGTTTACATCACAAAGATCATATTATAGTTATGGGAGATTTTAATTTACCCAATATACAATGGTCTTCGACTGATGATTCTTCCATTTTAATACCAAAGGCCAACAATGATTTTCTAGATAGCCTTCTTGATTTGTCTTTGCAGTACTGTAACAACATTTGCAACATTTCAATTCCTCTTCTTTGTGGGGAAGTTGACTCTCCTTATTTACTTCAATCTTTATCTTTAAAAGTTCCCACTCGCTTCACGTGAAAGTATGTGGGCTTATATGCTTGCCACGATTCAGTTCGGTCTCTCTGCTATACCTATAACAAATTTTCTTCTCTATTCTCCTACAATTCTTCTTTAAACTTTATAAAGAAATCTGTTCTTAATTCTGAACGTCAATAAATTGTAATTTCATTTTTCCATTTTCATCTTATGATTTGTAATTGCGACTGCTTGGACCACTCCCTGGCTGTGAGTTGAGGCACAGTCGGTCAACTGGACGACCAAACAAAAAACCTCCAACGGGTCTGAGTGGTCGTAACTTTCCTCCTATTTTAGCGATAAGGTAGAAAAAAGATGTTCAGTGAGCTACTTAGCCTTGTAACATTTGTTATGCAACTGATTAGATTTATGTAGTTCTTAATAATAATAAATAAATAAATGAAATGAGGACTCTAAAAAAATAAAATTGGCGCGAAAGCTTGTGATTTTTGCTGTGAAATGTATCTTGAAATTGTAAACAAAACAAAAAAGCTTGAATATGGAATCTAATCGTCAAGGTATGTAAAATAAATTATTAACACTAAATGTTTAGTACATGTGATATATTGTCCAATTGTTCAATGTGTTGTTGGTATGTTTTTAGGTCCCTACTAACAAATGTCTTTGTGTTTCTGTGGAGTGTAACTTGTGAGTTGAGGGCAGTTGAGGCAATTTGAAAGCTGAATGTTATTAATTAAACTGTTAACAGTCAAATAGTTTTGCCATTCAACGTTGCTTGATGTTTGGAGCGACAACAACCGGCAACAAGCTGCTGTGAAGCAGTTTGTTTTGCAAAATATCGATGAAACTGAATTAAGCGATGTTCAGCAAAACTTAATCTTAATAAAAGATAAGCTTAAGCAGTTTTTCGGATTCCTTAACACTAATTGGCCAAAATGCAACAGAATGCTCGACCGCTTCAAAGAAAAGCATGCGCAATGGCTTGCATCCTCGTTAAAAATTGAGTTTCTTAAAGATGATATTCCACGCGAAAAGCCTGGTCGCAAACGCCTGGTACCAATTCATGCCAATCCTGCCCATTATGTGGTGCTAAGCCAAATCAACTTTTGAAGACAAAAAATATTGATTCAATAAACTTTCAGAACTATACTGATAGCCTTAAATATGGAGTAAATCCTCTGCATGCATGGATACGATTCTTCGAGTTTGTATTAAAAGTATCGTACAGAATTGATCTTAAGAAATGGCGAATCACAGGTTCTGACAAAGATGAGGTTTCATTAAGGAAACAAATCATTCAACGCAGATTGTGGGATGAAATGGGTCTTAACGTAGCCAATCCTAAGCAAAATGGAAGTGGCATCAACAATTTTAAATTTTAACGAGACTATTTTGAAAAATTTGTATATCATTTTAATTGCCATATCTTGTGAGTATAAGGTATGCCCAGCAAAATTTAAAGACTTATGTACAAAAACGTTTAACTTATACGTAAAATATTATGAATGGTATCCAATGTCTCCAACTGTGCACAAGGTATTGGTACATGGGCACCAAATTATGGAAACCTTCGTACTTCCTCTAGGAGCTCTCGGCGAAAATGCGTCAGAAGCGCGCAATAAATTATACAAGCGCGATAGGCTATCTCATGCTAGGAAAAACAGATTCTTCTGACCCATTGCATTCTGCAAAGGCTACCGACAGAAGTTCTAGCTCTTTTGAAATCTCCTGATATTGAGCTTTCAAGAACAGGGGCATGTGAAAATAATAAATAAAAAAGAACAGGTAGAAGAAGGCGCAGATGATGAAATCGAAATTTTCGGGCTGGATACCCTGGAGTTGGATGAAAAGTTTTGGGTCGAATAAATTATTAACTGGGTATCAAGGTATGGCGTCACAAAACTTAATATTGGGCTCTAACTAATGTTCGATTCAATTTTGCATGGATCCAAATCAACTTTAAAATGTGAATTGCTTAAAATGCATTAATTAAAATACATTTATTGAATATTTCTTAAATATAAAACTTTAAAATATTTGAAAACATAATTGTACACAAAAATTCGAAAATTTGAACCTTATGGTAAGTTGGGCGGCAAGGCAGGCATGGTCCAACTGAAAAAACAAATAAATCCGAAATTCTATCTTTATATTTTAAGTATATGTACCAAGTTTCATGTTTCTATCTTCAAAATTGGTAATGATGCCAAAAAAAAAACGGACTTTTTACCCATAGTGCTTTGGCCAAAACATCACAAGCATATAGGTGTATTATTGTGCTGCAAGAGTCATATATGGTTTTGAAACGAATCCCGGCATTTTCTTTGTAATGCTTCACTAGTATTCCTTACTAACCGTAGGAATTAACGCTGCATCACGCCATAGTATAATCGAAGAAAATAGTGACCAAAAACTTAAAATTTGACAGGTCTTTTTCCGCCTTGGCTCATCTGAAACAAGTATCCTAATTACTATATATTTCTAAAAAATAAAAAAAACTCAAAAAAGAAAATTGTGGCTTGCTAAAGTTTTCTTCAAACCATATTTATTGATATTAAGTAAATATAAATAGACAATTTATCCGATCACCATAAAACTTTGGCAAATTATTGCGTACACTCCGTGCAAGACATAGTATATCTAACCTACGATATGATCAACATCGCGATCCAGAATTATTAAAACTTTTATAGCAATTATAATTCCCGAATAATATTTATGCGTTAGGTTTCTGTGTCTGTGATTGTGATTGATTGATGGCTGTCTGAGAGTTGTGTCATGATAGAGTTAGCAACCGGGAAGGAGAGTGTGATAAAAAGGTGAGGGATCAGTTTTTTAAAATTCGATATTATGATGCAACGAAGAGAAAGTATTTTATTAGGTTCCAACTTGAACCTAAAGTCGATAAAGAAATGTCCGTCTTTTTGGCTATGAACAACAAGAACTTGAAGAGTTTAAAAGATAGAGTCTTCAAAAATAAAAATTTAAGGTTTTCTACTCCCTCTTTAGATAAGAAGTGATTAATGAACATGTATTGGGGATATTATGCATGAAACACTGTACTAAGTTTTAAGATTGCAAAATAAAGGTTCTTCTTAAATTAACAAAATTTCTAATTTTAGTGCCTATTTAGAGCTATTGAGGGAAGAGCGGGAGAGCGTGTTGAAGGAAGTATGCTGAGCTATAATTCTTGATTTTTTTTTCACAAGTGATGCAATTTTTAATGTATTACGATTTACAAACTTTACAGTCTACCTTATGCGTAGAAGGTAACAGCAGATATGAAGGAATCTAGAGTCCTTAGATACATGTTGTGTCGAGTTCTCATAAAAAAGCAACACAAAAGGTTGCGAGGTCAAAATATAATCGTAGCATGCCATGACAAATCAAACAGAAATTATTTCATTCAATTTCCTTTGGCCACTTTTAAAGGGCTTTGGTTTCAATACTAGTTACTCGATGATGTTTTTCAATAAGTCTTGATTGATGATTTTGTGACAGTATTTTTGGTGAATATTATCAATTTTAAAAGAATTTTCGCAGCCACACGTTTCATGCTATGTTTCACGGTATATCGATATCCACAGCAATTTTAAAAGTGATTCCACGTTTCTCCATAATAATATTCTTCTCTGCCTCAACGTTTTCTTCGGTTGTTGACGTACTGGAACTTCCATTAGCATCTTCTTTGCCGTCAGTGAAGATCATGAATCACTTTAAAAATTTTTTTGTTTTACTCAAATTAGACTTGGCATATGCCCAGTCAACAAAAATTATCCATAAACGACAATTGTTTACAGTTATCAAAGCATGATACTAAGCCATATCGAAGCCGATATGATGTAGTATGAAAATTTATAAAATATTTCTTCAAAGCTTGCTGAGCGGAAAAGAAAGGATAGAAAAACTAATAGGTTTAAGACCGGTTTTACTTTTTAATGCAAAATATAGACGAAAAAGATGACGTGGACCGATATAGGACCGATCTGATTTTAGAAAAATAAATATGTAATATGCTGCTATCGAATCTGCAATGGCAATTGCCTCGAGGTCTGAACAACATGATTTTATTCAATTTTCTCAGGGATCAGTAATATCGACACATATGAAGATTTGCTACAGTGCGTTTTGGAATCTTCAACTGGTCGAAAAAATGGTTTGATATGAATGGGACTGCTACCTTCAATCATTTTTGAACTCAGCACATTTTCAGCACGATTTGTAAGAACTGTCTAGAAACGAAAAAAATTTCAGAAATTTTGCCTTTCAAATGTCAGAAACTATGCAGTTTATCACTCATCAGTGGCAAATATATATGCTTATGAATAAGAATTTTTGGAGCTTAGTTTTGGCTATAAGTAATGCAGATATTATGACTCTAGAATAAAAACCCCATTTTCATAGATCAGATCACATATACGCTTTTAGAAAGGTAACTCTCCTCAACATTACAAAGCTAAACATAGATCATATAAAATCTATTGAATTAATCTTCTACATTAAAAAATTCATTAAAAACAAGCTAGTCGGAGTGGGCTTTGAAATATGATGTCATGTGAAACAATATAAAATATTAAATCAGTGTCGTACAAATTTTCAAAGAGATCAGAGCTAAAAATATATTTATACGCGAAAAACATATGGCAGAAGCCATATAGAAAATTATAATATACAAATTTATATGATATATATACTTAGGATCTATATACATATAGTGCCACATTTTTATAACAATGCATAGGTGGATCTGGGAAAATGAGCAAAAACTCAGAGAAGCTGCAGAGGCGGGCATAGTTCTGGAAAGAACATTCGAAAGGGATTCGCATATACGGGAAAGTGTGTTAGTAAAGTTGAATTTGCATAGATTAGAGCATGAGTTTCTTAAGACGGTTAAAAAGCCAACCGGAACGGTTCAACCAAAGCCACCGGTAGCCGTCACGGATAAATTCGAGAAATTGTATGACAAACTTTCCAAGGAAATGTATAAATATGCTTTAGACGATTTACGCACACAGCTCGCATTTGTGCTAAGGTCCTGGACAGCAGATATTAATCGGATGCCTGAGAATTCGTTTAGCTGGTCCTTGAATTATTTTCTACGACGTTGTGAAATGAAGAATACGGATGTGCATTTGAATATACTGCAGACTCATTTCGATAAACGAGAACTGGAAGTACTCAAATACAAGGTTGACGTGACTGAACTACTCACATACATACATAATATCACCAAGAGCTTTGCAGAGCATGGTTCGATCACCGAAGAGGTGCAACATAGTCTCAAGTAAGTGCAAATACTATAAAAAATTGCAGTTTTAAATAAATTTGTATTGTTTTTTCAGCATGGCCATGGTTGCAAACAATTTGGAGACAATTCTTTTGGAGCCTGAAGCAAAGGCTGAACATGCGCGTTTGCTAAAGCAGTATCTTGCCTCAATTTATAATTCCGTATTCGGTAAAATTATTAGCACAGTACGTGAGTTGCGGGAGAAAAGTTATTTTAAGCTAGAAAGTAAGTCTACAACATTGAAAATTCTATGTTTTATTTATATTTATTGCCTTTTTTTTACAGACATCGCACCAATTGAGATGCGTTACGCTGCCAGATGGTATAAAAGCGCTACAGATCAGTGTAAATTTTTTCATACAAAGAGAATTGAAAAGGTGCAGAAGCAAATCGATGATATGAATGAAGAGAGAAAAACTGATACTTATGTTTCGAATTGCAATGAAAATAGTTACTATTTTCAAGCATCGGTAGGTATTATTTGTCACGATTCTACTAGTGTGAAAAATATATCATACTTGAGACTATATTTAACAGATACTCGAGCAAAGAGTTGAAAATTGGACTATAAAACTAGAGGAAGATATCGAAAATACTGAAAATTCTATCTCCATGCTTAAAGTTGATATTGATAAATTACAAGAGGAGCTGGATTTTTTTAGAGGAATGGAAGCGATTGTTGACGAAGAGTTGAGGAAGTTGTACGCGAAAGAAAGCGTAGTTGAGATAGAGGAGGTTGAAGCTGTACCAACTCCGGTAAGTTGAAATTTTTATATAGAAACAAAAGGTAATGCCAAAAAGAAGTACTTTCTAAGATATACTATACTATAGTTCTATAATTTGTAAGTGCTTAAGTTTGTATATAATTCACTTATGCACCCTTCCTTATAAATTTTATTGAATCTATTTTTATACCTTGTTCAAAAAGGGGAAGTAGTGCATACAGTCATACTTCTTTCACGGAACCAAAAAATCACTTCGTTATATAGGAAATTCATCATTCCACAGCGGCATCGGCCAAATTTTCTTCATCAGTTGCTTCATCTGTGGATAAAGTAATTTGCATCACACACATCACATTTATAAGGCAATAGGATTCAAATATGACATCCAATATTAAAATACCTGAGATATTCTGAGCTCCACGACTTTTCAGAACACTTCTGAGAATATCTTCATCGAACGGGTTGTCACTTGTTAGCACATCAATATCGACACGTACTTAGTTTTCAAATGATGCATTTAGGTTTGCTACAGTTTTAAATGAAGTCTATAGTAGCCAAATAGGATAGTGGAAGAACATCATCTTCAATCCAATGAGCCTGAACGCCATGACTTCATTTAAAAATCCTGGCTTTCTAAAATATTTCGCTATTGTTAGGCCCTGTACCGAAGGTACAAGAGCCTATTGGTTTTGTGCAAATATATGCAACAGGTAGAAATAATGGTCGGAGGCTACCACCGTTACCCTCATTATGGTCAGGAGTGATTGAGGAGTCTATATAGTAATATCAGTCTGTCCGTTCGTATGAACAAAAGGATCTCGGAAACGGTAATAGATAGAGACTTCAACCTCAAATCAACCTCAAGGGTTAATATGCCAGTATATAGATAACGTCTCTCTAAATCGAAATCCAAACAGTTCATCGAAATGGGATTATAAATGACAATTTTATAATCAATTAAATTTTAACGACCTATGATGCTTCCGTCCTCCCTTTTCTTATTTGTACAGTGAGAAGTGAGAGGAGCAAAATACTTATCGTCAGTACAATTTTTCTTATTTTTTTCCAAAATTTTTTTTTAACTGCGATTGGTCTAGGAAGCTAGGGAAACATTTAATGTGTTTGTTAGTTGTTTATGCCTGACTGTAACTTTCTTACTTGTTTTCGTTTGGGTTACACTCTTTTATTTCTACTGCCCCATAAAATCTTATAATGGTCCTCATCCCCAAAAAATTTTCGGAACACGTCTACTAATGAAAAAATTATTAGCATCAGTCAATTCTTTTTCATAGTTTTCTGAATCTGTAAACATAAAAGCTTTAGATGAAGCGTCCATAGCCAAATCGGATAGTGGAAGAAAGTCATCTTCATTCCAATGAGTCTGCACGCCATGAACTACACGCCATGAACTACACGCCATGAATTACACGCCATAAATTGCACGCCATGAATTACACGCCATGAACTACACTTTGTTCCATACTTTGCTTAAGTTTCGAAAAACATATATAAAAATTATAACCCAAACAGGTTTTTCTACTCCATTTGTGTCAATATAGTCGTTAATATCCGCTTTTTGTTATGTTATTTTAGGTTATGTTATTTTAGGTTCCATTGACTGAAGTAACGAAGTCATATTGGTAGGAAAATAGGCCAGCTCAATATTTTTCATTTTAATTTTTACATCCTTAGGATGCGCAGCATAATTATCACCAAAAAGCAAAATCTTCCTTTTTTATCCAGCTTCATAATCCATTTCTTAAAAAAAATTCACTTTGTCATCCATGCTTTTTTGTTCGTTTCATAATTCATATCTAGAGATATTATCTCATTAAAGCCTCGTGAATTTTTGGCCTTTCGTATGACAAGCAATTAAAGCCTCTCCAAACCAGAGACATGGCTGCAATCATGAAAGTTACTCTTTCTTTGTGTTCTGTTTCTCACCGAAACATTTTTCGTTTTTTAATGCCAATGTTTTATTTGAAAATCATTTGAAAAACAATTCTATCTCATCGGCTTTAAAGATGCATAATGTTTTTTTTAACTAACTGTTCAATGTGACTGTTGGTTATACTGTGGTTCATCGAAATGGCTATGGATGGTTGTGGTGTGGAGTGTTGAGCTGCAGCAGTGAGAAGAGAACTCAGGGCACTGACAGAGTTTTCAATATCGATTTCGTTACTTATTGCTGGGTTCAGCTCGATATGACTGCTTATATACTTTTTATATTTGAGCCAGTTGGTTTTTTGTGTAGTGAGTTTATTGGGATACTCTTTTAGTTGAGGTTTTTCCAGTAAACTAAAAAGAACTGCAGAATGATCCGATGAGAGATCTGCAAGAGATTCAGCAGATATTAGATAATTTGATATTCTTCGTGTTATTGCAAATTTTCTTGTTTTAATTTTTTGTTAAGTTCCTATAATTTCTTAATAATCTTTTAAATTTGTAATAAATGAGTAAACATTAAATTACTGTTATATATTAATATTGTTCTTTTAAATTTTTTTACTTAGCCGGCAGGCAACAAACGTGGTAAGAAAACTGGAAAGAAGGCTAAAAAGAAGTAATGGTCAAATAAGATAACCCCGCTTATTTCACTTCATATGAAATAATATTTTTTTAACTTCTGTGTATATAATATATTTTTTATTTTATTTTTTATAAAAATATTGTAATTACAAAAATATATTTTGTTAAAAAATGTATCTATCAATTGTATTAAAAATTAATATTAGGTAAGAATCTCCATAGAAGATTGATTGATAGATGTAGATCATTTATAAATATTCTGCACTATAATGGACCAAGATGACTGGCCTGTGGAACTGTAGAAATAACAATAGTTTTTGATAAACAAGTATTGAATAGATCTTTTTGAGATATATCTAACAGGTAGGATTGTAGCCAATTTATAAAAGAAGGGGGAATTTTAGCATATTAAATGTATATATTAGATGTTAAAGGCAAACACTCATGCATTAAGTGGCCAATTCTATGCTAGAATCGTCTTAGATTCAGCAGCAAATACATCCGGTGACACAAAAATCGGAAAAGATTTCGGAAAAGCTGCTATTGGGCAACAAGACTTATAAGCTAGTGTAAGCGCTCTTCTGGACTGTATGAACTTGCTTCAAAATAAAATGAGAGAATTTATGGCGGACCAGAGAGAATTCATAAGAGATGGCAGCTTAAACACTTTACTTACAGCGATAGTTAATAAACCAAGAGCATCACTAAAATTTTATGCAGGAATGCCAGCGGTGTGACTAGCAAAATAGACACGTTTGACTGGGGATAACACTTACAAAATGTACATCAACTAATGACAAATTTACTTTGAAATGGATATAAACTTCGCGCTTGATCTCTTCATTATCAAAATTAACAAAGCTGCACTTGAAGGAAGACCATCAGATTCTCTCGACGTAATATAAAAATTTTATAATAAAATAAATAATAAACTGTGCGCCCTTTCGAACAAACGCCATTTTAGAAAGATGTACATTCGCACCCACTATCTGGAAGGCAATGATGAATGGTAAAGACTAAGCCACGAATTGAAACGAGCGCTTCAGAAGCAAAATATGGGAAATTCGGAGTGACTATCCAACATTTTCACTATGGAAGACAATAAGAGGTGTTAAAAGACAGTTAATATGACAACCTCCTCTGCGTGATCAAAGCATCTTTCAGAGCATGGGACAGTATACATAAGCGATGGACTAGCCCATTGAATATTTTGCCAGAGTTCACCGCGGTCATAAAAAGCCTCAATGGGAAAACAGCACAAGGTCACGACAAGGTGTGCAATAGCATGCTCAAAGCGCTACCTTCGAATACACTTTTATTTTTAGTTTTGATCTTCAACACAAAGAGTCTACAACATTTCCCAACATCTTCGAAATTTGCTAACATCACGATGCTCCACACAACTGATTAACTGGAAAGTGACCCAGACTCATTCTGGCCGATTAGTCTCCTACCATCATTATCATCATCTAGCTAGCGGATATCGTGAAATCCAATGGGTTATTTTCGTATCCCCAATTTGGATTTCGAGCAGCTCCATAGAGTTGTAGACAATGTTCTTGAAGCACATGAAGAAAAGAAATGCTGCAATGCAGTATTCATCGATGTGCATCAAACATTTGACCTTGTTTAGAGGAATGGTCTAGAAAATGGAAAATTCGCACAAACCGTGCTAAACGCATAAACGTGTGTCTCACACTAAGAAGAGGCAACACACCACTTGAATTTCAATAATGACTCTGTTCTTCAGGCTGACAAGATGAAGTACTGTGAACTTTTACCTGACCGAAGTACTTTGAAAGAACAAACTGGTTCAAACATGCTGGTCCAAAATAAAGAAGATGCAGTGGCAACTTACCATCTAGAATATAACCGTCGTATCTGCGCTATTGTCTAATAAGCCAGTACATTCGCCACGTTTATCTTTCATTGTTTAGCCTTGATAGGTTTTTCCATATGAGTCTAAGTTCCAGGTGAACGCGAAGACATTTGACCTCTTCTTCTTCTGGTATTGACACACCATTCAGTGTAACTGGACGGAATTTTCGACGTCTCAGTATATACGTTATTTGTACATATTTTTGGTTGCTTACAGCAATTCTTTACAAGCTTAGTATTGAGTCCAAGAAGCTCCTGCAGGTACTACGAAGCTTCAACAACCTTCAGCGCATTTTCATTGGCTTGGGTAATATTCTAGCCAGAGCATTGCATTGTATATGTATGAAAGAGTTTCATACATTTTGCTGGTAAATTTTAAATGGTGATGCCATCAATTTTGTACGAATTTCGGCTTAGGAAATTGTTAAGCTCTGTCTGTTTAAGATACACTGATGACGCAGCGTTTTCAGTTTCTCACAGTGTGGCCTTGTTAAGTAGATCCGTAACTTCTCTAGGGTCTTTTGACCAATATGTAGGTTTACCGGTGTTGAATATTTCTTGCATATGTAAAGCTCCTTATCCTCCAGGATTGCAGCTTTCAATCATTGATGCTTTCAATTGAAGGGTACATCTATTCTACTAAAAAGCAGTTGCCGAGACTTTGACAAAATAATTCAATGTCATCTACCATCAAAGATGATCTTGGTGGACCATATATCGCGGATACAGATATTTCAGAATGCATTCATTAATTATGTATTGTAGCTAGATTTTTATTTTCTTGTACGTTTCCTTGGTTAGAGTATTTAAGTTCTTTAATTCAACAGCTGTTTTGATCGGTTCGAGTGGAGTGGAGTGGAGTAATGCAATTTTTGAGTTACCAATCTGAAATCTCTCTTGCTTAAACTGGAATGTGTGATATTTTGCTTTATCATTTTTTTAGTTCCTAATAAGCTCTCTGCATTTCTCAGATGTTTTACCGTTATTCTTACTTGTTTGTCTCAAATATCGCTGATATTTATTTACGCACTGAATCGCTTCATTGGACGTCGAGGTCTACCTGGGATTTTTTATTGTGATATTTCAATCAATATTGTTGGCAACAACACAGCACTAAAGGGTTTACGCAAGCAGATTTTCAAAAAGGCTAACATCGATGAAGCAGTTTCGTATTGTACACAGAATGCTATCAACTTCAGTTTTATTCCTCCTCGGACTCCTCATTTTGGAGGCTTATGAGAGCCTGCGGTAAAGATGGCTAAGGGCCATTTGATGCGAAATCTTGGTCATGCGAGATAGAAGCAGTTAGGAACTCACAGACCTTGTGTCCACACTCTTCCAATCCCAATGATTTAGGTATGCTTACTCCTGGACACTTTTTGGTCCGTACTTTCTTGAAGGCCATTCCTGAACCAACCAAAATTGATGATACTGCGTAATTTTATTGCCAAATTTGGTAGAGCCAATACTAACGCTCGAACAAATAGTTTGTCGGATACCGTAAACCTAAGAGGCCAATAAATAGCCAATAGCATGAGATTACAAAACTTCGGTTGAACAATTATTGAGCTGGCAGGGAGAATATTAGTTGCAAATACCTGTAAAGAATGGTTTTTGATGCTACATTTAATGATTATACCAGGGTGACTTAATATTCTTTAAACGACTGAGACTAAAGGGCCAAGGTAGCATACAGGCTGAATTAGACATAATTAATTGTCTAAGGAATACAACTGTCAAAACAATTGAAAATAGTTGAAAAGAAAAAGTTCGATGCCGATTTGATGTCAGTGTAGCCTTCGAGAATAGACCAATTAGTTTTTGTACTCGTTTTTTTTTTTTCTTTCGTTTTTTATGGCAAATTTATGGCGGAAAGTATTTTCTTATTTTTAACTTAAAGAAATAAGAAGAATGAGTATAGTTTAAATATCAAAATTCGAAGGCTTGATCTCTTATAATTTCTAGGTTGTGGTTATTTACGCGGCTGGCCAAACAGATGCACAAGATCGATGGGGCTTTTGACGCTGATCAAAATTCTAGCCTCTTGGCTGTTACATAGATTTGTAAAAATTGTCCTCTGGAGTTCTAGCAAAAGTTGCACGCTTAAATGCTCCACTCTGCTCCAGATTCTTTGTTGCTTTGTGCAGTGTTCAAAAATAAACAAAAACAAAATACTTTTTTATATCAAATCAGTTCTGTATTTCGTGCTTCAGCTAGATCATCTTTGAACAAATACATTTCTATGAATTCATCGTAGAGTTTGTCACGCAATCTCAAATTTTGTTCACTTTTAATTTCGTTTAATAGCTCCAATAATTCCAGCAATTGTTCATTCTCAACTGAAGGATTTGGAAACTGTTTGCAATACTTTGTCGAGTGTAATTCAAAATCTTGCATAAAATGTAAATATAAATTATCAAATTTTGTTAAATTTTGCTTTTTGTAAATAAAATCATTTGAAATTAGTTGAAAGTGAAACATTTGTGCTGCATTGGTGTCGGAAGTTGTTTGCTGCTTCTGTAGTTCCACAATTTGTGCACTGGACCATTTGAACTGTTGCAGCAGTTGACGTTTGTGTGCAAAATTTCTTGTTGCATTTGGTACTGCCTCCAATTCTAACAGATATGCATCAATTATGGGCTCCATCGACTGTTTTAGTTGATGATTTGTAAGTTCCGAGCTAAGATTCTGATAGACACAGCGTGTGACCTCCAATGCATCATCGAGTGTCTGTAGCACAAGATCTTCTATTTGTAATAAAAACTCCTTTGTCTGTGTCACTTCTGTGATATTCTGTTGTGCATGCGTCAACTGTAAGAGTTTTTACAAAAAAATGTTTCAATTCTGAAGCATTGCAAATACAGGTTCTTTACTTACCTTTAAACAACTAAAACTCAATATTATTGGTAGCAGCCGCAACGGGCAGCTGTGCATGCACAACATCTTGCCACAAATTCTGTTGCCATACTAAAACTAGACACGAGTATAGCGTTAAGCACTTAAGCAAGTTCAGCTAATTGCTCTTTTGTGAAGCCAAAGTCGGTTGTAAGAATGATGAAAAAAAAAGAGTATAAAAAAAAGTATATTTTACATAGCGAAAAACTTGCCTTCGCAACACCTGAGCCACATGCAACAACTATGCAAATCCATGCCACAGCTCATAAGCATATATCCGCCGACTTCAGTTTATTGCAAGATCAAAGAAAGATTTCGCCTTATGCCAAATAAACCTGTTATGACAAACAAGAAGACTTTCCCTAGAAGATGTTGTCGTCGGACCCTCATCTACTACTGCACAGACTCTATTTTAAATGCGCTTCAATGCAACTTGACATTGACAAATGCTGCCGGGGGAAGTGAGTGCAGCAGCAGAGGCACTAAAATGGTGTGGCGTGGTGTGGTGTAGTTTGCTGCGTTTGTTGCATTTTATGATGCAACATGTTTCCTAACTTCAAATTTCGTGTCGCTTCAATTGACTCAACAACTCCCTGCAATCGAGCTGCAGGTATATACATGTATATAACCAGACAGTGCTCACTCCCTCTTCTAGTTTTATGCATGCATTGCAATGGAGTCAATGCCTGCCAAGTTGCTTTTTGCAAGTTGCAACTGCAATTTTAGTCAGCTGTATGTGCATACATATATGAAGCTGCACATGTGCCCATCTCATGTAGCATGATCACAGTTCTATTGACTGTCTCAAAGTCTCCGTCTCCACTGAAAGTTCATTGATCTGTGTCTCAAGTATCTGTGGTTAATTTGTCTGTCTTTGAAGTTTTGCAGTAAACTTATTATGCAGCTTAATGCTTGTGTCAAAGAAATGACCAACTGAATTTAATTTTATATGAAAAAGAAAACATCTCCATTTGTTTGAAATTCGCGCAGTTTAACTGACGGGTAAGAGGGTATATTAGTTTGTGCAAATATTTATTACTGCCAGAGTTAGGCATTGCATTCCCTACAAAGTTTATATATTCTTGATCGGCATGGAAAGTGATTTGAATAAAAAAAAGGATACTTCAAAAGGGCCGGTTTTAATTTCTGCAGACATTTTTAATCAACTTCAATATCAAAGTTGTTGTTATCAGAGCTGTGGCTTCGATGGATCTACTGTATATGCTATGCACGAACAGCGATTCGTTTCAAAGGAAGCGTATAGGCATGATCATTCTGTATTTGTCAAAAGTCTTATACCATCTAAACTGTTCAAAGCAGAAAAATCAAACTTTTTTTTTGCTAACCGATATGAAACATTTAATCTCTTTTCTTAGTCTTATTTTATTGCTGATGGATAGACTTTATTTTTGGTGGAATGAACATTTTCTCTTTTGCATTTTCCGCTGATGAATGCAGCATCGATCAAGTTGTCTAACAGCTCCTTCGTGGCAAGTTTTATTCCAACGCATAAATTCAGTGCTCCCAAGTTAACGTGGAGTGAACTAAGAGCCCTAGCAACAGATAGAAGTCGTTGGAGGTAATTTGTTTTCGCCCTATGCTCCAACTAGGAGTAATACTTTAAGTTATAAAAATTAAAGTATTAAGGATTTAAGAAAAAGGTAACTTTAAGTTTTAAAATCTGTGGTGGCCATTCCAGGTTGATTCCATGAGTTGAGAGCCTTAATTGGATAGTACAGTTGCAGAAAAAAATTTTTATTTTGTCCTATTCGTTAATTTTCACGTGGTCAGAATATACAATTTGGTTCCTCATTTTTATCTAACCTGAAAAAACTTGCTTTTTTAGTAACAGCTTCTTCTGAAATCGATTTCAAATAGTAAATCTGTTTATAAATTATTTTTAAATTGTTTTTATTTCGATAGCTTTTGATCGAACAGTTCCAAAAACATAAAATAAATTTTTAAAGAAAATTTCTTTTAAATTCTGTAAATGGTATCAAAAATCACGAATTTTCGTAACTTGGACAGTCCGAGCGAAGTATGCAACGTTCATTGTCATCTAAAACGTATCCCCATTTGCAAAAGCATCTTCTGCAAATTATTTTCATTGCGCACATTACAATAACATCTGGTTTTCTTCTACAATTAGCTGGGCAAGCTCCTCCACACCTCCATGTTGCATTTGTGCCACAGTCTTGATCTGGAATGCCTTCCACCCAAGAGTAAGCAGTAGCCAGAAAAATAAGTACTAACCACGTAGTATAAATTAAATGTTTATTCATTTCTTCGTTGAAAATTGATAGACTACGCCTGAAAACAAATTAAAACTGTACGAGCTAAATTTTGGTTTGCTGTTTTTATTTTAAACAAGTAAGAAATTTTTTGTCGGGCCTAACCGACTGTAAGAGGGCCTGTACCAGTACACAAACACATTAACAAACACATTAAATGTTTCCCTAGCTTATGAACAAGCTTATGACCACTTCTCACTGCGCGAATTAGTGTCTTATATATGCATGAAAAGAAAAGGGAGGACGGAAGTATCATAGGTCGTTCAAATTCAATTGCTTATAAAATCGTCATTTATTAGGCCCTGTACCGAAGGTACAAGAGCCTATTGGTTTTGTGCAAATGTATGTAACAGATAGAAATAATGGTCGGATACCCCCCAAGTTACCCCCATTATGGTCAGGAGTGATAGAGGAGTCAATATAGACATGTCCGTCTGTCCGTCAGTCCGTATGAACGAAAGGATCTCGGAAACGGTAATAGATAGAGACTTCGTGTTTTTTGCATTCGACTAGGACTGCTCCGGAATTTTACAAGTTTAATTTTAAAATTTTGCCCCTCCCCCCTTCCCCATAAAATCACTCCCAAGGCTAAAAATTTCTTCGGCAAAAAAATTGAGTATATCAGATATCGTCCCTCTTAGCAAAAATCCAAAAAGTTCATCAAAGTCGGATAATAAATGACGATTTTATAAGCAATTGAATTTGAATGACCCCCCTTTTCTTTTCATTCATATTCGTCATTTTGTTATAAGATCGGGAAACATTTAATGTGTTTGTTGGGCGACCTGAACTGGTACAGGGCCTCTTACAGTCGGTTACGCCCGACTGAAATTTCCTTGTTTAATATACGATTTTGATGAACCTTGCTTGATTTTGGCTTAGAATGACGTTATCTTAATACTGGTGATTTATTGGGAAGGGGGTAGAGGCAAAGTTTTAAAATAAATTTGTAAAATTCCGGAGATGTCCTAGTCGAATGCAAAAAGCACGAAGTCTCTATTAACGTTTCCGAGATCCTTTCGTCCATACGGACCTGGCTATATCGACTCCTCTATCACTCCTGACCATAATGGGGTTAAATTTGGGGGTCTCCTACCATTATTTCTACCTATTGCATACATTTGCTTAAAACCAATCGGTACAGGGCCTAAAAATATTTGAGTTCGTCAAATGTTCTATGAAAAAATATTTAATCGATTCGTAACCGCTAATTTGGTTTAATGTCATTAGAACCTCTTTAATTTTTTTATACACTTCACTTAATGTGCTTAGAAAATAAGTTATATCACAAAGTTGGAAGTAACCAGAAGAAGTAATCAGAAACTCCATGGACGAATGTGTCCATTAAATCTCTAAAAAATTAAATCTATAAAATAGTTTGAAAGGCTCTCGCAAGGAACAAAAAACCTCAAATTCAAAACTTTCTTGCCAGTGCTGGTCATGATGTATCGTTCTACTATTTTTGGTAGCTTAGAAGTCGTTCTAAGAAACTGGCTATACGGAAAATTTCTAATCAATGATTTTGATGCTATTCCAGTCAGGAGAAGATAGAAAACTTTGCCGAAATTTCGGAGAGCAGATTTGTACCGTTTGATCTTACATCAGGCGACTCGAGAGTTTCGATGCAATCACGGCTTGAGTCTCCTCATCATACGTCCCTGCCAGCAGATTAGGAAGTTGAAGAACTAGGAAATCACCAGGTGAAGATCTCTTGGATAACAAGACGCTAAAACAAGTCACTAATAGAGAACTGTTATTTATAGTCTTGCTCTTTATTATGGTCCCTAAGCCCCAGGAGCACTATTTCCGCCCTTGAAGCAATGGAACATAAGTAATATTCTTTGGCTGTGTTCACGATTATTTATCAAGTTTTTGACAGGATATGGCATTGTGATTTTCTGAGCAAGCATAGTGAAGATGATATTTTAATTGCTACCTATACGTTGGCATTAATGCTAGATAATGTGCAAATGCTATATATCCAACCAGAAGACGCTTTTGCCCTTATATAACGTTGGCTCCATCTTGAAACATGTTTGTGACCATAAATACCTCGGCGTCATACTGTGTAGAAGGCTTGCGTTCGCGAAACAGGGTACAATGGTGCAGCAAACTGTTTTATCCAAAGCTAACAAAATGGCGTTTTTGCTAGTCCCAAGAGATGAGCTATCTCTATCAAATAAAGTGACCATTTATAATTCCATTCTGAATCCTATATAGAAGTAAACGCTTCAGGTCTACAGAGTTGCCGCCAAGTTCAACTGGCACAATATCCAAGTTGCTCAAAGAAAAGTATTAAGAGTATTGCATGGTACATGCGCAGCAGGAACATCGGAAGGGACTTAGAAGACCCTAAAATTTTGAACGTCATTCAGGCACAAGCGAGGAGGTATATGAAACAAGTTGGGTGCCATTAAAATGCGCTGACACGACAATTGAATGCGGAAAGTCAAAGTCCCACAGCCAGAAAGAAAATATTAAAACGGCGTCATCCACAGGAACTTCACAGTAGCGCCCTTCTACATATGTAATGCTTGTAAATATTACTTAAAATTATTTAATAATTAAAAAATAAAATTAAAACGTGTTCTACCTTTCTTTGATGGTATTGCTGGGTTCATATTTATATACCATTTCAAATTGACTTAGGTGTAGACAATCAAAACTTCATGGATAAATTCTATAAAATTATTAGCTGACTGTTCTTCAGGATACAGCGAACAGCATAAATATCGCCAATGTTTGTTATATTTACCTCTGAAGAACTTATATGGCTTATATTTATATTCATGTTCGCAATAACAACATTTGCATTGTTGATTGAGTTATTAAAGATGGCAACGCCGCCATTTCTCACAACAGAACGTTTAAATTCTCAATTGTTCCTTCTTATTTTAGTACATTTCAGAGAGGAGTACAAATTTGAAATTGTGAACATCCTTATCGTTCAGATCTGCAACATGCTGTCGAAATTAATAATTAATTAATAAATTAATAACCCTCTATGTGTAGTGGTAAAATCCATCAATGATGCATCAATCAATGATACTACATGAGACTTGTGGTTGATAATTGCAGCTGCAGAGATAACATCGTTTAGCTACAATTGTCATGTTACTATTCAAGGAATAATCGACGAACTTTGGGCGATTGGCACTGCTAACTAACTGAGCCCGCGTCTCGTAAAGCCAAACTGTTCACACTTGTCTTATGGATCTTACTTCTCTTGATTCCTTTACCATGCATACCTCAAATGGATGCAGTCAATTTCATGTATTTTCCGTGGCTGGTTCCGAGGTCAAAATATACAATTTGGTTCCTCATTTTGATCTAACCTCAAATTAAATTGCTTTTATAGCACAGAAATGCACCATGTAAGAATTGACTAGTCTGGTTCGTCGGACAGAATTATTTCTGAAGTATGTTTACAATAAAAAAATTACAACTTAATCTGGAATCGATTTCGAATAGTAAATCTTTTTTCTTTATTTTTTAAATGTTTTTAAAAAATAAACTGTTACAGCAGTTCCAAAATCCAAAAATAAATTTTTTTTAAAAAATTCCATTTAAATTTTGTAGTCGGAATAAAAATTCACGAAATGCATGCAACATTATGGATTCATGGAATTTTCCAAACTTGGACAGTCCGAGCGAAGTATGCATCGATTATTGTCATCTAAAACGTATCCCCATTTGCAATAACATCTTTTGCAAACTATGTTCAATGTGCAAAATACAATTTTACCCGGCGCTCTTTTACAATTATCTGGGCAAGCTCCTCCACACCTCCATGTTGCATTTGTGCCACAGTCTTGATCTGGAATGCCTTCCCCCCAAGAGTACGCAGTAGCCAGAAAAATTAGTATTAGACACGTAGTATAAATTAAATGTTGATTCATTTCTTCGATTAAAGTTGATAGACTACGTCTGAAAACGAATTAAAACTTTACAAGCTAAATTTTTGTTTGCTGTTTTTATTTAAAAAATATTTGAGTTCGTAAAATGTTCTATTAAAAATATTTAATCGATTCGTAACCGCTAATTTGTTTCAATGTTATTAGAACCTCTTTCATGTCTATTATACACTTCACTTTATGTGCATAAAAAATTAGTTAAATCACAAAGTTTGAAGTAACCAGAAAAATTAATCAGATACTCCATGAAGTATAATACTGTGCTGTAGAGTATATATTCAGCTCTCCTGAGTTGCTTATTAGACTCTTACTCAAATCAAATATATTTTCTTAAAATATTTATAACCAATTACTGTATGACAATTAACACTTATAATAAGATATGTTATTGGCACGAGCCTGTGGAACTATTCATGGCTTTTATTCTGGCCCAACTACATGCCATAAACATGATTGAAATTGGATAAATTCAAACGGCGCCAAATATTTGGCAGATAAAGTGTTGAATTCTTATTAAACAAGTAAGAAAATACAGTCAGGCGTAACCGACTGTAAGAGGCCCTGTACCAGTTCAGGTCTCCTAACAAACACATTAAACGTTTCCTGAGCATATGACCAAACACATGACCACTTCTCACTGCTCGAATATGAATGAAAAGGAAAGGGGGTCATTCAACTTCAATTGGTTATAAAATCGTTATTTATTATCCGATTTTGATGAACTTTTTGGATTTTGACTAAGAGGGACGTTAACTTTATACTGGCATACTCAATTTTTTTTTGTGCCGAAGAAATATTTCTCCTTGGGGGTGATTTTATGGGGAAGGGGGGGATGGGCAAAATTTCAAAATAAACTTGTGAAATTCCGGAGCAGTCCTAGACGAATGCAAAAAACACGAAGTCTCTATCTATTACCGTTTCCGAGATCCTTTCGTTCATACGGATGGACGGACGGACAGACAGACAGACGGACGGGCATGGCTATATCGACTCCTCTATCACTCCTGACCATAATGGTGGCAACTTTGGGGGGTCTCCGACCATTATTTTTACCTGTTACATACATTTGCACAAAACCAATAGGCTCTTGTACCTGCGGTACAGAGCCTAAAAAAACATATGTGGTACAATCCGATATGATACAGCAAGATCTGCAGTATACTAATCAGGAACTGCCTACAGCGACATATCCTATAAGCATATACTCAAACCTATTTACCCTGAATGCGGGACGAATCTCTCAATATAACACCTTTTGGATGAGAGCACTCACCACCAAAATACTAAAGTTAGCTTATTTGGCAGGTGCAAAGTATCCAGCCTATTAGTCAACCTAACAAAAGAAACACCGAACAAATAATTCAATTTCAGATGGACTGACTAACGGACGGATGGCCAGACGGAATTTCCAATATCAACATGGCCTTTGCTGAATAAGAATTATTCTTTTTTATTAAGTTTTTATCATTTGAACTAACTATTAACAACAGTATTTATTTTTCCAACATAATTTCATATAATCCATACTTCCCTATTTAAGGAATAAATAAATATTTTACACGCAAAATAAAAGTCTTTATTTATTCTTTAACAAACCTCGTATTATACTACATACACTTAAAGTAATTACATAATTATTTTATGCATAATCAAAGTTCAAAGTTTCTGCTGAATATTAGCCAAATGCACAACTTAACAGATTTCGCACGCGTTTGACTTTCATAATATCATGTTCCACCAACTCTATTCAAGTCGAGAAGCGCTTTTGATGCACAGCATTCACCACAAGACCTCAAAGTCAAATGAAACTGCGGCAATAGTAGTTGGAAAAGTAACTTCTGCAATACGTTTCCGTTTATTGTTTTCTTTAACAATTAACACTTCAAATGCAACTAAAACAATCAAAATGTTTGCGGTTGTGCAACACAACTCAAACTTTGCATTTATCCAGGTCGGTATTCACTTCAATCTGTGCTGCCGTACAGGAATACAGCATTTTGAGGCTTCAGTGAAAGATTGTTGTGCGTAAGTAACAAGTTGCCTGAAGAGCAGAGAAGTCGTTGATGATGACATTCACAGTTTGCCTTTGAGGTTGTTTTACAATTACATAACAGCTTCCAGACTTATACGTTTAACTCAATCCTTTGGAATTTTTCATATTTGCACACTGAGCACGCTCTTAGATATTCAATTTTCATTTGTTCATTTGTAAATAGAAACAAAATTTTAATGTAGATATGTATCTAAATAGGAGAATATGATGTGTTGTGTGCAGGTTTATGGTTCAAATTTTTTTGTACGCTATACACATTTATTTCGTTTTGCCTACTTCAGGAATTATGGGAGGATAGTGAACTTATGCAAAATTACTTGCGGACTTAAACGTAAGAATTTACATCTATTATTGGCCCTAAAACCACATTGCATATCTTCTACGAAGAATTGGTTCTAACACATATGCGCTTAAAGCAAGAACTGCTCGGTCTGCCTTAAGAACAAAAAGTTAAAGATGAAATATAAACGAACTATAAAACACTTTGTTGGTTCAAAGATCTTTACAATCTTAGACAAGGGTGTAGGTGACCATCCAAGCTAAACATAAAAGAAATCGTATATTATAAACTACCAAAAAAGTTAGGCGCACCTTATGGACTAAAAGAAATCTCTTGCAAAAACATGCAAACGTTTAGAGTCTGGACGAACTCTAGTGAAGCAAGCCTCGAACTACTGCTTGGAACATACTCTTCGGTATTACATACGGTTGCTGTGCAGAAGTTTGACTAAGATATAGAATCTGGGAGTATAAACGATAGCCAGAATCATGGAGGCATCATGAAGGAAGACTAATTAAGGATGATGTTACTTTTCTTAATAAATAACAAACGATCAATTCTTTTGAAAGCTCTAGACTAACTTCATAATCTCGGATGGAAATTTCATGCAGCTCATCGTGCCATACAGAGTCAAAAACCGCTGTGCAACATCAACCATGCCAATGGATTTGGACATCGGAAAGCTGTTTTGTACATACTGACTAGATTGCATTAATTTTCCCTACACTACTTGCTCATGAAAGATCCTGACTGACTATAGCAGGCTTATGGACTGATAGGCAATTGGCCGACTTATTTTGCTGATTCAGGCTAAATGATTGTGCTGGAACTTTTTTTTCTTTTGTTGCTGTAGAAGCGGAAGAGACTTTATAGTGGAGTACGAGAGCGATGTTCCGGAACTTATCTGTCATCGTTTCTTTAGTTAGTTGGATTATCTATATGAATAGGGTTCATGTACTATATACAGATAGGGCGAGAGGGGTTCTTACTTTCAATTAAATCTTCAATGCTTCTAGTACTTATTCACGGATCGGCGAATAGGGTTTTTGAGTATCTCTAACTGAACTGGATGGTGGTACACAATCCAACATACTATATCATGGCTACGTGTGATCTCTCCTTACACGCACATCTTATCCAAATGAAAAGAAGTAAAATAAGTATTCGTACTGAAAGAGTGTAAGCCCTCTCGCGCAAACTCGAAGGACTTTAGGATTTATTGGTCGAACATAGTTTCTATTAAAATCTTTTGAAATATTGTTGTACATACATATTCGGTAAAACATCATCAGTTTTATGGTAAAACATCATCACGGTTTAACAGGTTCAAATCAACGGTAAAGCCCTTTCAATCGCTTGTAGCTACCATCGAGAACGCGTTAGAGGCCAAGGAATATCGACATGCTTCGACATCAAAGGATTTATCAACATTATAACAGATGTCGGAGCTGACGCTTTTCTAATGTAGTTGATCCGTGAATGCTTAATAGCCGAGCGGTGTTTTCGTCTTAAATTTTTCGGAACTTATAGGCACACTTCAAGGGCACAATTAATAACTGTTCTGACGCATGGAATCTAAGGGACAAAAGATGACGCAAACGACGCATACAAAAGCAAGATTTCCAAAAACATTATTTAACCTAATTCAGTCCCATTAATAACAATCTCAGGTTCCTTCAGTCTAGTAGTAAATCCAGCCAAGACGGAATTAGTCTTTACATTGGGAAATGCAAAAATCCAGTTCTCATACCCCCTAAAATTAACATAATATGTTTCTTATTTAGTAGTAGTTCCAGTTATTTAGCTTTGATTCTTGATAGGATGTAGTTTATTGGCTATATACGACCGATTTTGCTCTACGAAGTATGCTTACAATGATCAGCGCCAAGGAGGAAATCACCCTCACATAAAATGCACGAGGTTCATTGTGCAGAGGTCTGTACTAGTGCAACTCGATACACCACACCGACGAACGTACTAAGCATCTACTTCCATATATACCGCCTCAACCACATTGTTAAGCGACAGCTACTAAAGTTATATGATTAAAGAAATCTTCCACTTGGTGCTGTGGCAACACTGGACACTCAATTGCGTCGTCACAGAATAGTGCGTGCCGTCTACAACTATTTTATGTATTACATAGTCTCGATCACTATCATATTATAATGGAATAATTACCCACACTACAAAGGGAATGCCACAAACTTCTTTTACCGTCTTCTCCTGTGATCTAGGGATCCTTCGCTCTTCTTAACTCACAGATCATTGAAGCGTCTACCAAGCTGATGAGTTAGCTATGATGACTTAGAATCCACCTCATCTGGGTATCAGGTCACCAAGCCATTAATACATGTTTAAGGTACATGAATGGGGTTAGAGGTGCTGGTGTCTTTTCGAAGGAACTGACAACGCATCTTTAAAACAGCCTACTCCAATGATGTAGCGTATTTCGATTAGAGATAAATTCGTTCTGGCCGTCGGTTAAACTGATGAGCGCAGATTTTAACATAATCTGGATGTTGACTTGAGTTGTTAAAAGGTACTGGAATATTATCGGTATTGCCTTTCAGCAATCGTCCACATTTAAAACTTCTGCGGTGCGGTGATAAAGATGAGCTGTGATGTATTCAAAACTTTGTATGTGATTGACCCGGCTTTCTGAGAAATCACCCGATTTCTCTTGATCATTTTTTTGTAATTCTTATAAATCTGGAAAATCAAGGTGTAGACAGCGAGAGAGAGGAGAGAAATCACAGAGCACCAAACCTATTAACTACCCCCAACAGGCATTACAGTGGGTCCTCTAGCCTCTGGGTGAATTTGTACCAATCTTCTTTGATTTTTGCGATGTTAGCTTCAAAATGGTTTGCGGGGAAATTTGGAGCAAGGTCCAAGGAAGAATCTTTTATACAGCGCTCGGGAAAGAAGTATATGGAGACCACCTAAAATTTCGTTAGCGTTTGTGAGTGACAGTATATCAAAAATGCAGTATTTTTATTTTCAGAGATTATAGACTGTGTCTGAATTACGAAACAATGCCAAAGTCCATTCGGAGTTTATAAATCAGGAATAGTAAGTTTTTGGATCTTTACACATAATTCTCAAAAGGTTAAAAAAAATAATAGTTTATCGAAAAATTCGAATATAGAAATTAAATAAAGGTAAATCACCAAATCAAACCAGCTTCTTGCTGACCGACTACCTGACCAATAACAGCGTCGTAGTTGTTCGTAAGCTGCATTCAGACCCGACGCGGCCAAGATAAATATTTTCTAGTATCCTAAAGTGAAATTGAATCTCAACGTACGCAACCATGGCAGAGGGAAAGAGGCGTCGCATACTTTTCTTCGTTCTCTTAGTGTGTAATATTTATATCCTGACTTCGTTTCCACCAATTTTATATTATGAAATGTTTGGAAATGGTTAGTACAGAAGAGCTCCTTTCTTTTTGACGATCAAAGGCATATATTTCAATTGATTTTTTCAAATTGCATGATTACCTGCCAAAAAAAAAAAGGATTACTAAATTGAAAAGCCTTAAACTTTCTTGTGGAATGATATTGGTAATTTCTTATTAGATTAATGTGGATGATGAGGATCTCTATTAGAAGATGCGTACTGCAAAAGGGATATGAAAGAGGTTCGTAGCCATGACACCTTCTCTTTTTCACCATTGAGCTATCGCTATATGCTGGAGCAGATATAAATGTCCGATTTGTGGATGGGAGTGAGACTGTAGTCCAATTAGATTGCAGTTTCAGTGCAATGTAATGAGTTTTATTTTTTATATATAAATCGGGTTAACTTTATTTGCAATCTATATATATAGGACAATCAGCAAATTTTAAGGGAAACAATTGATAATGTATTGGTAGAGCCGTTTTGGTGTAGAAATGAGGGAGTGTTGGGAGATGCGGAAGGGGTTGCGAAAATAAATGAAATAATTAAAATAAATGTTTTATTGCCTGCCATGAGTAAGACTAAGCGGGTCGATGGCATGAGTGTTGGTGTGCCTACTGAATCGATCAATATAGGAACTACTTAGTCTGAAAACTACCTGGATGAACTCAGGGCACACTGTTGGTATACAATATTTGCGGAATGGAGATAATTCTGAAAGCAGTGTTTTGAAATTTTTGAATAATAGTGCAGTTGCTCCAGCTGGCAGTGCTCCAGATCGAAATTTCGTAAGTCAATGTAGGTTTTATTATTGCTTTGTATACTGGAAGGTTGCTCCTCAGCCTGAGAGTGGATCTTCGACCTATAAGCCATTATTGCTTTCTAAGCCTTTCGTTTAGTTGTGTTATTTTCCCAGATAGTTGGCTGTAGCGCTGCTTGAAATGGCTGTTTCGTTGAGATAAACTTGGGTCAATGCTCTTCTCAGCGAGAAAGTCGTTTGAGTGGACTTCTCGGGGTTCACCACAATGTTCCACCTCTTAAGCCATGTATTGGTGGTATTGAGCTGCCATTGAAGGATGGCTGTCGTCGTGTCGTCGGCATACATTGCGACCAGCTGCTTATCATCCTTGATGATCGTCTCAAACGAACATTGTTAGACGGTTCTAATGCTGCTTTCAGTTACACATTTTCAGATACTTTCTAAAAGCGTTACAAAGTTCAAAATAAAATTAATATACTCAAATAAAAATAAATTGTATTGCAAGCAAATTAAAAATACTGACATTCGGACAGAAAGGGAACATTTTTGTGTACTTCCGGGTGCAGTTCAACGTCATGTATACAAAATGCTGCCCTAAGCTATTGCTAAATAAAATCTGCAATTGCAAAGGAAATCTCTTTTTGAAACAAAAACGGTTTTGTTTATTTGAATGCTGAGTACTGCCTCATGTCCGACATTGATGAATATAAAAACATGCTAAGTAAACATGTAAATGGAAATTCCATTAGGAAATGATGCATTCTCGAAGTTTTGTATCTGTTGATGTACACGTTATGCAGTTTGTTTTGTAAATTTAGTTGCACTGCTACCACAACAGAGTGCCGACAGATTAAAATGTTTGCTGTTATAGAAAATCTATGATGTGTAGGCATGTACTTAGGTTGATTTAGACCTTTGTAAAATAATTTGTGCAATAAAGTATAAAGTAAAGAAATTGAATATGGCTGCAAATTACTTTGTAGTAAATAATTGAAGTTCAAGTTATTATACGTTTAGAATGAAATGCATATCGAGTAAAGTATTAGTTAGTATCTAGTAAACATTTAAATGCAGAAATTTCAAGTTAAAATAAATTTTATAGCAAACACCAAACGCATGTATCGTTGCATACTCGTTGCACAAATAAAGCCTTATATCACATATATCCCATCGCAAAAACGTGTTTCTGTTAGCTAATCATATTAAATAAACATCTTTTGCAAGCTTTCAATCGTGTTATCAAAAATTGCTTGGCTTCCATACATGCGCCGAATTCAATAGGAAGCAACAAACTGTATTGCGTTCTAAAATTTCAATGATAGCCGCATGAATGCAGGAAGGAAGCTGAAAATCTGATTTCTAGCCAAAAGAAGCAAATTTTTTTCCGCACAAATAGTTTGTAAAATGTCAAAATTTCAACAATTGTTATTTTCTATATTGGTAGAGAATTTAATATGCAAGTCAGGCGCACGAGATATGATTTTGAGTTTGTTCGATTCAAAAACCATTAGGTTCAAAAACTCTGCCAGATAGCTGTGCTTCATGCTAACCAAGCAAGTTTTTGTCATATGAGCCAAGGGAAAAACCAGTCAAGGAGATCGTAACAAGGCGACAGACTACAAGCACCTTTGCAGTACATTCACTTACATGTTTATATGCTGGCTAATAGGAGTTCAATAAATGGGAAATAAATATATGCTTTCATCGTAAGTAATATATGTAACATAGTAAAGAGACCAACGAAAACCGCCTCAAAAAATTATATTTATTATAAAAAGAACGCTCTAGTAAAGCCCATCGTTCTGTATGTTTGTCTGTCTAAATGTTTATTGTGCCTTATTCCCACAATCTTTGAGATGTTGCTTTGAATGTTGGTAGGAGCCACTCATAAACAGAAGTTGATATGTGGCTACGATAGCTCTTAGACGCAAATGATGTTGATAAGCAGAGAGTGGAAACTAGCGAGGATCACTATGATCCATATGCCTGAAGATATTGCTAGCTCATATCGTTTTATAAGCCTTTTACTTTCACCAAATTTTAAAGTCGTTTGATGAAAAAGAGTACTGCAAAGAAGTTTTTGGGGACGTGCAGGAGCCTTTGACCGAGTATGGCCCCAGCGGGCTTTTAGCAAAAATCAAGGCTATTCTTCCATCCCCTTTCTACCGACACGGTCTTACTTGGAAGATGGTCATTTTCCAGTGCAAGTGCGAGAGAAGCTCTCAACTGTCCATCCCGTGAGAGGCGGAGTTCCACAAGGAAGTGTGCTGGGGCCGTTTCTGTACTACTTATTCGCTGCCGATCTCCCTGTCCCTGATGAGGATATAATGCTACCCGAGAAAGTCATATTGGCATCTTACGCAGACAACGTCGCAATTCTCTACAACGTAGACGTGCTGGAGAATTGGACCAACCGATGGAATATTAAATTAAATGCAGGGAAGTGCACAAATGTGTGTTTCACACTTAGAAAAAAATTCCGCCCCAGATTTGGCTTAACAACTTCGCCCTTGATGAAGCAAACGACGTCAAGTACCTAGCTGTGACGCTGGACAAGAGGCTTACATTTGCACGACGTGTCCTTAATTTGATATCTATATGTCGCTTCAGACTAAGGCAGCTCTTTTGTTCTCGCTGCAAGCAAGAAGTTTACAACTGAGCGGTGGCTCCTATTTGGAGATATGCGATACAAATATGGGGGCATCGCAGCCAAAGTCTTCATGAGATTACAGAGTGCCCCTGGTACGTCAGCAACACTTGAGAGACTTGAGGCTGAACACCATAGAACAAGAAATCATTCACCACATAAGCCGCTACAACTTCATGCTGGTAAATCATGCCAATAGGCTTGCAGGAAGTAGGCGTCCAATAAGAAGATCAAGAAGGACTTTTATTGGAGTCGGCGCAACACCTATAGACGGAGATGACTGTTAATAAATTTCAAAAACACTATCACAATAATTCGAATTATTTGGAGATTATAATAGAAGGTTGCGACATGATATGGTTATAGGATATACGAATTCTGAAAAATTATAAAAATTTAACCCTTGGATAACATAATCGAACCGGTGTCCAAGCGTGACTCCACTAATTGGGTTGCGTCGCGCCTAATGTACTATTTTTCGTTCGTCATCATTTTGTAACCAATCGAATCGAGCAGTTTACCGATTTGTCAGCTTGTCCACAGCTGACCCACAGCTGATAAGAGATGTGGTCATTCGCTGACAAAAAGATCGCGGGATTGGTCTATCATTGACGACCAAGATCATGACTCCGCGTACTTACTTGCGATCAAAATTATATCTTTTCCAAAACTACATAATAATGACTCTACGCTACAATTAGGTGCATTAGTAATAACTGCTTCTCGATTTGCATAAACGGTTCTATTAACATATTAAAAAAATCGTACGAAATCGTCTAACCCTGCCTATATCTTCTGTTGATATGAAAGGTCTCGAAGAAGTTACTTCTTACAGTGACAATGTTTTGAGTGTGGGATTTTTCTTACGAACAATCGATGCTAGTATTGTTCCTATCGGAAGCGGTTCTGAAATCAACAGATACCTGGCGTGTGTCCTTGTTAAATTCGCTGGTCATCTCCAGGACTTGGAGTAGTATTTATATTTGATCACTGCTCGCCCGTTTTTGGTCTGGTTCCGCACTGATATGTCATGGCTGCAGCCTATTATACAGTACTCGTTTCAGAATCTTAAATTTGATTTAAAGGTACGCCATGGTAATTGGCGTAAAAAGCAGGATCTTCTTTCTAAATAATAGGACGAAGAACACTGAAATTCCAATCGTTGCATATGCATTCATCAGACCATGTCTGGGATAAAAATGTCTGCATAGTCGAAGCTAGCCGCTTTATTATTGTAGTAAAACTTCTTTGAACGTTTTGAGGTCTAATTGGGGTATCGCGCGACAGGAGAAACGTTGAGTGAAAGTACAGAATGAAAGAGAAAGGGAAATACTCGCGCAGGATGTCTAACATAGTACATTTTCAACAATAGAGTGCAAAGTGAAACAAAACTCAAGAGTAGAATAGCATTGTAAGTCTGAAACATAGAGAATGAGTGCTTAGTTTTGTGCATGGTGAAATAACGATGGTGAAATAAGCATGATTTAATAATTACATTCCATGGATATGTCATGGTACAATAATAGAAGGTTGCGCAACTCCCCACCTATAAGCAAAGAGGAAATTTTCAGATATCAATTTGCAAATTTTACTTATTGAAAAATCAGAACAAAGAGCAACTATTTCGAGAGTGCATGCATGAAGAAGCGTCACTACTTATTATTACATGAATGTTCCTGGTGTGCACTCTAGTTGGCAACTTTTTGGTGTCAGTGGGACATAGCGTGTGCTCGCCTGATGAGTGACTGTGCAAGTTGTTGGTGCTAATGCAATGAAGCAGAGCACGATCCTTGGGTTTGATGAGCCTTGAACTTCACCTTAATTCTTAGCTTTGAAGTCACTGCTATTAAGGAATCTACTTCCAAGTTTATCAAAAAGCTGTGGAAAAAAAAAAGTTGTGCATCTTGTATTCATCTATCATCGTCGACTAACTAGCTCGGCGACTAACTGAGTTATCAAATCGCATTAATCGTTCCATAATTTCAAAACGACCAAGCTACATTGCAGCATACCACAATGTTTTGGCAACCAAAAAATGGATCTATTTCAGTCAATTGTTTCCAATATCTCGTGGCTCCATTTGTTAAATTATAACAAGGCACATATCTAGCATTTGCCCATTTAATTTAGTAATTCTTCAAATGAAATTGATTGCTTTTGATTTTTGCTTATGTTTATTTTACTGTACTTCGTTTCCTCTGTAAATCCATAAACATTTTAGTATTTCCTGTAGATTTTCTCAATTGCTGTCGTACTTTTGAACGCTCCCTCGCATGTCAATAAAAGGACCAGTGTAAATATTTAATGTTGTTGTGTGCCTGCAAGCAAGCTACGATTTGTGTAAGGCCAAGCATACATTTTTTCACAACAATTTTCAACACGTGTTTTGTGTTGTAAATAGAATATTTCTACTTACATATGTTTGTATATCCTTTGGAATTTTTTCTCTCGTTCTTGCAAACATGCATATCCTACACAGCCATTCAGATTTCAGACTTGGTTCATCCTTTTTCTTTAAGTTTCATTTTGGCAAATTTCGCATACGAATTGTGCAACAAATGTTGACCAACTAAGCTGACTGTTGCATGTCCTTAAGGTATTTTTGTCTGCCACCGACCCGACCCTTAAGTACGACAGTTTGCACGGCCGCACCATTTGTGTTATTATTATTATTCAAAAGACAAATATGTTGGCCTACTTTAAGGCGTTGTGGCAATGTTAAGCAAACATTTCTGGCACGTTTCGAGTGGCAATACACATTTCAGTTTTCGCATGCAATTCAATTTTCGGCTAACGTTGACACCCGCCACAAAAAAAATGTATATATATAAAATTCTATTGCCAATATACACAATATCCAGATTAGCCACAGTTTTCTTGTTGTATATTTGTTTTACATATCAGTGGAAATTGCATACTGCATAATCCATGGTTGGAGTTTTATAATTAATTTTTGGTCATGTTGGTTTTACAAAATTAGTTTATTGTTGATATACCGAGTTAGTTTTGCAACTTTTGACGTTTTTGGCAGACTATGCTGATTGATTTGCGTGCAGTTTTAATTATGAATTAGATTATAAAAACAATATTTTCTAATCAGTGAATATGCAAATTCTAATTTGAATCATAATTTTTGCCAATAAAATTTTAACAAATGTTTAATTGGAAATGAATTAAAAATGAAATCAATGAAGCGTTTGGTGTATGAATTCGTTTATACGTGATTAAAAATAAACAAGTTAAAATTATATAGTCGAGTTGTCAAATTAAATATATTAGACACACACCCTACACATTCTAATCATTAGACTCTAATGGGTGTGCAATCATAAAACACATTTCATAAAATGAATTATTAGTAAAAAAATCTATCTAATTGAATTTACTAAAGAACCCACTCATTCTGAGTTTTTTATGAAACAATTTTATTGATGTTGCTAGTTTTGTAGACATTCCAAATTGTGGTTACTTTACTTTAAACATTATCAAATATTCAGTTTAATATGAACGTGCAGACTGAAGCTGAACTGGACCCAAGCCAACCCCTACTGCTCAAAGATGTTTAAGAGTGTCAAATGTGTTATTAAACTCGCTAGTATGGACTGTCCCAAAAACAAAGATATCCCTCGGAAATGTACCAACTGCTCCGAGAATCATGCTGCCAGCTACAAGGCCAAACATGGAACTCAAACGGGCTTTCTAACTATCTATACGAACTTTCCATTTTTATTATGTCAAACAAATTTGACATCATGTGAATCTCCGAGACACACTTTACCAGCAGATCATACTTTAAAATCAATGTGTATGAAATATTCAGAGCAGATCATCCGACAAACAGAGCTCATGGCAACATGGATAACATTTCAGAGAACTCCATACAAGCTGCCAATATCAAAACTAAATGCATGCACACGGATCTGAAGATTACAGCAGTGTATTGTGCTCCAAGATTCAGTCAAAGAAGATGAACTTAAAAGGTTTTTCCAACAGCTTCGACCAAAATTTATTGCTGGAGGTTATTATAATGCCAAACACCCAGAGTGCGGCTCGAGACTAGCTAATTCCAAAGGCAAGCAGCTATACAATTGTGTCATAAATAACAAACAATCCACACTATCTACAGGCAAGCCCATATACTAACCTACGGATCCTCGAAAAATAACTGATTTAATGTATTTTATTGCTTATTCCGGTTTACCGCTGCATCATCTCCACATAATGGAACGTTTTGACATGAATTCGGACCATTCGACGTTTTAACAAAGCTGTCAACGAACTTAAGAAAAGACTGTTTAATCTAACAAATGAGTAAACCGCAGGATACTTATGAAACCCGGATCCCTTTTCATCTAATTACCAATATAGTCTTTGGAGGGAGACTAAATATCTAAAGCGTCTATCCAAGAGGAATGTAGTAATTAAAGACGGCAATGGAGTCTGGTGCAGATAGAGTAAGTATCAAGTTGAAGCATTTCCAAATCACATCAGCCACACAATATTTGCGACACAGGCACAGAAAAACAAGTTGATGCCTTTTTAAGCTCTCCATACCAAATGAGTCTTTCCATTCGTCAAATCTCTTTCACGGAAGTTCAAGCTTAAATATTACATATTAAATGCTATAAATATCCCGACTTCAACAAAATTCACCGAATTGTATCCGGCTAATGGCATATATTTTCAATGCTATGCTAAGGCTCGACTACTATCCAGGTCAATGGAAATGTGTCGAAGTTATTATGATGCCAAAGCCAAATAAGCCCGAAAACTGCGTCTCGGCACATCTTCCAATTAGTTTACTAGCAAGGTATTTGAAAAAATTCTGTTGAGAAGGATGTTGCCCGTTATGGAGGAACTTGCCATCACACCAGAACATTAGTTTGGTTTTAAAGAAGGGTATGGAACACATGAACAATGTCAACGCATTTTAATAGCCATCATGCATTTTAAAATAAGAAATGCTGATAAGTTGTACTTCTGGATGTGCAGAAAGCTTTTGACAGGGTCTGGCATTCAGGCATCCGTTACAAGATTTAAAAAAATTGCTTCAGGCTCAATATTATCTGCTAATAAAATCGTATTTAAGTAACCGTAAAGCAGCATCGTGCGAAATCTTCACTTCTACCTACTAACGCAATGTTCTAGGTCCAGTGTTTTATACCTTATTTTCAGCTGATATGCCTATATCAAGCGAAGTTCATATGACAACATTTGCTGATGACACGGCAATTATTGCAACCAGCAGCTCCTGCATAGAAGCTTTTCAACACCTACAAACTGAGCTCTGCATGATAGAGAAATGGCTAAGTGGAAAATTAATGTTAACTCGGAGAAATCGGTTCACATCGTCTTTGCGTTAAGCAACATCAATATACGTCGACGTAACCGATGACTACCAAAATTCGCATCAATATTTAATTGTTTATAGAGGAAGTTTAAGTGCAGTCCACTCAATAGCTCTACAGCACATCTAGTTCTACCCCACCCATTGGATAAATATTCAAATTGGAACACTAAAAGGGTTAGCGCTCTACAAAAAGCCGTTTAGATATAACTTGTCCGTCTGTCCGTATGAACCTAAAAGAACCATCAAGTTTATATATTTAGTTTCTCCTATTCCTTCTTCAGATCACTTGGACTGAACGAATGTGCCAACACCTCACTCTCCCGGTGTTGCCCGGCATAGAATTTATACACCAAGTGCGTCCCCAAATTTTCCTGTGTACGCTGTGGTCCGTCAAGGCAGCGTCCTAGGACCGTTGCTCTTCAACCTTTTCATTTTTGACCTACCATCTTCTGAGGGAGTCATATGAAACTACGGAGTAGGTCTAGTTGCGAGCGAAACTCTGCGCATAGCCTACAGAATAATCTTTCCCTATTAGAGGGTTGAACAAGGAGATGGAATGTCTAGATAAACAGTGATAAATGGAGCAACGCATGCTACACATTAAGGAGGATCACTCCTCCTACAGTACAGCTAAATGGAACTAGCTTACGTCAGTCCAATAAGTCCAAGTATCTTTAAAGGCCATATCTTGGCTAAAGTATAAACTAGCAGAACAAGAATACACAAACTGCAATAGCTTCTTTCCAACAGAAGTAGGCTGTCTCTGAGTAACAAAAGCACCATTTATATGCAGATTATAGCGCGATCTGGAAATATGGTACACAGATATGGTGTATTGCAGCCAAAACAAACTGAAGTAAAATTCAGACGATGCAAAACAAGGCAAGAATATTGGTTGTCCTTGGTATGTAAAAACTACAACGTTACACACATCAATGTTCCCCACATAGAGGATCAGGTTTCCATTTTCTCCAGTAGATATAATGAACGCCTGCTGAACCATTGAAACTGCCTTGCCAGAACCCTGGCGAATGCAACTTCTATTAATCGACTAAAACGCCGACATTACGGTCAGCTTTTAGTATTGTAGGCTGCACTTGCTACGAAGATGATTCAGATATTCTGAAAATTGTTTAATCTGTTGTTTATTGGATGATCTTCTTTATTTTCTTATTTTTTTATTATTATTATTTAAGTAGATCTATTATAACCTTCCTATCCTATAGTGCTGGTAAGTAAGTAAATTGTATAAGTTGATGTAACTTTTAATCAATATAATTTGTTGAGACACTGAACCTGTATAATAATTTCAGTAAGTCCAACTTGCTCATTGCGGTGAAGTGCACTTAGGTATAAGATAAATTATATGGTAGATCTGAATCCCTGAGTGTCACCCAATAAAAATAATTTTAATAAAAAAAAAAAAAATTTGAATATGATCTATTGAAAAAATGTACAAAGAAGTTCACCCAAAAATTGAATAACGTCAACCTAGTTGGTATCATTTCAAAATTAAACGTGGATCATTTTGATATATTATTTATCATGTTTATGTGTCTCATACTTACACAGGGGCTAGCAAACAAATCTTTACACACACGTTTACTGTCTCCTTTTAGAGTAAAAATTTTTCAACATCGGCGAAACATAGCCTCATAAAAAAATATGATGTTTGACGGTTAAAGTTCTCGCATATATAAATTGTGTGTCTCTGAGTGCGAATCCGATATAATTTTGAAGAAAAAATAAAAATTCGTTTTGACTCGAAAATGGTCACAAAGTATATTTCTATACGCTTTTCGACGTGTTTTGGAGTTATATATATGTTCAATGTAAAAACAGCAAATTACCGAAATTTTTTTTTAAATTAGTAGAAATATGAGGGTAATAGCGGGATACGAATTCAGCGACCCAAAATCCCTATAATGTTAATGTATAATGTTTGGTACACCAAAAAAGTCTGCATATCTAAATACGATGCCAATTTTATTTTGCAGAACAATTTTTTTTTTTACTCGAAAAAGCATTTTTTTTTTTTTATTAGGATCATATCTAAAGTTAATTTTATATATATATCGACACTGAGACCGAATTCGATCGAGAAAATATACCTTTTTTGAGTTAAATAATTTTGAATACTAAAACAGTCGAACTCAACTTTTTGTAAAATAGTAGAGGACCTCAACTATAGCTCGTACATATGTTTCTAATTATATTGCTTCTGTAGTACCACTGAATTAAATTAAATTTTATATTGTCACCAGTAATACTCGTATGTTGTGAATTAAATGATGCAAATATCATTGACTATCAAATAATGCTATCAAATAATCAAACAATCGATTAAATCAAACATCAATTAGTACATAATATAAATTAGCTATGAACCATATTGCAGTTGTTAGGGAACATATTGAATTGAATGCACCCGCATTGAGTACAGCATATGCAGCTCTGACAATTGTCAACAAAAATTTTATTTCATTTTCGGTTGCGCCATAATTAATCAAGGGTTAAGGTTCACACTAATGCGTTGCATATACGCGTATATACATGCATATATGGGCAAAAACTGACTGCATTAATAAATGAATGAATGACTACTTAAGCCACATTTATGCTGCATTAATGACACATTGAACAATTGACTGACTGACTGACTGACTGCAGTCAGCATGAGTGGTGTATGGTCGCTTGCATTATATGTAATACGCGCCACAACATCGGCAGCAATTACAATTAAATATTGCATTGTACTGTGACAAGTGGTTAAATTATGACACTCAATGACACTCGAAATGTTTTTTAAGGCGCATTGTGCGCATTTATGCTAATTAAGATACATTTAATATGAAATGTGACAACATTTTTAAGCAGTCGTCAGCACCGACAATGTACGATGTGTGCCTCCAGCGACTTCGCTGCATTTAATGACCATGCGATATATTTTTTTTTTTTTTGCATTTATTTCGTGTTTTATTTATGTACATTTTTATCTGTTTTATTGCTATTAAAATAATTGCACAGTTTAATTTGTACAGTTTATGACAAAACATGCAACACGCAACAATTAAATCATATTTAAATGCACTACAAGTTGTATACTGTCCGTCCGATTTGCGTGTCTCGACCCCGATATTTTGTTAGCCATTGTAAATGAATGAAATGTGCACGCAATTTAATTGCTCTCTACACGTTTCTTGACCGCTCTTGTGCTTTGCGCATGCGCAACAAGCCCGACGGCCGCACATAATCAACGAGTTGCCTACCTACTCACAAGTAGCGCTCTTCGACATCGTTGCGGCAAGCTGCAGATGCATTTGAGGCCGCTCTGAGTCATCATGGCACATCAACGATGTGTTCATTGTGTGAAAATTCGCAATTAGCTTTGAATTTATGAACTTGCGGCATTTGATATGCAATAAGATACGAGGTTAATACCGAAAGTACTCAACAGTCAGATGGCGCTGTTTGCAATTGAAAATTTTTCAACTATTACTAGACTATGATGAAAATGTTTAAATGTTTATTAGTATTAATTGATTCAGACTAAACGGCTTTAGATGTCTTCGAGAGAAAGTTTCTTCGTAGGATTTTTGGTCCCATTAGAGTCGATGACGAGTTTAGGTCTCGTACATAATCCAACGCATAAAATTCTGGTCACATCATTAAAATAGACGAAACAAACTTTTGAGACTAGCCACGTACTTTAACGTCGCAGCGCATTTCCTAAAGTGGAGTTCACTCTTTGTGTTATTGTTGCGATGCGCCAAATAGCACTTAAATAATAGACAACGTTCATACAGCACAATAATATTTATGTTAATTTATTTAGTTATTTATTCATTTATTTTTTTATTCCTAACTCTAATCGCTTTTTAATTTATACTTATTTATTTCAGCTCATTAAGTTCGCGTATGCATAATAAAGTAGTCGACAAAGCACTCAACACTCGGCTGGCTTCCAGTTGCATTCAACATTATTTAAAAAAAAAAGGAAAATTGGTATGCATTACAGAAAGTGCTTTACATGGAGATACTCAACCCCCAATTAAACCTTATATTTGTATGATTACATGGATTCGACATTAATTTGTCGTTTGAAACTAAACTAAACCATAGCCAAATATTTTTTAAAAATACCCAGGAAAAACAGATTTGTATTGGTACTTTGATCTGGATCTGATTGGGAGCGTGGATTGGCACTAATATTAAGAACCTGGTACTTGAAAATGTAGTAGGAGAGTCTTATTCACACAGCTTAATAGACGGACATGTTTATATTGACTCGACTTTTAACTAAAAAAGGTTTTTTTTTTTTTTTTTTAAATTTTGACATATATAAAGATATACCAGAATTGGTGGGCTTGGAGATACTTATGGACTACTTTGACTAATATTTAGTGTTCCAAAAAACATATCATGTTGTCTGTCGTATTTGGTGAGTCTACTTTAAGCAAAATTAAAACTTTATAAGTGGTACAAGCTCTTCACAGAAACCCGAGAAGATATTAATGACGATGCCCACCCTGAATGGTGAATGAAGCAGTGGAGAAATATGTCAAAAATGCCAGAATACCGCTTGGCCCATGGTAATATGTAGTTTATTTCGAGTTTTTTGAGCTTGTAACGTAAGGCAGCAAAGTTTGTTTTGAAATTTCAAAGTCCAATGGAATCGTGCAGAACTGGAAAAAGCTCTTCACTTTCAATCATATGTGAAGGTTTCATTACAATTGCGTCTGGCATTTTAAGTTGCAATATGTCGAACGCATATCCCTCCATGAAGAGACTAGTTAGCCATTCAAGTTGAAACTGAACAACGATTAAAAACTGGTCATGAATAATACGGGTGCCAGTTACAAAATGTCTACATTCGCACGCATCATCCAGTAGACAAGATGGAATGGCTAAGTGCTGCACCTGATCCAAGAAAAGGTAATAAACTCAAGACTTTGCTAGAGATTAGATATGTGGAGGGCTATTCAAAGCATAAAGCGTCAAGCTCCACTGAAAAATCCTTGTAGAAATTGTTGTCACTCTAACATCGAGCAGGTTTCAGCCTTAGCTACAGGAGGCATCATTAGATTCTCTATTGCAAATGAGCAGCCCTAACGGGGATCATTACCGTGATTAAAGGACTCAAAATGCACAAAGCCCTGTGCCACGACAAAATGTGTAACGCCACATTAATGACATTGTCTGTGAATGCGCTACTAGATACAATGCGCTAGGATACAAGACTTTCTAACGGCCTAGAAAACTGCGGAAATCACAATGCTTCACAAGCCCGGTAAGACGGAGAGCAACTCTGAGTCGTACCGATCGATAAGATGACTTCCATTAATTTTTGGGGATACTACATGCTATTATAGTTGCCATCTTAGACTCCAAAAGCTTATTCCCGGAACACCAGTTTGCATTCCGTTCAGGGCATGGAACAGCTGAAAAGCTTTACAAAGTTTTCAATAATAGCCTGGAAGCATTTGGCAATAAGGAATGTAAAAATAAATAAATAAGGAATATTAACGCCTGGCGTCTGCTGCTCAATTGGTTAGGTCAATTTATTATCACTCCTTCTCCTACCAGAATCGCACCTAAATTATTGTTTTTTCAATACCTAAATATCAAAACACATTTTAAAAAATATTAGAATATAAATCCAATGATATGACTTCAAGTATTATTTTGACGCCAAGTTTTAGCAAATATGTTTCACCGTCGACGGCAACAAGCCATTTTTCCACACCAAGAAATGTGAGCACTAGTTATATGATAAAGGTTGGAACGGGTCTCTCTACAGATTTTTGCAGATACACAAAATGTTTCATTATACGAATGATGCATACAATGAACCAATTCGTAATTAAGCATTATAGTTCATTAAATTACAAACAATTCATTCAAACATTTGGTAAAGGAAATGTTTTTTTCTATTTGACTTTTATTTTCTTTATAATTCCATTAATTCCATTCCACGTCCATTAAAAAATATTGATGTAAATAATCTCCATATACATATGTATGTATGTTCCTTATAGATAGCTAAACCCGCTCCCGTTTTTCAATGGATCGTACATTTTCGGGTCCCATTAACATGTATTCCAAATTTCATCCCTACACCTCAAATGTATGCAAAGATACGACTAATTTCGTTTAGCCCTTATATGGTGTAGCTGACGCAATCGGGCAGCTGTCCACAAACAAGGACCCAGAACACATCAATATAGGTCATAAAACACTAAAAGCTCTGCCAATTAAGGGCTCTCCTCTATATAACGTTAATCTTTAACGTTATGCTGAGGATGCCATATTTTCCCAGCACATGGAAGATAGCCAGTGTTACGATGATTCACAAGCCTGGCAAGCCTGAAGATCATCCAAACTCGTATCGTCCAATAAGTCTTCTACCTTCTTTGTCGAAAGTATGCAAGTGACTTCTTGCGCCGCGAGTTACCGTGCTAGCTATCAAACAGCCCTGCCTAACCAACAATTTTGCTTTAGATATGCTCATAGCACAATAGAGCAAGTCCACAGAGTGAAATCATGTCTTGAAGGCGTTCAACGACAAGGAGTACTGCAATGGGTAATTGGTTGATGTGCAGGAAGCCTTCGTTAGAGTTTGCATGCCGGACTGCTGGCTAAGATCAAGGCGCTACTCCCAGCACCGTTTTTTCTGTTGGTCCGTTCTTATCTGAAGGAACGCCGCTTCCAGTTGAATGTGCGATACAAGCTGTCCAACATGCATGTTGTAAAATCTGGTGTCCCCAAGGAAGCGTGAAAGGAGATTAATTATCCATATCCAGTAATATTATTACTATGCACACGGGATACTTTAAGTATAGAGCCATTTCTTGGTTAAAATTTTAATCTAAAGGCTTAATTTGATGACATTTCATATCTCTTTATTTATTAAAAAAGTTTTGGGATCGTCGTCGTGTTCGTGTTCATCGTGTCAGCATTTATGTTTTATTAGTTGCTTTGCTCACCCTAAGGTGCATTTCGGCACAGAAGTGCGAATGTCATTATAATCTCGAAGTTTGTTTGCAACCTTCTCATATTCTTTATAAATAAACCTAAACCTTATTCTGAGTTTTTTAAACCTTATAAAATAATCTATTTAGGCGCAGATCGGACAAATAGGTGTGTGCCCTACAAAGCCCTACAAAAAATGTTGTTGTTGTTCGTAATTCAGTTAGGTACGAAAATTTGTTTGCATCACTCGTAAAGGAATCTTCCATTAAAGTCCAAATCGGATTACGAAATATGTTTGAAAACTCGCGTTTGAACATTTGGTTTAAACAATTTCTTCCCCTAAAAGAAAAAGGAGGTTCAATGCTGAAATAGGTGCAAAATGTTTCCATCTTTTGGGCAATTTTGTACAAACGTATTTAGAGTGTTAAGGTTTATATATTTTGTTTTGGCAGTTTTTTTAAAACGACTTCATCGAGTCCGCCTTTAAAGCATTCAATAGGGCTTATGCTGACGTTGTAATTAAAAAAACCAGAACTTGGAAAAAAATGTACTCTTTTTGGCCTTTCTTTACACTGATAAAAAGACTGACTATTTGAACGAAAATAATTGCTCGATAGGCATTGAACGAAGAGGACTCGATTCGCACCTTGTTAGAGCTACTTGCCATGTGTAGATAAGTATCGAATGGATTCAACGTTAAGGATCGCTTGACTACTTTGTAATACTTGAGTTCCTACATTTGAAAGAATACAAAAAAAAAGATATTTATTGAAAATTATTTTTCCTAAATTTTTTGTCAAAGATCAAAGGTTTAAACTAGGATTGTAATACTATAAATGAGCATGTTTATTTGATAAAATCAAATTTTCCCAAAAAGTAACTCAACTCCAGCGGCCATTCAGTACAGGCTACGGCCGTGATTCAGTGGCAGTGTTCTCTAGTAATACTGAAAGCATTACAGAGTCTACGACCGTAACTAGTAGCATGTGTTGCAGCTGTAACGATAAGATAAAGTTTTCCAATTAGTTTTCAACAACTTACAATAAAAACAACAAAAACCCAACAATAGAAACATGTTAAACAATTTAATGGATTAAACGCTTATCAGCAGAAAAAGGAGCTACGGAGTGCTTTCTGTGCTTCGAACAGATTGTGGTCAATTTTGCACGTTTGCAACGCGTGCAATTTTATATAGAAAATTTTTGTATAGAGCGCTCTGACGCCACACAGAATTTTGTGAATGTTTCTAAAGTAATTGTTGAGTTACATTTGGCTGCAATTGTATCTACAAACCGCAAAATACCAAGTTACAACAACGATGATGACAACAATGCAACAATGCGCCCGCTTCGAAAGCGCTCAGCTGGAAATTATTAAACTTACTACGACTACGAGTAAATACATACTACGTATGTACGTACGTACAATCAATTTCCGCTCTAAAAACCATAAATAAGCAATTAAATATTCTCGAATTTAATTGCTGCTCATTTGAAACAAAGCAAAGAAATATTCAGACAATTGTTGCTTTATGAATGAAATCTTGTCGCAAAATGATTTTATGATTTGCATTTAAGAAATGTGCATTGAGTTGTCGCAGTTTGTTGGAAATTATTCAAGAAATTCAAGGCATTTATTTAATTTAATAATGCCAAATTAATCTGAACGTTCAATTAACTTTTATATATTTTACTGCCTTAAATGCTTTTGCTATTGTTATATCGAATACTTAAAATGAATTACTTTAATATAAATGACAAAATATTTTACGAGTATGTATGACTTTTTTTCTCCGAGAGTATAACAATAGAGCCATCAAAATTACAATAGAATTTTAGATTCATCTAGCACAAGCAAGCCTATTTGTGCCAAAAATCAGTGAAGCCAATACACAAAATAAGTTTGTAATAAGCACAGCTAGATTGGTTATTGCGTTTCGACAATATTGAAAATTATATCAACAAATATACTTACTTACTTAAATGGCCGTCAACCGTCTACCAGTCATGGCCGCATCTAGGAAGGCGCGCCTGTCTCCATAGTTTTGTTTGCGCTGCCGTTTTGAATGCCAAGTACGGAGAGATCTCTCCATACCCGGTCATTCCATCGAGTACCCGGTCGTTCTCTATTTCGGCGGCCACCGGGACCAAAACTCTTCGCCGACTCTAACAGGACCAAAGATCCTGCGAAGAATCTACCTCTCGAAGACTTCCAACGCTGTCTCATCCGACTCAATCACGGTACATGCCTCTTCGCCATACAGTAGGACCGGGAGTATCAGCGTCTTATAGATCTTGGTTTTTGTCTTTCGAGAGATGGCTTTACTTCTCATTTGCTTGCTCAGCCCAAAAAAACATCTGTTTGCAAGCGTGATTCTTCGCCTGATCTCCAGGCTGACGTTGTTGTTGCTGGTGATCTCTGTTCCGAGATAGACGAAGTTTTGTACAACACTGAAGTTGAAATTCTCCATCGTCACTGACCGTCCAAGACGCATTGACGGAGTGCGAGAAGACACCAAGTACTTCGTATTGTCCTCATTCAAAGCTAGACCCATGAGCGGAGACTGTTTTTCGATCTCTGAGAAAGCCTTGCTGACTCGCCGTTCCTGCGTGCCGATGATATCAATGTCATCGGCGTAAGCGAGCAGCATTACTTTCTTTTGGAAAATCGAGCCCGACATAATCTGTATGTACGGGCACTGGCGTAAGATGTATTCCATCAGGAGATTGAAAAAATCGCACGACAGAGCATCACCCCGGCTTCAGCCTATTACACAATACGCTCGACAGAGTCTTATATCCAATTGAAAGGAGACTTATTCCGCGGTAGTTGGCGCAAACAGCGGAGACTCCTTTCTTAAAGATAGGACAGAGAACACTGAGATTCCAGTCATTGGGTATTCGTTCATCGGACCATATCTTGCATAAAAGCTGTTTCATACTCCTAACCAACTCTTCGCCGCCGGTCTTAAATAACTCAGCTGGCAGCCCATCAGAGCCTGCCGCTTTGTTATTTTTCAACTTATTAATAACTGAAATGACCTCGTTATAGTCCGGTGGTTCTACAATAGTGCCATCATTAACTGGTGGTTCCGGTGTCATTTCTCTATCGGCGGAATTATGCGCTTCATCGCCTCCGAGTAGGTTGGAGAAATGACTCCTCCATAATCTAAGTGTTTCCTGTTCATCCGTTACCATATTTCCATTTTCATCCTTACAGAAAGTTGCTCCGGGTTTTAAACATTCAATCAGACGCTTGACATTTTGATAGAATTATCGAGCTTCATTTTTGTCACGTATTAGCTCAAAGTCTCAAAATCCTCAAACTTTCGCCTTTCTTGCTGCTTTTTCTGCTTCTGTTTCTCATGATATCGCTCTCTAACAGCTCGCGTTTGTCCTGACTGCAGAGTTCGCTGATAGGATGCGTTCTACTCCTCATACCGAGAAACAATCACAGGTTTTGTATAACCAATGAGTCGATGTTGGGACCACGTAATGTTCGCACGTCCAACACGCTCGTTGCGTGCCTTCCGTCAATCAAATCATGATCAATTTGGTTGCGTGTACTTTGATCTGGACTCAGTCATGTAGCCTTGTGGATGTTGAGGTGTTGAAATCTGGTACTACAAACTACCATGTTCTGACCTGCAGCGAAATTGATAAGCCCCTCTCCATTACTGGAGGTAGTGTCGTGAAGGCTAAATTTTCCGACGCTGGACCAAAGATTCCTTCCTTCCAAATCTTTGCGTTGAAATCGCCAAGCACGATTTTGACATCGTGTTTCAAAAGTTACCACATTCTCTGTAATACACGATGCAACTCAAGTTGAGAATGAAGCATGGTCATACACTGAAATATTAAAAACGCAGCATGGGACAGTACTCCAGTAGTTTCCCTGAAAAAATTTTAAGTCTTATTCGGGCAAAAAGAAAACTTCGCCAAAGGTGAAAAATGACAAGATCTCCAGGAGTTAAAACAAAGCTTAATGAAATTTGTAGTGCATTAAGCCAAACCATTAAAGCTTTTGAAAATACACCGTTTAACTCCTCCGTGATTAAACTAACTAGTGACAAAAGTACTGAGTACCCTATGGAAATGTGCACGGATTATTAAGAAGCCCACAACATATAATGCACCTTTCAAAGACTCAATTGGAAACTGAACTAAAAACGATAGCCATATATCTTTAGTACGAGTATTTTGTGAATTCTTATCAAATGTATTTTCTCAACCAGACATCGATAAAAACAAGGGCACGTCAATTGGTAATGTATCCTGCCAATGCCAACCACAAACTACTGAGTTAGAAGTAGTTCAAATAATTAACAGTGCACACAAAAAATGCTCCATGTTTTCTCCTAATAACCACAGAGCTATTAAAAGGATTATCGTTAAAAGGCATAATTCAGTTGACTCGCATTATTAACGTTGCTATGAGTCAAGGCTATGTACCACAAGTCTAGAAAGTAGATCAAAACTGAGCTTATATTAAAACGAGCTCAAAAAAAAAAAAAAAAAAAAAAATAAACAATATTTTTGTGGAACTGTGCTATCCAATTGAGTTTCGTAATTCATTGGATCGAACTCGAATGTCCACCTCAGATTTTGAAGCTTAAAGTTAGCTTGAGCACAGCGGATTTATGCAATGAAACAAAACTTGACATCAAGAAGCTTTCAGTGAATTTGATTGCAGCTGCAATCATCAGCTGAGAGTTCAATGGTGAAGATGTGTTCAATCTACATATACCAGTGATTGCAAAGCATAAGACATTTAAATTCCAAAGCGTCTTGCATTAACAATTTTCCTCAATTTTCTTCTATTAATATTACTGGTTTGGATTAGGAAAATCCATGATTTTTACATGGACAAAAATATGGTGCGTAGTCGTGCGTTGGAACACCAAAAAATTTGTATATGTTTTGGAGATTTTCTAGACTCTTCAGCGTCATGCGACTGTTACTCATGATTCTACGTATTTTTAACCGACATTTTGTTCCTTTTATGTATGTTCACCGATTTCACCGTCAATTGTGGACCGATTTTGAACATTTTCAGTCAGGATCTGATAATGGGCTTCTCCTTTAAATTTCGATGGGATCCCATTCAATTGATTAACAAAACTCGTCATATCTTTGCATCCATATAAGGTATGATGATGAAATTTGTTATACATGTTGATGGAATTGGGAGAAGTAGTAGTGTTAAGTTTGGTCAAACTTGATTGGGACGATGCCCTGCCCCCTGTAGATGCGATAAACAAAATTAAAAATATCATAACGTAGTTGTCACCCGTTGCAGTTGCCTGATATCTACCTATTTGGCTTAATACCGACTTAAAACATATCAGTGTGATGCCTATAACATTACTTTTGTATTTTGAATTAAATCTGTAATGTAGCTATTTTTCGCTTTTAGTGCCTTTTTGTTTGAAGTCGCTTTAATTATTTAAAAAAATTTTTGTCATGTACTACGTGGGTGAGCAGTAATCTCCATGGGGATGAATAAAAGGGTTTTTACCCCCGAAGTTACCCGCATTTTGGTCAGGAGTGATAGATGAGTCGATATAATCATGTCCGTCTGTATGAACAAAAGGATCTCAGAAACGGTAATATATAGCATTCGACTAGGACTTCGTCGGAATTTTAAAAGTTTATTTTAAAGTTAAATTTAATTTTCCGGAAGGTCTACAAAATACTCCTCCGCGGTGTCAATGATCTCCTCGCTCGATCTGAATTTTTTATTGATGGCCATTTTTTGAGGTTTGGTAACAGATAATAGTTCGAGACAGCCAAATCGGGCAAATAAAGTGGATGAAGAAGAAATTGAAGCACTAAAATGTTGATTTTAGTCAGGATTGTGATGCGCTTGTGTGTCGGCGCATTGTCTTGCAAAAACAATATTTTCGCAGCGATTTTGACCTTCAATCGCAGCAATAATTCGCAGTAATACTCGCTGTTGATGATTTTTACTTTTTCGAGGTTGTCCACGAAGAACATGCTATGAGAATCCCAAAAACGAACTTTCCAACCCATTGAGCATCCCTCGGCCGCTTCGAAGCACTCATGTCGGCTTCAGGCCATTGACAGTCCATTTGGTTCTCTGGCGTGTAATAATGAATCCAGGTTTCATCAACAATTACCAATTGACGCCAAAAGTCTACCTGATTTCGCATTCCGATCATGGCCAAAAACTCTACTTTTGGTCCGGAGTCAGCATGCGTGGCACCCAGCGGCAGGATAATTTTTTCCTATGCAGAATATCGACCAAAATATGGCGTGTCCGCTCAATACTAATCCTTGTGGCATCTGATAGCACGCGCACTTTTACTTTACGGTCGGCCAACACCATTTCATGTATTTTTCTGACATTGTCTTGTGTAACCGCATTGTAGGGCCTGTCACGCGGACTTTGTTGTCAGTGCAGCTCTCGAAACCAATATTTCACGGTGTAATCTGAACGAGCATTAGCTCCATAATATTTATCCAATTTTTTTTGGTTTTCTTCACCGTTTTGCCTCTAAAAAAAATAATGTTTTATGAGAGAACGAAAATCGTTTTTTTCCATACTCAAAATGATGTCAAATACATCAACAAACATCAGCTTTCAAAACAAAACTAAGGGCTGCATCGCGCTGACATTTGGCATGTCTGTCGAAATATGAATGGACTATAAGGCATAATTGCTGCTAATTTTGGCGTCAAGGAGGTTACTTTTCACCCCACTCAGTATAGAGATTCAAAAATGATTGGTTTTGTGCAAATGTATGTAACAGGTAGAAATAATGGTCGGATAGAGTCGATATAGCCATGTTCGTCTGTCTGTACGTATGAACGATAGGATCTTTAAAACAGTAATTATTAGAGACTTCGTTGATTTTGCATTCCACTAGTACCTCACCGGAATTTTAAGATTTTATTTTTAAATTTCTTTCCTTTCCCCTTTTCACATGAAATCACTGACAAGGCTAAAAGTTCCTTGGGCACAAAGAGAAAACGTCTCTTTAAGCCAAAATCGACCTATGCTAATTATGCTTCCGTTCCCCATTTTTATTTTCATAATCTGTGAAGTGGGAGGAGCAAAATACTATTTTTGTTTTAAATTTCCTACCTTTTGGTTTTGCACTGCTTGGTGCATAAGCTAGGGAAACATTTAATGTGTTTAATAGAAAAGGTTTTAGATTCATAATAGGTTTGGATTCGACCAGCGACGACCTGTACTGGTACAAGGCCTCTTAAAGTCGGTTACGTCTGACTGTAATTTTCTTACTTGTTTTTCTACGAGTTTTAATGAAGCCTTTCAGCCAATTTTACTCGTTATATATGGAAGAATATGACAAAAGTTAGAAAAAATTATTATTTGCGAACTTATCTCTGTTCATCCGATCGACTTTAGTACGTGAGAACAACGAGAACTGCTTCATATATATTAAGTAAGTACTAGAAAAAAAAGTTATATGGCACGCCCGCAATGTGCTCTACAACCGCTAAACACGTTGGGGTGCATATTGGTCGAGGTTCGCAAAACTCTTTGTATAGCATGCAACAAGGTATATATGATCATGTAACGTTTGTTGTGCCTTTTGCATTTTAATAAAATATATTCCCCAGACGTCGCCACCATTAAGATCTCTATTTACAAATTTATGTTCGGTGGATCATGGAAGATGAAAAACCCTGTCTTGAATAAATGCATTTTTTAATTGCAAAATTTATTTGTAGTTTATAAATTTTGTGAAGACTAATAGTAGGCCTTAACATTTCGATAATGATAGTATTTTTCAGAAACAGCTTGTTTAAGGTCTCAGTAATCAGAAACAAGATATATAATTGATATATAATACTACAAATCTATCAACACTTATTTCCGAATACAATCTTTTAGTGTACGCTGCTTTATTTAAAACAGTTGTTGACTCAAATAATTTACACCGAATTGTTCAGCCAAGTGCAACTTATTTGCACATTCAACGTCAGCACTGTGGGAATATACCTTATAATTCAGCGAGACACGCAGCTCGAGGCATTTGAAGCTAATTTTGTTGTTTTTTTTTTTTATATTGCAGATTGAATTCATTTCGCTTAGCATACAAATTAAATTATAGTTAGTTTGGCATTCGATTTTTATCGAAGCAGAAAACGAATTAAATCTCAGCACGTTGCACTTGAGTGAGTACGCACAAAGAAAATCCACAGTGAACAAAACTAAATACAAATTTTTCCCGCAGAAATGAAAACCAGAAATTAACATAGCAGCGCAACGCCACAACGGACTGAGTGAGTGAGTGACTGTCAGTTCACCGGACAGTCATTTGTCTATGACTTGACTAACCAGCCCGTCATCCATTGAACTATACGCTAGTCAAAAATGACAACGTCATTTTGTGCAGTCAATGGCGAAAATTGCAGTGTAAGACATTACAATGGTCTGCTCTGGTTACGGCTTTATAAACAACGAGCAACGCCCCAGCACAGCCAGCGGCAAATACTATTGTACTGAATGCCTATATAACAATGATTCCGATTGAATATATTTTGTGCAGTTCGAAACTTGCATTTCACTGCTGACCTTGGCAACTGGGGGAACACCTCTCTCTGAAAATGTTTAAAACAATTTTTACAGCAAGTCATACGATTTCTATTTTTTGACATTTTCAAGCTTTCGTTGGATTTTCTAACAAGCTCTGTAAATGTCGTTTCGGACATTTTGCTAAATGAATTTGTCAAATGAAGAATACATTTGTTATATTTTATTTATTGTATTTATTGTTGTTGCCGCTGCTGTGGCTGTTGTTGCTACTCTTGTCAAAACCAATTTGTCACAAAATGTTTTTGGAACATTTTTCATCAAATATTTTGAACAATGTTGCATGAAAAAAAAAAGAACTTAAAAAACGGAAAATTGCCAGCGCTTTTTCACATAAGCAAGGATATAAAGCCAAAAAAAAAAAAGAAAAAAAAAAAGAATTTATAATTATTCTTAAATGGATTTTTCATATTTAAAGCATTTGCTGCATAAAAATTTAAGACCCAAAGCGGATTTAAGGCAATATACACTCTCGCTCTCTCTCTCTCTCTCTCTCTCTCTGTCATTCGATTCATTTAACCATCATCCACCATGGCCACTGGCATATGCAAATTTTAATTAGCAATCAGAGACATTTTGGGGTCAGTTTGACTTTAATTAAAACTATCCAAGTAAATAAGAATGCAAAAGAAGTAACGAGCGGTGTATGTTGTGTTTTTCGATTTAAAGTTTATTTTTCTTTAATTTTTGAGTTTAAAATAGATTTGTTTAAGTTACGATGGTGCATTACTTCTGTAACACCAAATTAACTACATTAAGAACCATGGCAAGAACTTTGTCTCCATCAAAGCTAAGCATCTTGGTTAATACTTTCTATCAGAAACTCAATTTGATCCGCTACTTCAAAATTCCAACAGCTTCTTATACAATTTTTAATTTGAATTCATTATCAAGAATCGTAGCTTATAATCGGAATATTGATTTGAAAGTTACTTATGAACACTCCCTTCTAGTGCTCTGATATGACCGTACATCGAATATTTCATTTATTGCATCAACTTTCCCCTTTCTAACTATAGTAAAAAGACTTTTGTGTGTACTAGCGCTTAGAGTTGGGTTGGCACATTCATTAGTATCTGAAGAGAGAATATGATCTTTTAAAAATCCAAATCTCATGTAGTCTCAATCTTATATAGTCTTCTAGCTCTTGTTGTTTATAGCCACATAAATATTGACTTGAGTTTTAATAGCGGACTATCTCTTTTAAACTTTCTATTGGATTCTAATGGAATATTTTATTAGGATTGATGCAAAATATATCAAATTCGGCATTTCTAGCTGAATGAAAAATATCAACAACAAAGTTTGTTTAATACAAATATGTACATATGTAGATGTAACTCTTTTAGTGTTCAGAACTGGACACAAAAATAAACAGCATCAATAGAAATGTTTCATACAAATAACACAATGAGGAGTAGGCTTGCATGGTAAGTGCAAACCCCCTTAGGAAAGGGGAATTGATAAATTCATTGTATACAAGTGATTTGAAGTAGGAATTGAAATTTTAAGATATTTAAACTTAAATGCTTTATTTCTTAAGCTGGAAGTTCTCCATTTCCATTGGGATAGCCAGAAAGAAGGACAGATGTTCATGTCTATATCGACTTTATTTCTGATGCAGAACAAGAATATGTATACTTTTTGGGGCAGCCACGCCTTCTTGAAGCTGTAACATATATTTGCACAAATTAAATTTACCAGGGTATATAACTTTATCACCTTTTTTACCCAATTTGGATGACGAAGATGATTGAATCCATTGTAATAAAGCTCTGCAATGTGTAATATTTATAATTCATGACAATGTACAACAAAAACTTTAGAGTTGCATGTCTCTGTCGATTTATTGACAACGACAGATCAACTGTCTTCGAATTTGCTGAAATTCAGAACTATTTGGCAGGGCCCAATATGCCTGTCTTAAGGATAGGTGTTATGAACGCACCTCTTGAATTGGTTAGCAGCTTAGCAGAAAACCCAGCAACACAGTAGAATCCATAGGCAGCATTCCTCCATATCCTAGTGCCTTCCTTGAACAAAACAATTCGATATTGGCGAAATCGCTTGCCAAAATCGAACCACCCTGAGCAATCATTCTATGACTAAAGAAAATACTTCGCAGCCGAGTGATTAAGTCCAATACTATTTGCCGGAAATAAGAAGGAAAGATACTAAAGAATCTGCTTCTCAACGATCTTTTCCTGAAACCCAACCTTAGCGGCAGTAGGGTGTCTAAATATACAGATCATCTGGTTCTAATGGCAATAAATTTGCTCACCATCAAAGATCTACTTAAAATGAACTTTGTACTATCCTCTAAACTAATACTTTAGGACTCCAATACAAAATTCCGAGATTCAGTTTCCCGTCCCTAGAGAAAATACAGCTTAAACTATTTAGACAAGCCAAATATTTGGGAGTAAAAAAAAATTTCTTCTGGAAGAAAATTGTGAAAGAATGAAATCGGTAATAGACGCATTCTACTTTTTTAAAAGAATATAACATTAGTTGTTTTAACTGAGATCATCAAGCTTGTACTAGCCCTTGGAGCTCTGATCTCTGATCTGATGGTTGAAAAAGTTGAAACCAAATCTCAGTTACAGAACCTTTACAAGGTATAAAGAACAGCCTATCTGGGCGTAACTGGCTCCTTACGAACCATCTTTCATCTACACTGAATGCAGAACGTAAAGTCAGCTTTCTAATGTACACGACAGCCAGAAATGCAGATAGACTTCGTTAGATAAGTTTTCTTATACTTCTAGGGACTAGAGTACGATTCTAGACTTACTAGAGAACCCCTCTGTGTTAAAGAAGTGGGACTACTAAGTTATAGAGTTCAAATGGAAAGACAACGTGGAAGCAAAATTTCCAGAGAGGGAACATTGAAATTCAGGAACAGCTGAGTGTAGTTGGTGCTTCCAATCTATTCCAATTGCCAATGCATCTCTCATACCGCCTACACGACAGGTGTAGGTCGGCTCTGAAAAAAACTTCAAAGAATATATCAATCGGGTTTTTGTTTTGCACACCACAAAAAGTAATCTCATCTGGAATATGATGGCGGCACTCATTCGAGCCCAAGAGCTTCCAATCGATACCATTAGGGGTACAAGATGACGGATGAGTGAACTGGATCAGCGCTGGCTGCGAATCTTACGTTGCCAGATGATTTTAAGGAAAACAGAGTGAAGACGAAGGTGGGTGTCCTAATATTGCATTCGGTCGAAGCTGTGATGATGAAGAGAATATGGAAAGTATGGAAAGTTCCGAGCGACAAAGTTTACTCACAAAAAATATGAATTTTTTACAGCATAAAAGCACGTCCATGGTCGTACTCTAATTTTTATTAATTTTATTGTAATACCAATAACAGTTGTTCTTTACATGCGATATACACATTAGTGTAAATATTTTTACCGATCTTACATTATAGAGACAGAGTTTTTAGGAAGATATACCATTTTTTATTGTGTAATTTGACAAACCTCACAAGCAAATAACACTCGAAATATGGGCAGTAAATTTTGGACTCAATTTTTGACAAATCAGGAAAATATGCTACCATCAAATATACTAATTTCAAAAATATTTTAAAGGAATTTCCAACGATAAATCGAATTTGAAATAATTTGTTTGTATTCCAAAAACGGCTTGGGATGCTGAATGTAGCTGCATGAAATATCACCATAGGTACTTGCAGGTTTCGATGGTTTATCGCATTGTTTACTTATTAAGGCATAGAAGTAATGGTATTTAAGCTTATATTTTTCCTTATTGTTGGAAGGTGAGACAGTGTCATAAAGTGGCAGTCCGTTAGTCCAGGAAGTAACTACAATTGGCAGGTAAGTCAACTTTTCGCTCACACTGAGTATTTTCAACCATCTCAGCAGTTAGTTAAATTTTCGCTACTTTCTCTCACATGTTGGCTCAGTTTTACGGATATATAAGGGAGAGTGCCCTTCTACTGGCACTACCCAGCTAATGGCACATATCATTTAATTGAGTTTTAGGCACGAATTGTTGTAGTTGCAAGGTCTCCAAAAAATAAAAACTACGAAAAAATTATTCAACTTTCAAATGTTTTTCGTTCATATAAAAGGGAAGTTCTTAGTTTTTTTTTTTATACTTAACGGTGAAATGAACAAAAAAAAAAAAAAAAAATAACGTGTCGTATCGGAATAGCGTCAGTGCCCTGTGGACATTTTTTTAGTTTCCGAACTTAATGTTCGTAAAAATTAGGATTAAAAACTGTTTTTTAGACCTTTACATCGGAACAACAGGCTTCGGTACCAACTGTTCATGAAACCCCATACCAACATATCGTTACATTCACCAGAACAAATTCATCTCAACCGTGCAAAATCTGTGTGCACTGACGCATATATATTTGGAATATGGACGAGACCAGTTTCTCAACCGTCTCTACAAAATATCTCAAATATCAACCGCTCAGCGCGGTAGTATGGTCACCATGGCGGTCGCCATGTATGCTAATAGTTATACAATTTCGCCGTTGTTTCTTTCCCGAGAAAATGGTTTATGAATAACAGCCTGGACGGATCTGTTGGCTATGCCAACGCTTCGGGCGGAATGCAATTAGCCGAATTCATAAAATTTATAAAACATTTCATTGAGAAGAGACACTCATCAAAGACAGCACCGGTTTTGCCGCTTCTGGATAACCATCTATTCATCGAAGCTCTGGACTTTACAATCGTTTCCACCGTACTGCTGACAATCGAATACGCCAATAAAAAATTGTAGTTTAATCAAAAGAAACTCGATTCAATATAATTCGTGTGCACGGGTTGTTTACTTAAATATTCCAACACGCAAAGGTGATATTTCACTTGCAAAAACTGCTATTCTGAGTATAAAGAGGAAGCTAAACATTATTTTAATCCATTTTTTACTTAATTTTGTTTACTTATTGTCATTATTTTGCTAATAAAATCTCACAAATATATTGTTTTCAGTTCAAAAATAAGCAACAACAACGCATAAAAATTAGTTAACTAGTGTTTAAGCTTCCTTTTCAATTTTTCACAAAGTAGTGTAAATGGTCCCAATTTTTGTGGAGAGTCGATTTTCGAGGAATTTTCTAGATCGAGCTCCAAATGGTATTTTCGAAAGTTTTAAGTTCCTTTGAAATTCAAGTTAGCTATTGAACTCACATTTTAAACAGAACCGAGAGCTCAGCGGAATTTTTTTTTTTCAAACGATTGTTATGATCTTATGTCCTTAGGGTGCCAGTAGGTGGACACTCTTCCCTATGAAACAGGTGTGTAGTATACGAACATAATTTTCATGAAGTTACACCATGTTATTGAACGTGACTCTAGGACAATTTCCACTTTGCAGCGCAAATGAACAACGCTGCGACTTGCTGCAGTTTTAAATTTTGGTTGCGAAGCAACTTAAATGTAAGGAGGAAAGCTGAGCAGTTTGGAGCAGAGACACTAGACAGCAGAACTATATTATTATTAATTTTCTAAGCAGTCTGGACTTGATAAAGTTGTTCTGGAGAACCATGCTCTTGCCACTTCTTAAACAGCAAACAATCTACCAAGAAAAATTCGATCCAATATATTTAAGAAAGTGTGTAGCAAATTTATTGGTCTATTAGAAAAGTCTGATGCGAAATACGACTACATATATTAATATATCCTGAGTCTATATAATAAATAATATTTTAACGGTACATGATAATCATCAATAAGATATGTGTTGCTTGCATTAACTGCCGCTGAAATATTTCTATTATTCCGCTAACCAATTTCACTTAAAGGCAAGTTGCTTAACTGGCATATATTGCTACTCATTATGAAGGAAAAACAATAACTCAAAATATCAATGAAGATATGCATGATGGCCAAATAAATCATTTATTTATGGTTTTTATTGAGCTAACAATGAACACAGTTAATAATGCGGCGGCGGCGACGACGACCACCAACCGCAAATGACTTCAAATTACTGGGGACTAAACAAAAACTTTTCCAACTTTTCCAACAAAAGGAAGAGTAAAAAAAAAAAAAGAAAAAAAATACTATATACATATACTCGTATAAAACTTCTATAAATAACACGCAAGCCTTTGTTTCCCTGCAACGTAGCTGCGTAGTTTTTCCACGACATCAATAAATTATTTTTCATAGATGACTTGGCTTAGTTTAGTTAGTCAGCGCATGGATGGATATACCACGTGAGGAGACCCATACATACCAACTCTTTAATTATTCACGCGTCGCTGACATTGAACTTGAATCGAACGATTTTTGCTGTCATGACATAGAAAATCAGCTACATACGTATTTACAAAGAAAAATTTAGTGCTTTCAGGTCTGTTGCTTGATATTAAATATTAATTGGAATTGCGCAGCTTGATTCGGTGAAATTGTTTATTGTACAAAATAAAAATGTCAATTTGAGTTATTTCTGTTTTTTTTTAGCAATTTCTCTTTTCTTTTCTTGCTGGCAGACAAATTTAATTATTAACTATTAGTAAATACTCGTAATTTCATTCATTCTCATGCTAGACCATATAATAAGGGGGGCTACATAAATCTCAGCGTTAAATATTTCCTGCATTAAGAGCGTATAATGGAGATACTCGTAAATAGAAGCACAAGAATCGAAGCAATTAATCTTTACTTGCTGCGAAATATTTTCGCAAGAACTTTGTAAAAAGTACCCAAGGGAATACACGATTTTTTTTTGGGCGCAATGACTCTATGTTGTATGTATATCCTAAAGTAATAGCACAACAAATGCGCATCAGGCGCGTTTGTTAAGCAAAAGGACATTTGTGTACAAGCTGCCGCTGCGCTGGGATTTCCTACTTCCGTTACGAGTATCTTTTCTCCTATGCATGTGCGTGTGAATTATAGATAACCATGTTAATGTTGTCCTCCATTCTTCATCCTTAGTGAATGTGTTTCCTATTGCGGCTTTTCATACCAGCTGCGCAGAGTTTTCCTTAGCTGCGTGTGAAAATAGGCCAACGGCAAAATCAAGTCAGCAACTTGCCAACTAATGAAAGTAAGAAAGTTTCTTTCGTTCTTCTTGAAAGTTTTTCGGCCAAGCTAAAATGAGGCATGAATGCATGAAACGGGACACGAGTCGTAGAAACTTTAAGAAACCTATGCACACTGGTCGGTAGTGTCTATCAGAATTGTTTGAAAATAATTGAAAGATTTTTTTAAATAATTCTAAAATATGTATTGACTAACATGTAAGAAAAGCTTAAAGACTTTAGTTATATTTAGTAAGTTTTAATCTTCTGTTATGCTCTACTGCCAGTGAAGCATAGGCCCTCAATTTGCAAGTTTATGCCAACTAAATTAGCAATTCTCACCAGTGTATTACAACGCAAATGCGCCTAAAGGTGTGCTCCACTCAAATAATGGAAAGTACTTTGCCTTGTCTTCAATGCGCACTGCTGCTGCTTACACTTTATACATAAGTCGTTTAGCAACAAAAAGGCAGGACAGCAGTCAGGATATGCGATATTTTGCGCAACATCCTGACGTGTGCACGGTTTCACGTTTCCTGCAGCGTGCTAAGTGTTTTATCGTCTATTTTTATGAATAGTTGGCATTTATGCATGTCGAAAATTTTTCAGCAAATGTTTAATACGAATTTAAATATAAGTCGTGCGTATAGAGCACGTGGAAACTCAAGTGTCTCCATCTGTATATAAAAATATATTAATAAACTTGCTTAGATCTGAACAAATTTGTCAATCTATCGCATCCTTCTTAGTATCTAGATACGTTAGTTATATTATGAATTGTTATTTAATTCCCATTTCTGGCATTACGTGTTATTTTTAATTAAATTTCCTTTTATTTTTTATTTTATTTATTTGATACATTCGTCCTGTTATCTTACAGACAGCTAAGCTTATTCAAATATAAATGTTTTGTAAAAAAAAAAAACTAATAGAAATAAATAAAAAACAAGTAAGGAAATTTCAGTCGGGCGTAACCGACTGTAAGAGGCCCTGTACCAGTTCACGTCGCCTAACAAACACATTAAATGTTTCCCTAGCTTATGACCAAACACATGACCAATTCTCACTGCGCGAATATGAATGAAAAGAAAAGGGGGGTCGTTCAAATTCAATTGCTTATAAAATCGTCATTTATTATCCGATTTTGATGAACTTTTCGGATTTTGGCTAAGAAGGACGATATCTCTATACTGGCATACTTACTTTTTTTTGTGCCGAAGAAATTTTTACCCTTGGGGGTGATTTTATGGGGAAGGGGGGAGGGGCAAGTTTTCAAAATAAACTTGTGAAATTCCGGAGCAGTCCTAGTGGAATGCAAAAAACACGAAGTCTCTATCTATTACCGTTTCCGAGATCCTTTCGTTCATACGGACGGACGGACGGACAGACGGACAGACGGACATGTCTATATCGACTCCTCTATCACTCCTGACCATAATGGGGGTAACTTTGGGGGGTCTCCGACCATTATTTCTACCTGTTACATACATTTGCACAAACCCAATAGGCTCTTGTACCTTCGGTACAGGGCCTAATAAATGATGCTGACTACAGAGCTAGTGACGACTGCAAATAGAAAGAATCCTTTGTCGGCTTCTTTTAAATTTAACTGCTGAATTTCTTCTGCGTTTCTGGAGGCATCTGGCTAGCTGATTTGAGTGACTATTAAGTCTTTCTATATAGTCTTGGGTCTGCTTTTTATTGTCTTCCCAGATATTAGGGATTTTAGGTCCTTTTCTATATTTACTTAGTTAAGTGGCTATTGTAGTCTTATGCGCGCAAGGACCAGTTGTTTTAAATGCCAAGTACACTGACATCTCTGACATACTTGGTCATTCTATTGCCTGTCTGGTCGTCCACCAATCAAGTTTGGTTGTAAACCAGCTCTATACATACATTCGAATGTCAGCCTCATGGAATAGCTCATACATCACGCAGTTCATACGGGATCTAAACTTGTCGCAATCTCTAATAGGACCAAAAATCGTATGAAGATTCTTTCACTCGAACAAGTCGCACGTAAATTCGTTTGACTCAATCACGGTTCTTTCCTTTGCGCCATAGGATCGGCAGTATCAGCGTCTTGTAGATCTTGATTTTCGTCTTTCGAAGGAGGGATTTATTTCTAATTTGCTTGCTCAGCCCAAAATGGCATCTGTTGTCGGCCGACGTTGTTGTTGCTGCTCATTTCGGACCTAAGAAGTTTTTTACATGATTGAAGTTAAACTTCTCCATCGTCACCGACCGTCAAGCAAATACTTCGTGTTGACCTCATTCTCTGCTAGAACCTTGACTCAAGACTATTTTTTCAGAGAAATCCTGGCTGACTCACCGCTGTTTTTTTTTAGCGATAATATCAATATCATCCGCGTCCGCGAGCAACATCACTTCCTTCTGTATGTATGGGCACTGGCGTAAGATGTAATCCACCAGAATATTGAAGATATCGCACGACAGTGCATATCCCTGCCTGAAACCTCTTTTGGTATCAAAGGGATGGGAAAGGTTGCATACCCGTACAACGTCTTATGTGTCTGCTGGAATACATTGTGCATCCAGGGCGTCGAAAAACGTCGTTCGTCTAGGCGTGCCGAAAGCGGCTTTATAGTGGTGTGTATCTTGGTTTTACTCATGGGTCTTTTCTAAGATTTGGTCTGCAGGCAGACTAATATTATCCTATATATATATGGCTTCAACCTATTACACAATACGAATATCAGATGGCAAGGCGACATATTCTACCGTAGTTGGCACAAATAGCGGGGTCTCATTTCTTAAAAATAGGAAAAAAAACATTGAGATTAGAGTCATTAGGTATGCTTGAATCGGATATTATCTTGAATGAAAGTTGGTGCTTACTCCTAACCAACTCTTCGTCATCGGTCTTAAATATCTCAGCTGACAGCCCATCAGAACTTTGTTAAGTTTCAGCCTTTTAATAACCGAATCGGTATTGTTATAGTCCGGTGGCTCTACAATAGTGCCATCATTACCTGGTGGTTCCGGTGTCATTTCTCTATCAGCGCAGTTGTGCGCTTCATCGCCTCTTTCTAGGTTAGAAAAATGACTCATCCATAATCTCAGTGATTGTGTAGCATCAGTAACCAAGGCACCAACCTCTAATTAAGGGGATGTTTGTCGCCTTCACATAGTTAGGTAACCTTCGAACGGCTTTTCAGTGGCTACTCAAGATATACATGTTCTGAAACTAAATTTTTATATTAAAATAGTTCGTTCTGGCGCTGATATCAAAAATTCATCTCACAACAAAAACATTTCTTAAGAATAACAGGATATACTTTGTATAAAACCAATATCTTAATCATGCGCGCTCGGCAATAATTAACAAAAAAAAAAATATGAATATAAAAAAGATATAAGCGAACCCTTGACTATTTCAGCCTTTTTTGTTGCTCCTTGTACCATAAAGGTAAAATATTGGCGAACAGACTCGACCAAAGTGCCAGATCTAATTGACTAAACTAGCAACCAACAAGCCTACGTTAATTCTTTATATTTTAAAAACTGATTGACGAGCATATACGAATTTCCGATCAGACATATCTTTGAAATCTCCAAATGATAAAGTAAGTACCGTAATATATTTTAATGACGGATAAGCGGCGTTGAGTTTCACTTTGGCTTTAATTCTAAACGAACTCTAAGTTCGCCATTCAAAAAATCTGCAGCTACAAGACATACTGAAGACATTTTGGAGAAACAATACTTACTAACAAGTATAAAGCAAGTTATCTAAACTATCTAAAATATGTATTTCTTCTTTTTGAATGTTACAAAAAAATTAAGAAGAACTACAACACATAATCCTCCATTTAAAAAGCTGAAAGGGAATTGATAACTGACAATTTTAGCTGAATTTTATCAAAACGCCTTTATGATAGACCTATACAACTGCAAGCATATCTCACAATTGTGAAGCAGTTCAATCTGTAGTATTCCAATCTTCGGATGTATCTACTAATGATATTAAAAATACCATTGACAAAACTAAATGAAAGAATGATATACAATATCTCAGAAATTTGATTGTTGTTATAATGCAACTCAAAAAGTTTCCAAAGAAATGGAATGTAGCAGAAGTCATAGCAATATCTAAGCATCTTCTTATAGACCGATTAACCTATTGCGAATTTTATCAAACGTGTTTGAAAGATTATTTCATAACTTGACAATTTGAATTTCGTAAACTCTTCTCAACAATAGAATAGTTAATAGTATTTCTACCTTGATAATATGAAGTTTCGAGAAGCCATTAGAAAAGCTTTGCCATTAGGAATTGTTATGTAAATTAAAATATATTCTTCCGCTTTATATTTTCCTAAAGTAACATATCAGATAGTCACTTTTACCGGGTCGTTTGCCATAATTTTCTTGACACTGCCTTACTCAATTACTTAGTGTTGCTGATCGTGCGAAATGAATGTATTTCGGCGTTTGTTCCATTGGCCTTCCATCAGTATACTGTGAGTGGGTGGTTCATATGGATATGGTTGCTATGATTGTTGTAAGCAGATAAGACTTACATTCTATTTGCTCCATTTTAAAATTAATGTTTGTGTGAAAAGGCATATCTTCGCCTCTATTTCTCAGATTTCTGTAAGAAATATATCTTTTATTACGGGAGCACAATCGATGCAAATGTCACAGATATTCTCAGACTGGTTCTTGTAAGATTGTAACCCCAATTTTATAGCCCCATGTGATTCTTTTAACATGGAAACCAGTTAATAATAATCTTAACTTGTCGAATCAGATATTTCTTATTGTTAGTATGAAATATGACGAATAAACTAATAAATCGGTTACACAATTACATTAAATAACTAATGCATATAGTGATCACTCTAAAATCGAGACCTACTTTTTTAATATCCGTTTCCTACTAATTCACTCAACCAATTTTCATTGCTTGTGTTCCTATCTTTTATACACATGTATTTTTTCTTTATTTCATTCTCATTATGTATGCATGCCCTTGAATAATAATAATTTTTAACAGATGCTAGTTTTTAAAAATAAATGTAGTATATATATACGCAATGATTCATATAGAAATATCGAACAAATATTAAGCACAAATTGAGAGCAAATCGAATATTAGACAAATTTGCGCATTCGTTCATAGAGTGAATTAGTGCGTCATGCAAATTGTAAGTCTTTTCCCATACACACAGCAACTACAATGAACAGCTTTGTGCAATATTCTCAATTTTTCTTTTTTTTTCATATTTTTTTCTACTTAAAACTTATTATGCTGTTCAAATTGAAGTTCATGTGCAAGCAGAACAAAAAGCAAACAAATTGTTAAAAAAAAATGTGAAAAAAAATTATGCAAATTACTCATTGAGATTTTTTCACGTACAAGTGCAGAAGCGCGAAACAATGCGACTCAAAGTCTGACTACGAGTCAGACTCATTCTGACTACACGACATGAGAAAATGAATGGAATATATTTTCCGTACGAGTTTTGTTGTTACTAGAAATTTGCATGTTGATGTGAAAAATCTGCGACAAAAAAAAGCATAAAAAATAAAAAATAAAAATAAAATAAAATTTTGCACGCTAAAACGGAATAGAACAGCATTATTTGAAATTAAATTTATATATTTTGCATTGTTTTGTCACACGCGGCGTATGCGCAATAATGGCGTTAAAAATGCAACTGCGCTGAAAATGAATGCGTTTATTTTCGAAACAGCGAAACAGCGACAAAATTAGAAAAATAAAAATAAAAAATATTAAATTTACATATAACAAATTTATTCAAATTGGTTTATGAAGAGATGTCAATAAAGTCAAGCGACATTTCGCATAAACAGAAAAGTCCCGGAACGCGCATAAAAAAAAGAAATTATTCAGAGAACTTTTTGAATTATAACAAACAGATTTTCATATTATTTTGCATAGAAGTTTAAAATTTAATTTGGTGTTTAGATTTTATGGCATGGTTTGGTTCTAGAATGATACAAAAATATTAAATAATAAAATTTCTAATGAAATTCAAGATGCTTACCAAAACAGGACAGACTATCTGAATAGCATCACCTATATATTAATTAATGCATTAAAAAATCACAAGTTTTCTTAATTTCTAATCAAAAATTTAAAGACATTTAGAATACTTTATGCTTGTCTATGCGGTACAATGAAGAATTTTCGTTGTTTTGGAAATAGTCAATTCCATGATTCTCATTACTGATTTTGCCTTATCTTTGATAGTGTTGATCGATATAATGAACATAGATATAGGTTGGTCAACATTTATGTTCTCATGACTTTGTTTATGCCGCTGTACAAGCATAAACGCCTGAATATGTAACATAATAGCGACAAGACCTATCTCGAGCACATGGTAAATAGTTTGTTCGCGTGGAAACAAACGCTTGATTAGCGCAGCATGTTTGTTTATGTTCGCCGTCTGCTTAAATAGTTTTAGATAATGTTGAGTCCTAGAAATTAAATGGTTTTATGCTAAAACTGTAAAATTAATTAATAATAAAAAGGGAGCTAGTACTTCACAATTAAGCGAGTGTGTATTCTTTGTATTAAAAGATTCATATTCATCTAAATGTGAGTGGCAGCTTACTAAAGATGAAAAATCATTTCCATTAACTAGGTTCATCAATTAAAACAGTTTGTTAACTGTCTTAAAGCTTAAAACCAAACATTATATTGGCTCTATGATCGATCAATTATTTTGTGGAAAATATTTCAGTGGACCAAATGTTTAGTTTGCTCTTTACGCATGAACCCATTCCCAACATTTGACCATGACTTGTCTATTTTTAAAATCTGTATTAGATTATATAAGAGCCCGCCAGCCTTCATCTATGTATGGTCGGCAAATACCATGCGTACTCAAGATGTACTTCTTTCATCTTTTAACAGTTTCATTAAAAATTATTAGAAAAAAAAAACATATCTACATATCAGAAGCAGTTCAGTTATATTTCGAATAAATTTAAAGATCCTTAGAGAAGCTTCTGTAAACAGCCCAAGTTACTCATAATATAGGACAAGTATATTTTGGGTAGCCTCTAAAGAGCAGCTCGGAGGTGATCTAACTGTGAGAAGGCAAAAAATATCCACCTTAATTAGGAGTTTTTGAGCTGGACCGCCATCGTAAAAAAAATCACTCCAATGGAAACAAAAAAGGAAGACTCGAATAGAACCCTATGATGAGGATCCCAGCAAACGATATAAGGACCTAAAATTAAGAGTATGTAATAGGGATGGTGCAAATATCCAGCTGGTTGATGTGCTCGAAACATACAAGGCTCACATCAATGCAATACAGAAAATACGATGGATAGAACGGGCCTACTCTTAAAAAGCATGCTGTGACATCTATAAGAGTACTGCCATGTGAGTAAGCATGAATTTGAATGCGGTTTCGTGATAAATATGAAACTATGTAGCCTCGTCTCCAGATGCCTGCCTTTGGATGAGCGCCTAGCCGCCGCACGCACCAAGTCTCAATATTTTTATATAAAACTGATTTATGCGCATGACCCGACGTAAAAGATGGAGATGCTAAAGATGAGTTAGTTCTATGAGCGATGTCATAATAGTGCTTGGCGAATTAGGAAGGAAGGAATATTTGGCCAACAGTCGAAAAATTTAACCTTCACGACACTACCTAAAATAACGGAGAGAGACTAATCGATTTCGTCTCAGGTCGGAACATGGTAGCTAACAGCACCAGAAGTCAACACCTCAACATTAACAAGACATGATCAAACTGATCACGTTTGGTTCGACGAGGAGTGTCGCAATGCTACTGCAGAGAAAAACGCTTCCTATCAGCGATCTCTACAGCTGGGAATAGCGCAAGCTGTTGCAGAGCGATATCGTGAGAAACAGAGAGGTGAGAAACACATTTTCAAATGCAAGAGAAAGCTGCCAAAAAGAAGTTTACAGTTTTTGAGTGGTTATATGGCAGAAATTTAACCAAAAGTTCCAGAGTCTGACCGTAGGTTTTTAACTTGGAGTAATTTTCTATAAAGACAGGAATCACTTAGATTGTGGAGGAGTAATTTTTCTAACCTATTTGGAGGCGATGAAGCGCACAATACCGCTGATAGAGTAATAACGCCTGAACCACCAGCAAATGATGGCATTAATGTGAAGCCACCGGTCTATAACGAGGTCGATTCGGTTATTAAAAGCTAAAAAATAAAAAATGGGCAGGCTCTGATGGGCTGGCAGGTGAGTTATTCAAGACCGGGTGCAAAGAGTTGGTAATGAATATGCGTCAACTTGTATGCAAGATATGGTTCGATGAACACATATCCACTGACTGGAATATCAGTGTGGTTTTACACCAAAAAGTTGGAGCAGTGTATAAGTATTCACATTACAATAAATCTTGGAACAAACCCATTTTAACTTGTCCTATTTGTCAACTATAAAGCCGAACGAAGTTTTCCGACGCCCTCTCTGCAATAGGTTTCCCGGAAAAGATCGTTCGTTTTTGCATGATGACGGTAACACAGCTATGTCAGGATAGGAATGGATTTCTTCGACCCCTTTTGATAGCAGAAGAGGTTTTAGACAGGGTGATGTCGTGTGATTTCTTCGATCTTCTGATGGAATATATGTGCTTGATCTTCCACAAAGAAGAGATTGCTCGCATACGCGAATGATATTAATATCATCGAAACACAAGAACGGCGATTCAGCTATGCGTGCGAGGAGACTTAAAAACAGTCTCGGCTTCTGGGTTTTGCGGTGAGTTAAGACTAGTCGAAGAGCTTGGTGTCTTCTCCAACGACGTCATTGCGACTTAGACGGTCAGTGAAGATGGAGAATTTTAACTTTAATGTTGTATTAAACATCGTCTACCTTAGATCCAATATAACCCGCAACAACAACGACAACTTAAGGATTAGGCAATGAATCACGCTTGCAAATATATGCTGTTTTAGGCTGAGCAAGCAAATTTGAAGTAAAGCCCTCACTCGAAAGTCGAAAATCAATATCTAGAAATCGCTGATTCTCCCGATTCCACTGTATGGCGCAGAGGCATGGACCGTGATTGAGTCAGATGAAATGGCTTTGGAAGTGTACGAGAGAAAGATTTTTCGCAGAATTTTATAAGAACCTCGAGCTGTATGAGCTACTCGATGAGGCTGATATGCCACCGTAAATGCGGCCATGACCAAATGACGGCACCAGGTATGGAAGTTAGATATTTTCGAAAGTATTAAAGTTGTTTTTAGTTCTGCAAATACAAGGTACATGGTACAACCAATGTATCACGGTGTTATATTCAACTTTAAAAGTTAAGATCTACGACAAACGTTTTTTTTTTCCACTTAAAAAATATTTTAGAAAGATTACAACATCAAAATGGCTATCGAAACTGTTGAAATCAAGTTAAAGCGGCTTGTATGAATGGAACTTGGGGAAAGATATTGCTAGAGTACTTATTTAAAGACAATGTGGAGATTGATGATGCACCATTTGTTCACGAAGAAATTGCCAAACTAGCTGTGGAACTAAATTTTGAAGGAATGGAGGAAGCAGATGTCGTTGAAATAACTAGTCTAAGTTCGAAGTACGAAATTCTTCAAAGAATACAAAAATTTCTTACAATTGAAGTTTAATTTTTTTTTTCATAGCTTTTTGCTGTTAAAAAATTTGAAGCTAAAAATTTTAAGCTGTGGAAAGATTTAATAAAATTTTAAAGTACGTAGATAAATCTATATCGACTAGCGTGGTTTCGTTTGGCATTGCATTTCTCAGATCTCCATTAACGCCACAAACCAAGGTCTAAGTGTAAATTATTTCGTAATCTCCAGAAATAGCTTATTCAAGTTAAAGATTTGTCATATGTAATCAATGCCCACTCACTTTATATATTTATTTTTTATTTGTTTTGCAATTAAATTGCTTTACTTTGCGTTTTGTCATCTTAAAATAATAATTAAGAGCAAAGCATTTCAGATAAACCATTGCTTAAGTACACACTGAATCATATCAGTATCAAAAGGAAAACACTTTTTTTTTTATTCAAAATAAACGAAGTGAGTAAACATTTCAGGTTTCATATTACATTTTTTGTCAATGTCTGAAGTTCGATAAAAAAGCAAAGCATTTGCGTTTCATATTTAAAAATTTATAAAGAAATAAATCACAAAAAAATAAACAAATAATTGTTTAACAAAATGCGATAATTTTTATAAACGCAACACTGAAGGCGATAATTGCAAAAGAAATGCAAACTTTTTATAAGAAAAGTAAATAAACAAATAATTATTTAATTTTTTTTAACACAAAAGTGAATGTGCAAATAAATTGCTTTTGAGAGAAGTCACTGGACGATAAAATTAAGTAGACATTCTTATTTTTTCATAATATTTCAATACAATTGAAGTATTTGTATGGCTAAATAAAAACAAGACGACGTGTGTCTAACCATTATTGATTTCTCTTTCTTACTTATGCACATTCAGACATTTGTATGCTATCGATAAAGCAGTTTCACTTATTCGCTGTGTCTGCCCCTCTTCCATCGTTACATATTTTTAGCAATCTGACGTCATCGTAAAGTCTGACATTTGTTAGGCCTAACTTAATATGAACACTTTGACGTATGAGCGCAATTTGGTTTCTTTAAAGGCACCTGAAAAATTCATCTCGGCCAAAATGTGGAATTAAACCGTGAACATTTTTGTCCGATAATTTATTACGAGTGCACCAATCAACTTAAATCAATTTTTGGTGATGAAGCTCCACTGAAACAAAGTGGTATAACGAATTCAATCGTGGCTGCAATTTGCTGACTTCTTCCTGTTCCCTCACATCAAAAATTAATTGCGCGTACAGCAGTTTTCAACTCCCGAATAGGTTGTTCATGCCACTCACTGGTTTAACACGAAATCTCAGAAAGTATAAATGCTTCAAACTTTAACAGTTAAATACTTCAAGACCGTATACCTATGGTACAACTACTTACTACTAAAACTGGACCCATTTCGAAAAAGGGTATGTCAGAGAAAAAAAATAAGTAAAGAACGCTGTGCAATAAATAGTATCGGAAGTCTTATGGTTTCTGTTAAGATATACACTTAGAATCATCCCGAGATTAACCGAAAGGCTATCAAAAATATTCAACTAATAATCCTAATGTTAATTATACCTGGTAGACGATATGTGGTGCAGTGGAGGAATAGTATTGGTGGATTCCGTTGAATATTTCCCATTACAGCTTATAAAAGGGAAACATATTCTGTCTTCCATATTAAATTACAACGGTTGCTTTCAAATGCCATCGTTTGGAGCTAAAGAGGTATATGAGAGCAGCCACTTATAAAGTACTAGCGCACCCGGCTTGCGTGGCGAAGCGTCCTCTTTGTCTTCCTTCTAAAAAGTTGAGTTACCGCTGAGATTGAACTTTTTCAAGTCTAATTTTACAATATTTGATCTATCATGACATACTACGATTTTTAGTTGACCCCGCGAGCTCTGTTACGCAACCATTTGTATTTCTCTTTTATTAGACCTTACCATTACCCATTACCATTCCATTGCCCACTACCCATAAACCATAACCCATATCATTTAACCGATTACCAATTACCAATTCCCAATAACCCATTACCCATTATCCATTATCCCTTACCTTTTACCTCTTACCCCTCATCATTACACATTACCATTGCCTATTATCAAATATTGGCCCCATACCTCAAACTGATACAGAGATTTGTTCAATTTTCCATAAGAAGGTTTTACATTTTTTTCCAGATTATTATAGATTCCAACTGGACTTTGAACAGGGCATACAGTAAACAAATATTTTGTAGTACATATATGTAAGATGAAAATTCTCAAAGCATTCTGGGTGAGCTTCGAATAGTCTGACCATTAAAATTTGTAACGGTACTTCCGCAGAAATATTTGTGAAAACCATTCCATTCGAATAGTACATCATTTATGGAGACTGTAAATCTTTTTAAGAGGGCAAATGCATTTCGATTTTCATACCTATATATAGCTAAGGCTAATGTCTTCTTCTGCACATATTATTGCTTCATCTAAAGATGCTTCATTCAAAGAGGCTTCTGAAACTTTTCTTATTTTTAGGCCCTGTACCGAAGGTACAAGAGCCTATTGGTTTTGTGCAAATGTATGTAACAGATAGTTACCCCCATTATGGTCAGGAGTGATAGAGGAGTCGATATAGCCATGTCCGTCTGTCCGTCCGTCCGTCTGTCCGTCTGTATGAACGAAAGGATCTCGGAAACGGTAATAGATAGAGATTTCGTTTTTTTTGCATTCGACTAGGACTGCTCGGGAATTTCACAAGTTTATTTTAAAGTTTTGCCCCTCCCCCCTTCCCCATAAAATCACACCCAAGGAAAAATATTTCTTCGGCACAAAAAAAAATTTAGTATACCAGTATAAAGATGTCGTCCCTCTAAGCAAAAATCAAAAAAGTTCATCAAAATCATATAATAAATGACGATTTTATAAGCAATTGAATTTGAACGACCCCCCTTTTCTTTTCATTGATATTCACGCAGTGAGAAGTGGTCATGTGTTTGGTCATAAGCTCGGGAAACATTTAATGTTACGCCCGACTGAAATTTCCTTACTTGTTTTCAAATGGTTTTTGTTAATTGTTGATATTAATTAAAATACATATTTTATTGATTACAAACATTTTTCCGATTTAAATAAAATCTAGTGTCATTGTCTGTACACTAGCATTTGCCATCCTTATACTCTAATTTTTATATGATTTAAATGATTATGAACCCCTAGGCATGTTTTTCTTCTTCTTATTCGTTTTTATTTTACGTCGCGAAGATCGTGCGGAAACCTGTAAAAGTATGGATTGAAAATATTCATATAAATTCTTCAATTCCCCGACATGTATTTAAACTACTTACATTCTGAAGTTGACGAAGGCGTTCCTCTTCCTCGACTTGCCTTCGTGCGGTTTCCTTTTCAACTCGCTGCCGCATCATATCCACTTCTGACATTAGATATTTTAGACGTTCATTTGTACCTTGTATTTTTGAACGCATTGCATTGCCCAAATCTTCTTGTTCTTGCGATTCGGTCTCGAAACGCTGTGTCCATTTTTTGTATTGAATTTTATATTGCTTCAAATAAACATTAAAAGTAAAACAAAGACTTAAGTACAAATATCTTCAATAATAATTATAATTACCTCCGTAAGTACAAACTGCATATTCAGATTGCAATTGAAGGTATATCTATCCAGATCCGTTTTAGCTTTTACATCAGCAATTTCTTTTATTAGTTTTTCAATCGCAAGCTCTTCGGCATATATGTCTTGGTTTGCCTTACTTTTATGCCAGTCGATCAAATAACGTCCCACAATCGGATTAATTGCTGCAAAAAGTTTGTTGCACATTATAATGTGGGTACATAGTTGCTGCATATCACATACTTTCAACGTCATAAGAAAGATCTTCAGTTGCGACCATCGAACGCTGTACTTTGCGTGAAACCGAACTTCTTTCCAAATTTGATTGGAGAAGCATCCTATACAATTCTTTGCGTTCTGCACGCAATTTATCGAATGGTTTTATTAAGTGCTCTTCAATGTATTCATATGCGTCAGATCGTCTGCAACACAAATTATATAGTAAGTAGCTTATATTCTCTTTATAAAGCACATCGCACGTTACTTGAGTTCTTCAATGATATAATCCAGATCTTTGCCTTTTATAATATCAGTATAGATGTCTTCAATGTGTGTGATCAACTCGGTTATGTCCACTTTAAACTTTAAAGTATCCATTTCGCCATCCGTAAACATATCAGCGAGTACAGAAAGATAAATCTGATTCGTCATTTCGAGGCGTGCCATAAGATGATCCACCGACCAGCAAAATAATTTCGCTGGCAGTACTTCATTTCCTTGACCTGGTACTTTACTATAAATCGTTTGCAATTGATTGATTAAACCGACTGCAACTTGATAGAATGCAGATAATTGAATACTTTCAAGATACTTTCGTCTATCAATCTCTGCATCGATCTCAGGTGGCAACGGCAATTTAAAATAAATTCGGTTTGCTGCCGATTTTCTTCTTTTCTGACTGCCCACGAATATAAACTCTTCAGCACGCAGTGGCCGCCTGATTCTCGCTTGCAATTCTTCTCGCGTATATTCCTTTGACGAGGTAACAGTTCGCCGACACCCTGCTGCGAACAATTCTTCCTGTACTTTATAATAGTCCAAATGAGGTTCAAGTAGCTTGGCCATATACGCATCTCGGCAGAGTGCTACATCTTCGGGATTTGTTTGTGGCTGAAGTGGAAATTCTATTGGTCCGCCGAGGTATGATCGTCTGCGCGCTTCCAGCAATATCTTGGGAAAATGTTTAACAATAAACGCTTGCAGTTTATACATCTTAAAAAATAAAAGCAATCGCGGTAAAGGTGAAGTATATGTGTAGCTTTTTTTTTTTTTTATGTGTTCGTTAAAGAACGCGAACGAGTAACTGAATTGTGTTTGAATAATATAATTTATTGCAAACTTAACTAGGGCTACTATATATCTGATTATATTAAACCTTAATTTCAAAAGATTTAAGGTTGACATCACTGCATACTAAGTAACACGATGAATAGGAAAGGAGCTGCTGTAAATCGTGCTGTGACATCTACTATAGCTGTCATTAGCGTAGAAACGAATTTAAATGCGATTTCGTGGTAAGTAGTAAACTATGTAGTCTCATCTCCAGGTTAACACCAGTTGCCGTGCGTCTGGCCGCATACGCATTAGGACTAAACATAAATAGCAGACCTTGAGTAAATTCCAGCCTTTTATGCGATTGTTTAAGATACATGACCCATGTGGAACTACCAAAAGGCACTCGGCATGCTTTTGGAATGGTGCATGCTCAATAAAATATCTATTAAAGGAGACACAAACAGGAATTGATGGTTATTCTCAGTATCATAGGAGGTCTGTGACAGACAGTGTTTTTTTGACAATCGTTGGGTAGCCTAATAGTCTGGTCCTGTCTCGCTCGATGCAAACACTGTTCGTAACAAAAAATTTAAAACAAATACGTTGATCAATATTTTCACTGAGTTAAACAGCTGCAGTGAACACACTGGTTGAAAGACCGCACTATAAATTGGTATCATAACTAAGAAGAGTGATGCCAATCTGGAAAAGAAATGTATCGCGCTAACTACTACCCGGGAGATAATAGTAAGGCTGGAACCGTTACTTTTCTTGGCAGGGTGAATAATATGTGACAGGTTATTAAGGTGTGAAGAAAGATAACTTTCTGTAATGACGAAAATGGAAATCTGGTTACGGATGAACAGGAATCACTGAGATTATGAAGGAGTAATTTTACTAACCTACTCGGAGGCGATGAAGCGCACAATTCCGCTGATAGAGAAATGACACCGGAACCACCAGTTAATGATGGCACTATTGTAGAGCCACCGGACTATAACGAGGTCAGTTCGGTTATTAAAAAGCTGAAATATTCCAAAGTGGCAGGCTCCAATGGGCTGAAAGCTGAATTATTTAAGACCAGCGGCGAAGAATTGGTTAGGAGTATGCACCAACTATTATGCATGATATTGTTCGATGAACGCATACCCAATGACTGGGATCTCAGTGTTCTCTGTCCTATCTTAAAGAATGGAGACCCAGTTGTTTGCGCCAACTACCACAGAATAAGTCTTCTTTCCATCAGACATTAGATTTTGTCGCGCGTATTGTGTAATTGGCTGAAACCATATACGGATTCACTGATAAGACAATGTCAAAAACAATATCAAAAAAGATCGACCAGTGACTAAATATTTACATTACGCCAAATCTTGAAAAAGATCCGTGATTTGAACAAAGAGACACACCACATATTTGTCGACTATAAAGACGCTTTCGACACAACGATATAATTGAAGTTTTTCGACGCCCTGTCTGCACTAGATATCCCGGCAAAGATCGTTCGTCTTTGCATGACGACGCTATCACAGACACAAACTGTGGTCAGGGTGGAAAGAAAAACCGCCCTTTGATACCAAGAGAGGTTTTAGGCAGCGCGATGCGCTGTCGTGCGATTTTTTCAATCTTCTGATGGAGTACATCCTACGTCAGTGTCCGTACTAACAGAATATGTCGGGCTCGAGCTTCCAAAAGGAAGTAATGCTGCTCGCTTACGCCGATGACATTGATGTCATCGGCACGCAGGAACGGCGAGTCAGCAAGGATTTCTCAGAGATTGAAAAACAGTCTCGGCTCATGGGTCTAGCTTTGAATGAGGACAAGACGACTCCGTCATCACGTCTTGGACGGTCATTGACGATGGAGAATTTCAAATTCAGTGTTGTAGAAAACTTCGTCTATCCGAGATAACCAGCAACAGCAACATCAGCCTGGAGATCATGCGAAGAATCATGCTTGCAAACAGATGCTTTTTTGGGCTGAGCAAGCAAATGAGAAGTAAAGCCCTCACTCGAAAGACAAAAATCAAGATCTATAAGACGCTGATACTCACGGTCCTACTGTATGGCGAAGAGGCATGTACCGTGATTGAGTTGGATGAGACAGCGTTGGAAGTCTTCGAGAGGAAGATTCTCCGCTGGATTTTTTTTTTTTTTTTTCGGGGTGGTCTATTCTTTTGAATAAATGAAAGAGCTTCAGCACGCATGGATTACATGGGGGCCCAAACTTGATTGGAGGTAGCCGAAATAGAGGACGACTTGGTACGCGTTGGAATGACTAGGTATGAAGAGATTTCTCCGTACTTGGCATTCAAAACAACTGGCGCCAGCACAGACAAGATTACGGAAGCTGGCGCGCCTTCCTAAATTCGGCCATAACTGAAAGACGGTTGAAGGCCATTTATTTACGTAAAAGATAGAGTTCATACTGTACCACAAATTATTGATCCCCAGAAAAACACACACACAATTCGGACATTTGGGGAGCTAGCTCTTCTTGTGCTCTGATATAGAACTATAAGAAATATTATTATAAGAATTATTAGAAATGAAGTACGTTACACACATTTTGCATTTAAAGCTAAAATAACAAGAAAACAAAAATATTTTTCATTTAAGAACACAAAAAGGAAGGACAGTTTTTTATGACTAGTACAGAACATGGAATAGAATTCACGGAATTTTCAAACTTGAAAGCTATATATTTTAAAGTGTCCAAGTGCTTGTTGTTCATAGTCAGACAGACGGACATGTCTATATGGCTTGCCTTTTTGCATGGGGCTTCCTCCTTCAGTGGACCCTAATGGAATATTGTAATATAATTGACGCAAAATAAACCAAATTCAACCTTTCTAGTAGAATAAACAACAATAATACAATTTGTTTGCATACAAAAACCTAGAGAAAAGGGTACGATTTGGGGCTACCTCTTCTAAAGGTCCGATCTTTTCGTAAATGGGGTATTATTTCATGGTAATCGCCAGCTAGCCAAGAAAATTATTGGTCACTATTTAATGATGTCGCGGGTAACAGCTAGTACATTTATATTCACAAAATAAAAAAGAATCTTAAACTGTTCAACAGTCAAAAAATTTCGAAATACTTTGAACTTTAATTTATGCAGACACTTTAAATTATATAACGTCACACATTATTCTTGTGGAGGTCATGAAAACTCAATTGTGTGCTTCAAATGCGGCTTTTCAATAAAAATTTTTATTCAACAATGTCCAGCAGAGGCAGCATAACTGCCAAGAATGGCAAATGTTGCCGCTTAAATATTTGCCAAGCGATTTCTAGAGATGACTTTAGCTTTTTTTTTTTTTTTTTTGTGGTCAACACTTTAATATGAATCGTGTCTGCAGATTTTTTCTATTATTATTAAAATTTTCTATTACTTGGCAGAAACTGCATGGTAAGCGCTCGACTGTGATACTTAAAAGTTATAACAATGCATGACATTACTCGTTGTGTTTTGTAGATGCTCAACAATGCAGCATCTTCTACTACTTATGTCGTATCTATGTGACTGCATGCATTCTGTTGTAGTCGATTATCTCATGTTCAATTGCAGCATTCAAAGCTCATGGATATTTGCTGAAAATGCACAAGTCATTCTAGGAGACCGACCAGCTAAGCAGTGACGCAAGTTGGATGCAGTTGATGTATCTCGTGCTAAAGTAATTGGACATTAGTCAGCAGTTGTTCATCAAATGTGGTTGATGTAGCTGCAGAGAGACACTCACTTAAAATCAATTTTGTGTGTGGGAAGTTTTCATGTGAAGTTGATATTTTGTAATGTGCCACAAGTAATTTATGCACCAAAGCTAGCATAGCATGAAGCGCACATAACTACGATATTAAGATATATGTTATACTTAGAGTTTTGCTTGTTAGTGTTGTGCTTAAAATAAGAGTTCTGTTTCCATTGGTTGCTATTTAAATACGAGCTGCACCAATTAACCTGCTTCCGCAAGAATATTGTATCTTCATAAGCCAGAGACAGACAGTGTAAGAGTATGTGCGAAAAGTCAATTCAATTAATTTGTGCTAATATAAACCTACTTCACATTGTAGTGCATACATATATTGTAGTTATACAAAGAGCATTTTTAAATACTACAAATGAATGAATTTACGAGTATTCATAGCATACTCGTATATAAATTGATAAATAAAATGAATTGCAAGCAATACATGTGGTATAGCTGAAGTTTAAATACTCTTAAAAAGCATTTATTGTATAAAACGCATGAATAGTTGGTCAATATATTATTGATATAGTCAGTCGATCCAAATAAAAGTAGAGTAATAATTGCTCCAAGTAGTTATTAGCTACGAATTTCAAATTATTCATAAACCAAAAACGTTTATCTTTTAAAATTCATAAAACTTTCAAACGTGCAATAAAAATTATACAGGCAAGGATTCCACGATGGAAGAATCAATATAGGGAGGAATCCACAGACGGTCGAAACCTCATGCGAAACGGGGAAAACCTTAGAGGGGAAAACCTTAGAGGAAGAAATCCCTAGGCAGAGGAATGCCAAGACTGAGGAATTCCAAGACGGAGGTTTCCACAGACGGAGGAATCCCTAGACAGAGAAATCACAAGATGGAGGATTCCCCAGAAAAGGAATCCCCGGACGAAGGAATCATCAGTCGGAGGAATCCCTAGACAGTTAAATAGCCAGACGGAGGAACTCCCAGACAGCGGACACCCAGATGAAGGAATCACCACACGGAAGATTACCAGACGGAGAAATTCCCAAACGGAGAAATTCTCAAACAACGAAATCCCCAGAGAGAGGACTAAGTTATCTTCTTTGACCAAGGCTATCTTCATCTGTCTAAGGTCACTCTCACCTCTCACTCTGTTCAAGGTTCTTAACCTTTCTAGACGGGGAACTCCTCAGAAGGAGGATTTCACTCCCTGAGACTAAATGGAATTGACTATGTAAGAGTTAATAGACTTGGCCCCTTGGAGGGTTAAGGGCCGTGCCCCGTTAAGAGGTCAATAGATTTGAAACCTTGGTGGGTTAATGGACTTACACTCTTATAATTATCACCTTTGATCAAGTCATTGACCTCTGGCTGAAATCATCGACCTCTAGCCAAGGTTATTAACCTCTCCAGACTACGAACTTCACAGGCGGGGAACTTGACTACCTAGGGCTTAATGGAGTTGTGGTGCTCAACGAACTTGACCCTTTGGGGGTTCAATGGACTTGACCCTTTGGGAGGTAAAAGGACTTGACCCATTGGGTGTCAATGGACTTGAACCTGAGGGGGCCAATGGACTTCAACACTGGTGGTCAAAGTACTTGAACCCACGTACATGAACCTTTTGGGTTTAATTGACTTTATCCCTTGGGTGGTCAATAGACTTGACCGATTGGTTGGTCAATGGCTTTGACTTATTGGGAGGATGGACTTGACCATTTGGGGGTTCAATGGGGGTGTTTTTGTTAATTAACCTGACTTCTTGGGGAGGTATTTGATTTCAAGCATTCGAAACTTAACGACGACGCCGGAAATCTGGAAAAATTCTGATTTTTTTGCACAATTATCGTTGAGTATGATGTCACTTTTAGTGGCCATTGTCAGATACTTGAAGAAGTCGGAGAAAACCACCAATAAACAGATTAGATGATAGAAATATATTATTTTCAGGCTTGCTTAGTATATAAATTTAACTACGGCACATATTTACTGCAAAGGGAAGTCACTTAGATGCAGCTATTCAAAATTGAGACTAGTTCAATGTGTTTTACGGAAGAACTTTGGTGGTCAATGCTATTTTCAAAGTATTAGTCTCATTCTGTAATTCCTGGGTGGTATTAGTGATAGGAAAACACCATTTGGCTGACTCTGACCACAGTGGTTTGAGATATATGCTTAACAGAATGGCACTAAGAAACGTTAACAATTTGAATTGATACCTTTCTGCTAGTTGGTCTCTTTAGTTATTTGGTGAGCCAAGCATACATTAAGACATTATTGATGCAGCCAAAGGAGTAATTAAGGATTTACTTTTTGATTAACCTTCATAAAGCAGTCGCTTCACCAGAATTACTAGTTATATATCAGACGTCCATTTTCTGCTACTTTTTGATCATGCTTCTATGACAAATGTATAACTCTAAAAAGAGAAGATATAATACTGGAAGCTTTATGAACTATTTGAGTGGTTAGTTGTTCGGGTCAATTCTAAGCTGTCAGCAGAATTTAGCTGTGATCGGAACCAAGGTCGTGATAGCTTTTTAAAGACATTTTACATGTGTCAATGCTTGTTTAAACTTCAAAATCGAGGGCCAGTAAGTAGATTCATCCGTTGAGTTGCAGTTCAAATTTCTGCTTTGAGTGCAACGAAAAAATTCTTGTCCTTTTAGATTAATTAAACCCATTAGGTATGATTAGCATTAAATTCAACAGGAATAAAGAACTTGTGTTCCAGACTGACAAATAATTAGTGAAATATGTTTGAGCACATCCTGATGCAAGACGGAATATAAGCTACTGCTAGCATAACATTACCAATTAGACTGTACAATTTTAATATGACGCACTGAACCCATGTTAGATGTATGGGCTTATGAGTTCTTCGTACTTCATTCCATATCAATTTTGATACGAAAAGCAACTCCCTTTTAAAATATTTTGCTAAGTTTTTCTTCACCTATTCTGAAACTCTATAATGAAATTTTAATTATAAAGAAAAGCTTAATGTTTTTTGGTGATTATGATATATATTTATATTATTAAAATTTTTTTGTTTAGCACTTTTAGTTATACAGCAATAAATTGTTTAATACAATAGAATTATTATGTATATGTTTTACTTATTTTAACTTATTTTCATTAGACATATAAAGAATTACAGCTATTAAAAAATGTTATAAGAAATGTGACTTCAAAATAAGTTTTATATATTTGATTATTGCTGAACAGGCGTTGGTTGCTATTCAAAAAGATTGATTGCAATATTATCCAAGCAATTTGAAGTAACATTCATAGTCGCAATAATGGCTATTGCTGCTTTATTGTTATACTAGGTCTATGTGACGATTTTGCATATATTATAAAATTTATTTGTATTAAAAATTCTTCAACTTACTATTTTATAACTATTTTATAAAACATTTAGTTACATATTCAACGCTGAGAGTAAAAATAATGCATATAACATTGAAGCAGTTGTATAATTTTTACTTACAGCGTGTCATATAATATATTTCTTAATATTAATTGGCTTATTTACCAATATTTATAGAAAATTTCCAGTATACAAACATACAATATTTAATTGATTTGATTTAAGCTTAGATAATATTTTAATTACAAAATTTGATTTGATTTTTTTTTTAATGCACATTACATAATATATTTAATTGTATTTTGATTAACATTTAATATGATATTTTATTTTTTTTTATTTTATTAATTTATAATTTTTATAATTTTATTTATTTTCGTCTTAAGATTTAATGCTAAACACTATAGAATACATATACATATATAAAACTTTAATTGAAAACAAAAAATAAAAAAAGAAATGAAAATTTTATCACAGACAAATCTTATGTTTAATATTTAAAATGCTTAACAATTGTTAACAGAAAAAATAATAAAAGTAATAAATTTAAACGAAAACCAAAAGCAAAAATTGACTCTTAGAGTTATACATACTCGTACTACTATAATATATAAATATATCAATCGATAGTTCGTTCGAATGGGGTAACACTCGCGCAACACTCGCCGTCTACTTTTGCCACCAAAGCGCACGTGCATTCCACACCCAAGCGCCTACCGTGGATGATTCTCAGCGATGATGATTGGGCGGCGCAAATGCCTGCATGCTGTAGTAGCGTTCGGTATCATCCTTTGTGACACTTGTGACATGATGAAACTGACATGGATGCGAAATTTGTGACTTGGGCGGCAATGGTGCCGGCTTGACACGCTTCTGTTTCTTCTGCTTACGGCCGGGCACTGAGAGTGCAATATTCTCCGGATCGCTAATCAAACGTTCCAATTTATGCCATAACTCACGTGCCGAATCGGTTGAATCGAAACTAAAACCGATCATTTGCTGATGATTTGTCGACAGGCACATTGTGTGAAAGGACGGACCGGCAATGCGATAATTGGACAGATTATCAATACGATCAGACCAGAGTGCAAAGCAAGAGCCACGTTCGGCAAGTACCAGCGTGACACGTGGTATAGCGCGTGCACGGCTATTGCCTTTGTCGTGCAATATAACCGGTATGCCGGTGAAAACTAAACGCCAATCACCATCATTGCCAGTGCCTTCATACAGATTGGCCAGTGCAGCGCTGACATATATCTCAGTGCCCAGACCACCAAAGAAACTCTCCACTTGACCGCGTTCATAGTCCGAAAGATTTGTGTTGCTCGTTGTATCGATACTCAAAGTATCGGCATCGATATCGGATGCATTGTAAAGTGAATTTGTGGCATGCACACTGCTGCGTTGTGCCGACGAGTGTGTCGACCAATCTGGATTCATAATGAGCTCATGTTGCTCTGAGGAGCCAGTGCCCTCAGATGATTCGGATGGAGGTGCAGAGTCTCCGACAGAGCCAAGGCGACGACGTGGTGGCATGTTTGGCAGCTGTAACGATTAGATAAAGTAATGTAATTAGTTTTCAGATATATAAAAAAAAAAAAACAGAAAATAAATAGCATGTGAAAATGTTTAATAGTATAGGACAACCATTTTTGATTCTGTGTAGGGTATAGCACAACAGACCGACTTCACAGTATAATAAAACGTATTCTGGAAGCATACGATGCCCAGGAATACTGCAACGCAGTTCTCACCAATATGCAGCAGTACTCTTCCCGGTAGGATAGAAAATCAGTTACATACTGCAGTACGCACCTACCTAAAAGTGAAACAGATGTGAACTCAACTGGCTTTCATTGATCTGCGTGATTCTACTCTCTAGTGGGGCTTAGACATTGTGGAACTTCTTTATCAGCTGATATATTGACCATTTGCAGACCTACTTGGACCCCATCAAAAAATATATTGTTTTTTATAGGGAAGGTGATCTCTTTTAGTGAATTGATTTGCACCGTAATGGAATATTTTGACACAAAATATATCAAATTCGACATATATAGCTGCAATATTAACGACATGATTTTTTATACAAAAACCCTGAAAGATGGGACCACCTGAATCTGGACCTAAATAGAACATTAAATATGTTTAATGGATATCAATAAAAATTTTTCAAAAACAAAAACTCAGAAAAAGGATTGAACGGTAAGGCCAAATCTTACCATAGGGTAAGTGCATACATTGAATTCAAGTGATCTGAAGAATGAATAGGAAAATCGAAATATATAAATTGGCAGGCTCTATATATTCTAGTCTCCACATTGACGGACATATCTAAATAGAATCGCCTCATTCTGTCATTTTGCCTATTAGGGAAAGTCTATACCACGTGACCCATTCAGGGTGCTTACAGTGACGGTCTTGGCATATACTATGGCTGGTTCCAAGGGGGTAAAAATTCTAAAAAAAAAACTTAATACACTCTTTTTGTATATGGGAAGTTCTGAAACTGTATGTAAAACTTTTGTAAATTTAAACTCAGATTCAGATTCAACGAGAAAAAACAAAATATTTTTTTTTTGTTTTCGGAATGGATTCTACACCAGTACTTTTACTAAGTAAATATTTTTTTCACCATAGTGTGGTGAATATAAAAATATTTTTAGTATTTTTTAGTGTTATTCTCAAACTATATTTGTCGAATTGTTTGCTTAACTGTTGTTTACTTTAGCAAATCTGCAACAAAAAAATTTTTAATCAGCTATGCTTCCCGAATTCAAGACCACTAAAATCTTCATGCTTCCTCTTTTCTCTTACTCTCCTTATATATTAAAATTTTTAAAAAATACTCATTTTAATTACACAAATTTTAACAACCAATTTGCTCATCTCTGCGACAAATTTCTACGAACAATTAACAAACCACACAAACCACACAAAAGAAGCGCAGTAAAGGAATTCCGTGCAACAAGTGGTTGCCACCGGCTGCACGAATAATGTTCGCAAACACTTCCACACCGACAGATAGCAGGTGGCAACAGTAGCACTAACAATTTTAATACGAGTAGCATAAAAAAAAAAAAAAAATATAAAAATTAAGGCAGCACAGTGGAAAATTACCTCCGGTCGGTGCCGTGTGAGTATTTTAACGTCATGGCAAACACAATTTTATATGTTGTAGATATGTTTATGTTCATATCTACAACATATATGGAAAAAAAATAAGCTCTTAAATAAATTTTTTAAATTTTTGTTCACTTCATGCATTGCCAACACTTTGCAGCTCACGTGCAATTGAGTGATTAACTACTTCCTTTTTACCTTTTTGCGGTTTTTAAAGCCATGAGCAAAGAGTATCACCGACGTTGATAACTTTTTTTTCTTTTCTTTTTTTTATAAGTGTATACCATGCTCCAATATATTCAAATTGAATCAGTAGTTTTTCGTGGAATCACTTGCTGTGCATGCATCAATATTTGCCTCAACGATTTTGTTATTTTTTCAGCTGATATAAAAGTAAATAGGCATCGAAAGTGCATTCCGGTTGCCATGGGAAAGTCGAGTATTGTAAGTAAATGTATTATATCATAATATTTTTTTTCTCTATATTCAGCGAAGTAAGCTTCAGTTTGTCAACGTAGAAAAATATTGTATGCATTCGGTTTTTAACCATATGGAGATATGGAGAGAGAGAGAGAATGTACTGCGGTAATTGAACTGTTGTTCCAGTTTACGAGGTGTGTGATTTGTAAATATTTGCAATTTACAATATTTAAAAAATGTAAATTGTAAATATTCAAAAAAAACGAATCAGTTTTGTTTAATAGTTTTAAGTGTTTAATTCATAAATCGTCACGTATTTATAATACCCTATATATATAGGTTAAAAGTGTATAATAAGTTCTTGAAAATGTATGTCGCATTCACCCAAAAAAAAATTTTCCTAAAATTTAGGAATCATTACCTAAAAAAATTTTTTTTACCTAAAACAGGAATTTAAGGTAAAATTTTGCCTAAAAATGAATTTCAAGGAAAAGTTTCCTAATATTTTAGGTAAAATAATTTTTAATTTAGGTCATAAAATTCATTTTTAGGCAAAATTTTAAGGAAAAAATTTTTTTTGAGTGTTCAGAAGGAAGTGAGACAGACAATATAAAGTGCATATATACTCTTCATACGCATAAAAATTCGCATCGATATAGATATGTCCGTCTGTCTGGCTGTCCGTAAGAACATTTAGGATTTAAGTTTTGATATTTAGTATCTCCTAAACCCTTTTCGAATTAGTATTTAATGAAATTGTTGGATTCTTTCTAAAGGGTAGTAGCCATAAAAGCATGACCTTCCTTTTAGAAATTTTTTGAATAGAGAAATTGCTGATTTTCTGGTAATTAGGCCCTGTACCGAAGGTACAAGAGCCTATTGGGTTTGTGCAAATGTATGTAACAGGTGTATGGTCGGAGACCCCCTAAAGTTACCCCCATTATGGTCAGGAGTGATAGAGGAGTCGATATAGACATGTCCGTCTGTCCGTCCGTCTGTCTGTATGAACGGAAGGATCTCGGAAACGGTAATAGATAGAGACTTCGTGTTTTTTGCATTCGACTAGGACTGCTCCGGAATTTTACAAGTTTATTTTAAAATTTTGAAACTACTTCCCCTTCACCATAAGATCACCACCAAGGCAAAAAATTTCTTCGGCAGAAAAAAAATTTAGTGCACCAATCAAAGTTAACGCCTCTCTAAGCCAAAATCCAAAAAGTTTATCAAAATCGGATAATAAATGACGATTTTATAAGCAATTGAATTTGAACGACCCCCCTTTCTTTTCATTCATATTCGCGCAGTGAGAAGTGGTCATGTGTTTGGTCATATGCTCGGGACAGATTTAATGTATTTGTTAGGCGATCTGAACTGGTACAGGGCCTCTTACAGTCGATTACGCCCGACTGAAATTTCCTTACTTGTTTTGGTTTAGTTTAGGTAAAAAAGATAAAATTTTTGTATTTTGTACTAATCCCAATCACGAATCCAGATAGGAATACACTTCCCACACAAACTTAAGGTTCAATAGATGTAGAGTATTTTGAAGTCGAGCACACACACATATTTATAGTGTATAGTGAGCTGCTTGGACTGCTGAACAGTTCATTGAGATTGAGTTCCTATTATCTCCTATTAGTCCATATAAAAAGATTTGTTAGTCGCTGAGTGGTTCTATGGACATTGAGTGTGCTTTTGAGAACTCTGGCTATATTTGCACATGTAAGTATAGATGATCCCAAAATTGCTTATGTAGAAGCTATATTTTTATTATTAATTGAGGACTGCAACAATCAGGGCACAACTTGCCTAAGTCTAAGTATAAAATATAATAAGTAATCATCCATTTATCCCCAAAATTTATCCTAAAATCAAATATATTAGATCGGAGCATAAATTTTGGGGAGAAGATGTCCAAAGTGACGACCTCCTTGTTGGGAAAGGCTCTGTTTAGCTAATAGGCTGTCGTATCTTCTTGAAAAGAAGGAAAATTTACTTCTCCATGGTAGCCGAATTAAGGTAGTATGTAAGGTAGAGTTGGGTACATATCAATCACAACCAGTTATTCGGCACAGAACATAGATTTGGAGGATTTCAGCCCATTTGCGTTACGGCCTTGCAGTGATACAACAAACTTGAATAATGTAACTCCATATAGGTCGTGTCCTTTTTTGGCGCAGCGAGAGTGTAGTTCTACTCTTAAGTTCTACTCTTATGCTTCATGATCTCGATTCGACTCACTGAGCTTAGCGCACATGAATACAGTTTTGGTAGACATATTTACGGGTTATTTCAGCATTTTTGCTACTGCGGTGTTGTGCTCAGATTTACTAGCAATCGCCAATTAATGTACTAAGCAGGAACTCAATATAAACATAATTTCCACAAAAACTTTACGATTACCTTTCTCAAAAAGATAGGAGCTGTATTAACTGTATAAACTCTGCAGATGTATTCCGTCAAAGTAAACTTGTTAGGGGTCACCATTAAATAAAGCTCAAAGTGAAGTTCACATCTAAAAATATTTGTAAGCAAGATCTAGAGCCCTTTGTACCTGGGATCTTTATCTGAAGATAATAGTTTTGATTCACCCATTTTTAACTATATTAATATGTTACACAAAATCACGAAAAACATGCGAGATCAGGCGGAGTAATCGACTACAATTACTTGAATAATTTTGCACTGTATGGGCCTTGCGAACATGTTCCACCACCGCAATAGTGATAAGCGATGGTTTGAAATCATTGCATATTTGAACACATAAATCGGTGGTAACTGCTATGTCGAGGTTGTAGACTATTTGTGGACTTTTACCAGATGGCTTGGGGCCTTAAATGTACACATGCTATTGAGTTTATATCAAATATCATAAAAGAAGAAATTAACCAAGTATTGCTAAACTGACACAGGTACACATGCTAGGATTAAATTTTCAATCCAAGCCATCAAGATCTGCAAAAGAAATCTGTTATAAGAGTGGAGTCCTAAAAAGGCTTATATTATTTTAAAAGTATTGTCAGCGCTTGACGATCAAATCACTTTCAGCCTGGCAATTCTCCTCCAGGTGGGTTATAGAATGTATCAATGTTTGCAACAATATTCGGTTCAGTGTTCGAACACTTTAGTGAGACCAAAATATTTAAACAAATGCTAATAAGCGACTACATCGCTGATGACAACTAAGTGTACTCATGAGCTACCGAATGAGATACTGAAATTACTCACTGACAATTGTCTTAACAAAATGTTTTGCTACATCGAAACATATAGCAGAAGCTGTCTTCAAGAAAAATTCAGTATATTCTGTGTCTTTTTGACGGCTCTGGTTATAAAACGGTTGACACAGTCAGAAATGCTTCGACAAGGAATATTTTTAAACTTAAAGAAACAAAGAAGATTGTGTCTCAATTAAAATTATCATACTGAGATAGGACTAAGAAAACATAATAGAAGGCTGCAGTACCAGTATCCTATTCACGATCTGACTAGTTCTTTTTTGAAATAATAAAAAAATATATTGTATATAAAAAAAATACTTTTAGTAGGTAAAGTAAAAATGTGGTTGACTCATTGAAAATGCAGGGTTTTTGGAACGAAGCGGACTTGTTAGGATGAAATAAAAAGCAAAAATCTATGATATTGCATACAAATTTGATGATCAAAATAAAACTATTTTCCTTTATCAATTTATGCAAACTAAATCGCAGCACTAAGATTTACATGTCTATCTACAAATTCATATATTGTTATAACATGAAATTATACAATATGAATGAACTCTAGATTTAGTCAAGACCTTTTATTTATTAACTTAATAAATTCGACCACTTAAGCTATCTTATAAATATCTATACTATTCCCGTAAGATTTATAATATACATAAAATCACAAAAAAGAGCAAAATCAATTTTCAGTTCATTCAACTACATATTTTCATATAACAGAAAAGCTTTCAATAATGTTGGCATATTTAAAACACCGATTTGATTTAGATATATGAATTTCATATGAGCGAATGTGAAACCAGTTTTAAACTTATGTACATAAAAAGATTTTGACCTACCACAACATCACCTAATTTAATTAAGTTGTTTTATGTTACTCACTAAAGATATTAAATTTAGAATTATTTTAAATATACATTTAGAATTAGAAAATCTAATATGCATTGCTAGTTGTACTATACATGCACTGATACTTCATATTTAGTTCGAAAAAATCTTGATCCATGTTCAAGGTTAGACTCAAAGTAGTAGCAATCAACTGAACTCAGTGTCAATGCATTTAAAGCTTAATATATATCATTAGTTAGTTATCTAACATTTTTCCAGAATAAATTTCACAAAATATTGCCATTGAAGTCATTGAAATTTAATTGCGTGCGCTTGTATGTAGTTAATTGCCGAGAATTGCAAATATCTTATCAAAGCTAATCTTTTTTTTTTTTTTAATAGTATATATTGTAGGCAAATTCAACATAGTACACTAATAAAAATTTAATGGTTACAGTTTTCTCTATAACTAACTAATAGTTAAAAGGGTTCGTTCATAAACTTCGGAAATTTGAAAAACAAAAATGACAAAGTTTCTCTAAAACACTAAGATAGATCGAACACAAAATATCTGACACGTAAGTACGACAAAGAAAAGAATAGTGGAACTCTATTCGATCTTTATACGATAGAATATTGTCTCCATTGAATAATAATTTTCTAATAATAAAGCTTCTTACAATGTTTTAGGTTAAATTTGTCTCCCTTGAACACATACAATAGATCGAAAACAAGTCATTCGATCTGAGAGTGGTAAAATAAGTTAAAAGGCAGCAGTCTTCCTTGTTAAAAGACAAATTCTTTTATTTTTTTCAGTGTATTTGTGAATATTTTTACGAATAAAAGTCCATATGTGCACACATATTTCTATTGTTTTTATTTGCTAGATTCTTAATAACAATTGCACTTGCTTGTGTACATTTATCAACATATGCCGCATACAGGGTGCTCTACAAACATATTGAAAATGATTTGCACAAATTTTAATGCTTATCAACAAAAAACGCATTGATTGCCGCTAAAAGCAACACAAAAAGTGTTTATATGAATGACTTGACAAAATTTTTGTCGCTACTATTTGAATTGCTCATCATATATAGTTTAGCTCACCCAGTTTTCTAAAGATAAACTTGTCCAGTTTTGTTTGCCGATTTCGTCATGCTGTATATAGCTTATATACAGCTGCGTATTATTAATCTATATTATACATATTTCGAAGCGATTTTGTCTAGACGCGAAATAGTACAGAACGCGACTTCGAAGCGTGCGGACGCTTGTAAACAATTTAATAGAATTTTCAGTCATTATTCAATTTGTTATTTTTTGTTCCAGTACGCTGAAGTATGTGGTTAATATTGCTAACGCTCAGCGTTACGCTGCTCTACTATTTCATACAACGCATTTATACGCGTTGGGAACGTGAGGGTATACCACATGAGAAGCCCATCATACCGTTTGGTACGCTCGATCCAGTGCGGCGCCAGGTGCGTTCGCTGGGTCTGACTATTAGCGATGTGCATATGCGTTCCAAGGAGAAAATTGTTGGCATCTATCTCTTCTTCCGACCTGCAATACTTGTGCGTGATGCAGAACTTGCACGTAAAATTTTGATTACGGATTTCGCAAGTTTTCATGATCGTGGCATCTATGTGGATGAGAAGCGCGATGAGATCAATGCCAGTCTGTTTAATATGCGTGGTCAGCAGTGGCGTACACTGCGCAATAAATTGACGCCCTCATTCTCGTCGGGCAAATTGAAAGGCATGTTCGAAACAATCGATGATGTGGGCGATAAATTGGTGCTGCACTTGAATAAATCGCTGGCGGACAAGCCGCAGGGCGAGATATACGAAATGAAAGATCTGCTGACGACGTAAGTCTTAATAAATTGAAATAATACAAAGTGCTGCTAAAACTATTTGTAACTTTACAGTTATGCCATCGATATTATAGCTTCGGTGATTTTTGGTTTAGATGTTGACAGCTTTGCCAATCCGGACAATGAGTTTCGCATGGTCAGTAAGCAAATATTTGAGAATCGCAGCATATTCGCTGCCATAAATAATGTTGCAAGTTTCATATGTCCACCGTAAGTAGTAATTTGGAAAATGTTTAGCAAGTTCTTTAATTTTTTTCTACTATATAGCATTTCTGCCTTACTACATCGTCTTGGCTATAAAGATCCACACTTACGACGTCTACGCGATGTTGTCAAGCGAAATGTTGAATATCGCGAACAGAATAAGGTCGTACGCAAAGATCTTTTCCAGTTGCTCGTCAGACTGCGCAACAGCGGCAAAATTGGTGATGATGATGATACAAATTGGGACATTGAAACTGCTGCTGAGAACTTTAAATCCATGTCAATTGATTTACTCACAGCGCAGGCTTTTGTATTCTACATAGCCGGCTCCGAGACTACTGCAGGCACTTCAGCATTTGCGCTTTATGAGCTATCCATGCATCCGGAGCTGTTGAAACGTGCACAGGCTGAAGTCAAACAAGTGCTGGAGAAACATAATCTTAAGCCAAACGATAAGTATAGCTATGAGGCTATACAAGATTTTAAATTTTTGGAATGGTGTGTTTTGGGTAAGTAAATAATTTATTTATTATAAAGTTCTTCAATATTAAAATATTTACTTTACATAGAAACCATACGCAAATATCCAGGCCTACCATTCTTGAATCGCGAATGCACACAAGATTATGATGTACCCGATACGCCTTATAAAATAAAGAAAGGTACACCGATTTTGATCTCACTGTTTGGCATGCATCGTGATGCTGAGTATTTTCCAAATCCAGAGCAATTCGATCCCGATCGTTTTGATCCCGAAATTATGAACTATAATCCGACTGGCTATTTGCCATTTGGTGAAGGACCCAGACATTGCATAGGTAAGTAAATTCTATGCAAATAGAAGTTTGGTAAACTATTTCATATGTTTTAAAAATCTATATTTGCAGCACTACGCATGGGTAAGGTTAACACGAAGGTTGCTATAGCCAAGATACTTGCCAATTTCGATATAGAGCTCAATCCGCATAAGGAAGTCGAGTTTGTATTCGATTCAGCACCAGTACTTATGCCTAAAGATGGTCTCAAGCTGCGCTTAAGCAAGAAAAAGTTTTAGAAAAAATTTGTTCAAGTATTCTGTATGTAATAAATGAGATATGATTAAATTCCTGACATTGAAGATTATTGTAAAAGTTGTATTTTTCTGAATATGTTGGCGGTACTTAAATTGATGAGGTTTGCATTCACGGAACTTTAAAGAAGACGGTACATCATATATGATACTCTAAATGGAATCGAATTGATAAAAAAAAAGAAATTCAAAAATTTACCATATCTTTGTTGTTCAGCCTCTTTAGCTAAGGAGATTATTAGATCCATGACCTCTTAAAATACGCATAAAAATAAAAAAAGGAAGTATAAGATCAAAAATTGTCACAAAACTCCGACATAATGAAAATTTCCATCATAAACGATTCTACTGTCCAGAAACCATTCCATTGTATGGTAATATTCTCGTTAGGTGTAAGTTAAATGGTATAAAACAATATTGAAGCTGACGTAAGAGGAGGCGATACCCTTACAGATATCTTAGAATGATCAGGTAGTAACAAATCAGTCGCAAATGTTGGCCGCGTTTTCCCCTATTGACGTTTCTAAGAATGATTAAATGGGATATCTCACTAATGTACACAATATAAAAAAAATAACGATGTATTTATGGGCAAATTGTGTTGCAATGTTAATTTCTAAAGTTTTAAAGAAAATATTACCGTTACATATTTTTTCCGATCAAAATAGACATTTCAAGTAACAAAAATTCCAACAGTTAAATTTTGGTGGAGACCTTACACAGAAATTAAGTATCCAAAGTCCCCATCGATCCCATATGTGCTAAAAATATTATCCGGGGTCAAATGTCAAAATTTGATGTTTTAGGGATTTTTTTCGAAAGTGAAGTAAAAGCGTTTTTTTTTTTTTTTAATTAAAATAAACTCGTAAAATTCCAGCGATGTCCTAGTCGAATGCAATTAGAACGAAGTTTCTATCTATTCCCGAGATCCTTTCGTTTATACGGACGAGCAGACGGACAGACAGACATAGCTATATCGACTCCTCTATCGCTCCTCGCCATAATAGGTAACTTTGGGGATCTCCGACCATTATTTCTACCCGTTACATAAATTTGCACAAAACCAATAGGCTCTTATACATTCGTTACAGGGCATAATTAATGGAATATTATAAACGAGGACAACTGCACAATTATGGGTACAATTTTTCGGATGGTGTCCATTGCAAATGAGTTCATAAGAGCTGAACGTATGGGAGATTGCTAAGCTCAATTGAACAGCGTCAAAGAAATGCTTCCAAGCTTAGTTGTGGAACTTCAACGCACAATTATGTCGAACAATCAATGATGAAATCAATGAAGACAGATGGAGGTATTTCTTGAGGAAGAAGTACAAAAGAAAGTGTAAGAAATAAACAAATGGGCTTACGGAATGCACGCAATAATATGTTCAGTAGCTACGTAGTCTTTATGGTGGTTTTTAAATCCAGTAAGAGAAAGAAGAAGAAATCGAAGAAGCCATGACTGTTGACGTCGACTTTGAAGATTAAAATATCAAAAGAAATCAGAACTATTAGAATCAATAGTCAATAGTATTGAGCCTGAACATTCCGTCATAACAGTTCGTGGAGTAGGCCTGCTGGATAAACTATGTCAAAAAATCGCACCAAAGTACACTACTACGACTCACAGGTGGTGTGAAATGTGTACACATCATGAAGAACGTGACTCCTCCAGGTTTTAAGATCGTCATATCTCAGAAAAGGTGATTCTTATAAAAAAAAAGTATGTATATCGAACATTTTTATAGATAATTTTAAGATCTGTCTGAGCTACTTTTTGATAAAACTTACATTTTTCGAAAAAAATACGAAAATCAAATTTTTAACCAGTCTATTTTAGCTCACTTGGGAACGTTGGAGACTTTTGACATGTTATTTCTATTGGTGTATCCAAATATCTCCACCAATATTTAGCTCCCTGGAAATTTTTGTTATTTTACCACTATTTTTATGTCTAATTTGAACCGGACTATTAGTAGAATTCAGGAACAGTGTATCATAAAAATCTTATTTAACGATCAGAATGAATATCAACATCATATATAACAAATTATTATTAGCTGATGGTCGCACAGTACACTCTGCTTTCAAGCTACAACATTTTTAAAAGATGTTCATCGTTTGGACAATGGCTTCCAAAGAAATTTTTGAGCCTATTGAACGGTCATTGCAGCGAATGTCGTTCGATGATGTCTTGATACTAGCCAGCTTTTGAATTTTTAAAATCGCTCAGAAACAGCAATCATTCTAAACAGTAAATAAAAAGTTAAAACATTTGTTAACCCGCATTCTAATTATTCCAATCGATTTGTATTAAATTTCAATTCCCTGCACGACTTTGGTTCGTAATGAGTATCAAGCAAGGCCAACATCATTGGAAATTTGCAGAAAAATTTTGGAATTTCTATGTTTCACTCATGTTGCACGTTCTCGTGTAGGCAAACCATCTGCTACAAAGAATGTAGTCTAGAAAAAAAACCCTACAACATCCTGGAAAGTAACAAAATTGCAATAAAAATCGATTTTGAGAGATTTGAGAATATAAAAGATTATTTTAATCTCAGTTCGTATGTTATTGAATGAGTTGGCAACACTCAACTCTACAATGACTATGAGGCAGCGCATTTAAGAATTTAATTTTCAATATTTCTGACTTTTAGTCGGATAATACATATAAAAAGTTTATAACATATATATTATATATTACAACACTTTCAGATAAAAATTTCCAACTTCTAAGAGAGTCCAAGTAATATCAAGAAGGAATAGGAGCGACTAAATATTCAAACTTGAAGGCACTTTCTTCAATAAACTCTAAGTGCTTGATGTTCATATGTACGGCCAGATAGACGGATATGTCTACATCGACTTAATTTTTCCTGCTGATATACATGCATTCTTCATGAGGTCTGCTTTAATTTATTTCTGTCTGCTGTCTATAACCTAATCTTCCGTTTACCTTATGGGTACTGGACATTTTTCAGTATACGACATAAAGTCAAATACTAAAATGCGTGTATTTTGCGTCAAACATAATAAAATATTTTATTAAGGCCAAAATTTAACCACAAAAAGTGGAAGCCCGACAAAAAAGAAAGTCGATATAGACATGACTGTCTGGCTATGAACAAGAAAAAGACTTCAATCCAGCAAACTCATATCATCTTCTATTATCTTTTCAGCTAAATAGTATTTAATGAACGTGCCAATCCCTCTCTAGGGTCTAATACCCAAAAAACAACAAGCCCCACCTTCCTAAGTTTTTGTATGAAAAAATTGTGTTTTTGTTGTTGTTGTTATTTGAGCTAAAATCGACAAATTTCGTGTATTTTACATAAAATGTAATAAGTTATTTCATACCACTAGAAGGGGTAGCCTACATTCAAACTTATCCAATAAATCTTACTTCTCCTGATTCCATTATACCAAACTTCATCTCTGTATCTTAAGCGGATGCAAATATGTATATGAAAAATACTGTATATGGCTAATAAGTGGGCCGGACATCCTACCTTGGACCAAAATTAATAGGGTACTTCATCCGATCACATTAACTTGTATACCAAATTTCATCGCTGTACCCCAAATGTATGCGAAAACGTGACCAATTTTGTGTAACGCTTTTATGGGGGTGCAGTAGGGTATTGCCCCCTTCAATTTCAACAAAAAGCAGCCTATGTTCTTATCCAAAGTCCCATCTATTTCTACACCAAATACATTTAAATTGGATCAGCGGGTTAGGCGTGATGCGCACACACACAAAAACTTGTCTACGAATATATAAGATTATATTTTATATTGTGTCGGCAAACGAAACCTAACTCGCTTTTGCATCATTTTGCTACAAAAAACTTATACAATTTCTTGAACATCAAGCCATAATGGGTTAAAGAAAATATTGCAAAATTTAATCAGCAATTAATTAAATACAAAATTGAACTTGAAAAAAACATTTCGATTTCTATGTAGCCAAACTTTCATTCAGCTGGCAGATAATAGTTTTTTTTTTTTTTTTTTATAAATAAATAAATAAATAGAAAGACTACAAAAACAACAGATTGAAATACATTAAGACGAAAACAAAATAAAAACTTATTTCTGATAATAATATGGCTGTGCTCTCATATATTTTATATTGAATAAATTATCAGCGTCGACGTTAAAGTTGGTGTTGGTGTCTCTGTCGCCGGCGACTTTATCAGCAAATGAGTTCAAGCGTGTAAAAGAGATAGAACACACATATATGTTAAGAGAGATCATCAATCGATTTGTGCCAAGAAACTACAAAACAGAGATAGTAACGCTCGATGTGCAGCTCAGCATCTTATTTTGAAAACAGACTAGCCGCGGTGCTAAACGCTTTGACAACCGCTTGAAAGCGAGCGCTGCAAGAATGGTTGTTGTGAAACAAATTTAAGATTGCAAAAACCCATATAGAGCTAAAGATACAGAGTGACTGAGCGAGACAGAGTGGGAAAGGCCAGACACTTTAATGTACGCACATTAAGCCAAGCAGACAAAGTATCTAGATACAAAAAAAAAAAAAAAAAAAGGACCAGCAAAGGAATAAGCAAAAGAAAAGAGACAGCAACAAATGTGCAGGCAAGTCTGGAATTTTGATGCGCATGTGAGTGATTACCGAAAAACAAAAAACTATACAATAAACTAAATATGAACTGCGAACTGCAATCTGAAGCAACGAAACAGTCTTGAAACGCATGTGAAACACTGAAGACGGATACGCGCACGCAGCTTGACAACAAACAGCCTCGAGCATCACCATCATCATCAACAGCAGCAATTTCACTATCTCAAGTAGCAGACGACAGCAGCAGATAGCAACGACGAAATCGCATCGAAGCTTTCCAAAAAATCATTTAAAAATATCATCGATCGCATCAACAAAAAATGTGGCTGCTCATACCAATTTTGCTCTATTCGCTGACATTTTTGTATGTGCGTCACGTCTACTCGCACTGGAAGCGCAAAGGATTCCCAAGTGAACGTACTGCAATTTCATGGCAGTTCCTGAATCAGGTTTATCGACGCGAATTTCGGCATGTCACGGCCATTTGCGAGGCCTATCGCGCTGGACGCGAACAATTATGGGGCATCTACTGTTTTTTTCGTCCGATACTTTTAGTGCGTGATGTCAAGTTAGCACATACAATTTTGGAGCAATCGAATGGACATTTCAATGGCATCAAATGGGATTATGTAAAGGGCTATAGACGTTTTAATCTGCTGGAGAAAATTGCGCCCATCTTTAGTCGTCAATATTTTGAAAGCATGTATCGTAATATGAACAAAGTGGGTGACAATATGATCGAATATTTGGAGGATCTAATTGGCAGCAGTGTGCGTGATGATGCAGTGCAAGTGGATATGCAGCATTTACTGCGTGTGTAAGTTGTTGAAATTTTATTTTATAAAATGTTTGCCAAATATTAATCCTTTTTTTTTTTTTTTAATTATTTTAGTTATGCCATCAATATTATAGGCAACTTGGTCTATGGACAGGATGTGAATAACTTTGAACAGCATGAACATGTGCTAACAAAGTATGTAGAGCATGAAGCAGCACAGTCGGCCATACAATCATTGTAAGTAGTTAGTTAGAGAGATATAATGATGATATAATAATGAAAATGCTTTACAATTTAATTTAATTAATACTTATACAGCACACTTAGTCGTCTGCCTAAAAAATCATCGCTCACATACAGATTGCGTGATCTCATTAAGAATGCCATTGAACAACGCGAGCTGGGCAGCATTATACGCAAGGATATACTACAACTACTGGTTAAATTTCGTAATGGCAATGAACTGTGCAATAATAATAGTGCGCAAAAACTTAATTGGCATATCGAAAATATTTATGGTAAGTAATAAGTGTTTAATAATCAGCAAACGTATTTAAAGAAAGCTTCATTTGCAGAACACGACAAGCTACTTTCAATTAAACGCGTTGCCAAAGTTGCAGAGGAACTATTACAGATGTCCTTGGATACCATAGCAGCAACTTCCAGTTTAACGCTCTATGAAATACTTAATGAGCCTTTGATACTCGAAAAGATACGCGCAGAAATTAAGAATTTGTATACCGATGAATTGACACCCTTGCAATTGACACTGGAACATTTGGATTCAATGAAGTATATGGATATGTGCATTATGGGTAAGTTTAGGTTTTTTGGTGATAGTATTTAGTATCTGAAATGGAGTGCATTGAAGTATATTTGAAAAAGCTACACAAGAAGACTCTTTGAAGTCAGTCAAACTTGTGCACAATTTCGAATTGATGGAATCGATTAGTGGTCGTAGTACCCCCAACATTTTTACACTTTAACTGCGTACAGTTAAATCTAAAATCACAAACTAGTTTTTACCTCTTTTAGTTTCTGAGTTCTCATGTTTCATACATACAAATGATTGACCGATATAGCTATATCGAATCGACTTTTGACACTGATCAAGAATATATGTATATACATACAGACTCTATGATGTATATACTTCATAGAGTCTGCCAAGCTTCCTTCTGTATTTAACATAAATTTGCACCAACTTTGTATACCTTTGGCTCTTAGGGCAGGCTATAAAGTTCAAACAACCTATGACCTTATGAGAAAAAAGAGAATTAAAATTGAATTATGGAAAGTTAGTTTTGTGCTCCCATTAAAATATTTGTGTTCGACTCTAAATTACAAAAACAGTTTGTTGTTCTAAAGGTAAAGGGATCAGTTATCTCTGAACATTAAGTACTGCAATACAACTAAAAATTTCCAACTGTTAGCACTTCTGTCACTCATCTGCGGTGAACGACTCTAAACAACAGAAACATTGATGTTTTAAAAGTTAACAAGTAAGGAAATTTCAGTCGGGCGTAACCGACTGTAAGAGACCCTGTACCAGTTCAGGTCGCCTAACAAACACATTAAATGTTTCCCGAGCTTATGACCAAACACATGACCACTTCTCACTGCGTGAATATGAATGAAAAGAAAAGGGGGGTTGTTCAAATTCAATTGCTTATAAAATAGCCATTTATTATCCGATTTTGATGAACTTTTTGGATTTTGACTAAGAGGGACGTTAACTTTATACTGGTATACTCAATTTTTTTTGTGCCGAAGAAATATTTCTCCTTGGGGGTGATTTTATGGGGAAGGGGGGGCGGAGGGACAAAATTTCAAAATAAACTTGTGAAATTCCGAAGCAGTCCTAGACGAATGCAAAAAACACGAAGTCTCTATCTATTACCGTTTCCGAGATCCTTTCGTTCATACAGACGGACAGACGGACGGACGGACAGACGGACAGACGGACATGGCTATATCGACTCCTCTATCACTCCTGACCATAATGGGGGTAACTTTGGGGGGTCTCCGACCATTATTTCTACCTGTTACATACATTTGCACAAACCCAATAGGCTCTTGTACCTTCGGTACAGGGCCTAAAAATCAATGCTACTCCTCTCGTTTAAGAGTCGGAAGTAGATGAAAAACCGGGTCAAATTATATAATAGAATTGCAATTGCTCAATTATATCTGAGCATTACGCTATCTCAAATGAAATGGTCAGCTGTCTTCTGCTAATTTCATTTGGTTTCTCTAAATTAAGAACAAAAATTATCAAAAGCGTTCTTTAGCTCATTTTGCTCATTCACAACCATGCGACGTGGCATGTCTCTGCCTTTCTACCAGAATTGCATATCCATGTCGAATTTAATTTTGAGATATGTTTGGAAAGAGGTGTGACGTAGAACCATATTTTGGCAGCACGAAAAAATATTAGCTTCATAGCCATTCCGAAGGAATCCTGCTCATAATTTTGTTATTAAGTGATACTACATTTTTTACTCCACCCCTTTTTTAATCGAACAATATTGCAAAATTTTAAAATAAACTTGTGAAATTCCGGAGTAGTCCTAGTCGAATGCAAAAAACACGAAGTCTCTATCTATTACCGTTTCCGAGATCATTTCGTTCATACAGACGGACGGACGGACGGACAGACGGACATGGCTATATCGACTCCTCTATCACTCCTGACCATAATGGGGGTAACTTTGGGGGGTCTCCGATAATTAGTTCTTCCTGTTACATACATTTGCACAAAACCAATAGGCTCTTGTACCTTCGGTACAGGGCCTTAAAATAGTTCATAAGGATTAGGTAAAGTTACTCAAATTTGTTGTTTCGTACAACTTAGATTGACGACTAGGTTATCATGTTAAGTGCCAACAGCCCCTCCCCCCTCTCTTTAGAGATGGGGGTTAGCGTGTTCATTGAAATAAAATGTGAAGGATACATGAACGAATTTTAATGCTTTATCTGTTATACCTTCCTAGATCTCAATTTTCAACCAGACCGGACAGACGGACATGTCTAAACCGGATGAGCTCATTCCGATCAAAAATAAATACACTTTATGGGGTCTGCCTGTTATATATATAAACTTTCTATACTTTCCCTTTGGAAACAGGGTACAAGAAACATAGGATCATTCGGCAAACACAACACATTTATGTACATCCTTTTTTTTTTTGTTGTTGTTTGCTCTGTCAGTCACAAACCGAATAGCAGGCTAGTGAAAGATGTTTAACGAAATTGACTAACCACAAGTGATCGGTGGATTAAATAGTCCATAGGAGTTAGCTCGGCATAAGTCAAACTACAGGAGCGTTCGTTTCATTTAATTTCAAATAGGTTGTGAAAGGATCCTATGTAAATTTTAAGAAATGAGGGCATACAAAATGCTTAGAAATATATGTAGTAGGCATAAGAGACCCAAATTATCATCAAAAGTAAATTAAATATAGCTATGTCCGTCCTGTTGTCCGTCCTTTGCATATGTGAACAGCGAAACTTCGGAATCTATAATACAAAGAACTATAAAATGTTACTAAAATGAAGACAATTAGGTATGCCAAGTGCACAAGCCCACCATCACATGCCTACTTGTCTCTTAGAGAATAGAATAAACCTATTCTGGGCACACTTGTTTTCCAGCTTTTGTTGAAAGCATAATAAAGGTCATTTTGGTCGAACTATTGTGTGAACGCTTGCCAACACGCTGCCGAGTTTTAGTTGAACGAGTAGCTTTATAATATTTTGATGATAAAATTTGGGAAGAGGCCTCATAATAAAAGCAAAAAAGTAATTGCCAAAAAGAAAAATCAAGAACAAAAATTTAACTAAAAATACTGACAATTGCATTAGTGTCAATATTTTGTTCCATATATATAAAGGAAAACACTTAACGAGCGTAATAGATAGTGAGAGGCTTGATAATAGCTGTTCATACATATGCTAAATGTATACTCAAAAATATATCAAACCATTTTTATTTTTCTTAAAAAGACTATTCGAATTGTTCTATGCGCAACTTTTCACTTGTTAACTCAATCTTAGCTTAGGACTGCAGTCAGATGCAAGCTACTTAGAGGGGTACAGATACTAGGGGTACATCTGTTGGCTTGAAATGAAAAATTCTCGAACTTTTCACTTTTTTTTTTTGCTTATATAATTTTTTCTACAATAATTTAGCAGAATTCTAGTTTAACAATATATTTTAAGTATTTTTGAAAAGTTCGTCTGACCTACGCACTAGCAACGGATTCAGAACCAATATAGACGCTCTCTAAACTAACATATAACTTCTAATATTTATTTTAAACAATTTCAGAAACGCTACGCAAATATCCGCCCATACCAATTATTGAACGTGTCTGTCGCAAAACATATACACTACCCAATAGTCGTTTCACCATTGTAGAGGGCAAAACGATAATGGTACCCGTCTTAGCTATACAACGTGATGAGAAATATTTTGCAGAACCCATGAAATATAAGCCAACACGTTTTCTGAATATTCAAAGTGAACAGCAAAAGCAAGCTTTTCTAGGTTTTGGACTCGGCGGTGCGCAATGTGTTGGTATGTAAACAAATTTTAATTTAACTAAAATCTTCTAAAATCTTTTCATTTTATAGCACAAAACTTTTCAAAAGTCGTCATTAAACTGGCATTGCTAAAACTTTTGCACAACTTTGAACTGGAACTTAATCTGAATAGCAGCAAAGCATTGGAAATTGTGCACCAGCCAGCGCCTTATATTTGCACAAAGGATGGTCTTCGCATCAAATTAAAACATACGCCAATAAAAGCAAAGTTTTATCTCTAAAAATGAAACATAAAATTTGTCTTTTTATTACCAGTTAAATAGCCGAAAATTATGCAATGCTTTACGCAGTGTAAATAATTAGCGAAAATAGCTATTCTGCGCGCTCAGCGTTTAATCCTAATTAAATTTACACAATTACCACAATTTATGCGCTACTTTTATGCGTATCTGCGTATCCTAATTTATCCGGATTTCATAAATTTACCCTTTTTATGTGCACAACACCTAAAATTATGCTATAAATAAAAATCGCAAAATTATGGCGGTGCGCTTCGTTAACTCGATATGAAGGGAGCATACAGAAATGGATGGCGTCCTTTCACACTCTATGCTCTCTACTCCCTACGCAGCTCATTCTTTTGTTTATGTTTTATGCTTAAAAATATATAAACGCACACACACATACACACACACACACACTGGTACAATAAGCTAAACTTCTTGTAAAGCCACAGCGCTATACTATATACTCAGCGTTGCGCATCCTGCGACCGGATATCGGATACGCGTGTCAATTTGCGAGAGTTACCATTGTTTTAAGCTTAGAAGCTTCCGGCGTACAAGGTGACGAACTGACTGACTGACTGACTACTAAATGGCTTGCCCCGTGTTGCTATTGTTTGTTGCATAGGAAATTTGCTACATCCATTGCTATTTATTCGCTCAACAACATAAAATACAATCAAGCTGAATTGTTGTCGCTTTGAGCGATTTTAAGATAATCTTATGCCATGGTTGCATTTTTTGAAGTGTTGTGTGCTGCATAAAATTGGGTATGAAAAATAATTGGATTTAGAATTGAATTGTAGCAACATCCTTTTGAAGGTCGATTTTTTTTTTCAAGAAGGAAAGAAGCTGACATTATATTCATTTTGAATATAAACGTCTAAGAGCAGCTATTATATCTGAAAAAATTGGAAGAAAATAATTCAGCAAAACGTTGGTACTTGGTATGTGGTTTATAAAATCATTGTCTTGCTCAGAACTCCTTTTGGCGTATATATACGAGTATATATACCGAAATGCACTGCTGATTTCATACGATTTGTCTCTATTCAATAGCTTCTCATGATGGCATATAAAGTTATTGCCATCTCTAGGTATTTCAAAAAAATACATTTCAGTTCCATTAACTTGTATTAAACCCAACAATTCTTATTGTTTTTTTATTTGTATTTTATATAAATCGGTTGATTATATCGGGCGTAAACATTTTAACAATCTGCTCTCATGAATTAAACATCTCACACAGTCATTGTGTGATTCTTGTTGAGTTCAGATCTTGTATTCTCTGTGAATCGATTAAACTTAATAACGACCGATTTTGACCGGACTTGCACTATATGATAGCTGATGATATAAGGAAGTGTAAGGATTGAGCGCAAAAAAAATTATATATTAAGCTAAAGTAGCAGTGACCACTACCCAACGCCCACTACGCCATTACGTCACCAGCCAAAACGACCAATGATTGTTCAGTCTATAACTCAAGCATGATAAACAAAGGCATCAAGAACTTCAGAAGCAGACATGCAAATCGAAGCAGGGGAAAAAAAACGAAATAAAGCAATTCCAAGATTTCGGCGCATATGAAAAGGACATCGAGAGCAATAAAATCCCTTTGGAATAATTTGAGGTGTCTCACCTAAATAATGGCAAAACAAAGAAGTGATGTAGCAACGCATGCCAGGTCAGCTAGTCTATATACAAAGTAATACTCCGCGTAACCGCTTATGCTAGATAGGTGATTTCGGGACCAGAGTTTTTTTTTTTTATGGATAAAAGCCGCAGTAAGATGGTGTTTCCTGCCTCACGAGGAAACAAAGAAGTGAAGTTTGTATGGGGTAAAATCTTCTTTTTAACCAATTACCTTCAAACTTGGTTTACATACTCTACAAAGACAATTATTTAACACGTGTTTCGATTTCGTAAATAATCTGTCCCAAGGGGTAAATGGGGGTCGACTAAAATAGAGAGATATCAAACAAGTAATTGACCGACATCCGACATGACATCCAAAGAGAAAAAAAAGGTTATGGCACAAAATGTGTTCCATGATTGTTTTAAAACAATCCATAACAAAGAGTTAAACATACATTTTTCCTATTTTGGAAAATATCATCTCCAAAGTTTAGAGGTAATGAGTACAGATTATATGGGACACTTTTTCAAGCTCGTTTTGTATACTCTACTAGCGACTTTGGGTAATTCTACGCACAAGCAGCGAAATATGTTAATTATTATTAAGGAGAAGGGCTTTTGAACTAGCTTGTGTGCTAGATGATGTACTCTAACTCTTTATGCTATATAAATCTTAGAATCTAAATTTTTATACTGTTGAATGTTGTGATGCAATGGAGACCTCCAATTAAAAGAATGCTACTTTAGCTACTGCCTCACATGCTGCAAGAATATGAAGAGGGGTTTCTTGCTCAAATTCACATAATCTACATTCAGAAAAGCTATATAATTCTATGAGACCCTATATATGTGCTTCTTTAGCACTTAGCATTTCTGTTAGTATTCTTAGTTTGTTCCTACTTAGCTGGAGCTAGAATCTTGTCCGAATCGAAACCCCTAGCAATGGCTTTGCTTGTTTCATCCTTGGCAGCTCGTACATAATAGTTTTCTTCCCGTGTTTGTTTAACTCTGAACAAATCCAATGTTGTGTGCCATCCAATGGAATAAAAAGTTTCTGGACTTATCATTGGTTTTGCATCACTCTGTCTAATGTGTCTAATGCCTCATTCACCAATTTTCATTTGAAAGTGTTTGCTGCTATGTCTACCCAATGATTCCCAATGACTTATTATGGAGCCTCTAACACCTAAGCCTGTTTCACTATCCGTCAGTGCTTCATCAGTATACCACTTTAGCAGATACGATTTTTTTGATGTCATTGATATTTTCGGACCAATATAAATGGGGCTGCATGGAAAATGGAGTTATATGGGTAAAATTTGTTTGTTCCATACGATAATTTTTACATGATCCGACGATTTTGGAAAAAATTTACTTAACTGAGAAAATGCTCGAAGAAAAGTTTTGATAGAAAAGATTCTACTCTCTTCACTTGAAGAATTTTTTGATCATTTGTACTTACAACCTGGACAAAATAAATGAATAGGAGGTTATGTTTGACGGAAACATCAGAAACTTCATAAGCAATAAGAAACAGCATGAAGAGATGAGTCGATGTATCCATATATCTGCCCATCCACTAGGGCTTCTGCGAGAAAGACTTAAAATTTGTTTCAAAACTGGACTAAGAAAAATTATAACGTGTGCAGAATATACAATTGTTGAGCCCTAAAGTACAATATTTTTCGCTTTCTCTGAGTATATGATGTCACTCGTATTTAGGAGTGATGGTCGAATTTCCAATTCATTTCCAAATCATTAATGCCTTGGAAGTCAACGTTATTGGTTTCAACGACTGCACACACAGTAACAGTGTAGCACACAATTAGACCAAGACGAATAAAGACTCTCATTTGCCTAAAAACATGACAAATTTGTGTCTGCTTGTTTGTGCGTGCATCATGTAAAAGTCACACATTCGATTCAAAATCTAAATCTTTAAAGATGAAAAGCTTTATTGTGAGTAACATTTAGCGTTTATTTCCTTCAAAATCAACCTGAAGATTCAAAAGAAATTAATGTTAAAATATGAACACTAACGCTTTTTAAAATATTTGGCAGCGCTTTTCAGACCTATGACATATAAAAGCGTGCTACTCAAGCTGCACACATTACAAATATCTTAAACTATATGTATTATTCTCGGCGATGACTCACCCATATTGTAATAATACATAGTGACGCCACTTCAGCCATGCGCTCTCAAAATAGTTACAGTTGAGAGAGAGGATAGCTACAATCAGTATGCGTTATTGTATTCCACGTTTTATGTAGCAGTAACCACAAAACAAACAAACAAGACGCTCTCACTTTTTTACTCTCTACGGCTCTCAGCTACATATATTATGAGAGTTGCGCTACCTTCTATAATTGTACCATGGCTTCACCTATACAAAAGGAAGACAAAGAATGATCAACGTAGCAATGCAAGCAGGGTCCGCAAGTAGTAGATAAATATTTTGACAAGAAATTGTTTGAATACTCTATCACTCTCAATGTTCGTCACACTCATGTCTTTTCTCTGTCTATCTTTCCCAAGCATGTAATGTTTTCGTGACATTTAACGAACAGAGTTTCATCAGAGTTGCATATGAAACTACAATAGAGAAAATTGGAAAATTTTTACTTAAGCGAATGTGTTGAGTAAATGAATGTTCCGATCGAAATGAGTGAATTTTATCACGCCTTTTTTTAACCCAACCATGCAAACTTGCCCCTCCTTCTGAGTTTTTCCGTGAAAAAAATATACACATTGTTGCTGTAAGTTTAGTTAGAATCGTTAAATTAGGTCTATCTTACGATAATCATTATAAAATATTCCATAAAGTTTAAGATCGGATCACTAGAAGAGATAGTTCCCATGCAAAGCTTTCCCATATTTTTTGATTTTGTATTTTTTTGTGGTTCATTTTAGCTTAAAATATAACAGACGGCTTCAGATAAGATATTTCAGGATATTTCGAAGTTCAGTTCACTTGGCTGCATCGTTTCTTGTTTCAACATAAAGAAATTGCAATTTCAAATATCTTTTTCCATCATAAATTTCAGACCCTAGCGGTTTCGTTGAAAAATTAAAATGTTTTGGTATAAGAAAAAGGGTATCTTTAGTCTTATATTTCGTCATTTTAGACAAGAAATCGTTTACTCTGGTTGTTTATTTAAATAAAAAAAAAAAATATTTTAAATATCTTTTTAAATTTTCTTAATTGGCTCATATAAAAAATGGTGTTATTTTTGTGGTCATCACCATATTGTTTCGATTTGAACCAGTATTAGTGAAGTATCTCTCACGAAGGAACAGTGGAGCATATTATAATAAAAGCTGATATATGTAGAACTGGAGGAAATACATGAGCTGTGTGCACAAAGCTTAGCGGTTTTGCTTTGTAAGGACAGACCGATCGATGTGTTTCATGATACATTAAAGAGATTTGTTTGTATTGGAACGTATAGTGTTTTTTAAGCTCTACATATAATTTAATTTCATGTATCCTTCAATATATTAATTTTCAATTTTATGTAAACCCAAAATCAGTCAATCAAATTTGTCTCTCAGCTTTCGGTTGACTTTAAATTCGTAAATAATTACAAATTGCATAATAATTAAGCTCACCTCATAACTAATTAAACACACATTAATAATTATTTATGATTTATTTCTTGCCCAAAATTCAATAATTAGCCTAATTGAAGCAACATCATATTCATTATAATCTAGCTTATTATTTTGTTGAGCATTGAAACAGGACCTGCATTATAATTGAACCGCACTTCAAAGCAGCAACAAATTATGCTTAAATATACAATAACAAACAAATATAGCTGATTAGCAGCTATTTAGCATTTGCGCAAAATCAAATAACAAATATTTAATGAAAATTTTGCATTATATATCTCAAATGAAAATTAATTGGCCACATTGGATGACCACAAACTGTGTAACCACAAAAGCCAACGTGGCTAATAGCTTGGAAACTTGAAACTGGTCAACACAAATGGCAACAATAACAACAACAAAAACAACAACGTCAGTCCTATCAAAAGGAGCAACATCTCAAAACAGGACAATAACGTTGTACAGCACAAGAAATTGAAACTAGACGATGCGTAAATACGGGCGTAATTGTCTAGACAGACAGACAGACGGACAGATAGACAGACAGACAGACAGACAGACAGACAGACAGACAGACTTTGAATACAACTTGGCGAAATGTAATGAGTTAGAAATGAAGCAGCGCAAGGAATGTTGCTGCTCTGGCGTCTGCGGTTAAAGTCTTATATAGAATTACAAAGACAAATATTAATTAAGCATACACAGCGGGACAATGCTATTGGATGGACAGGGACTACAACTCGGTATGTGTGTAATTTGCTTGAATTGAAATATTGATTTTGTATGACTTTGTTTTGACTTATAATTAAAATTTATAAACTTTTGCACAGACTGTAATAGAGATTTAAATCAAAAGTAGTAAAAACTTTAAGCTTTGATTAAAGTTGATAGTTGCGCTGTGCTACATTTAGCAATGTAAGAACTAGAACTTATTATTCCTCCAACAATTTCTTTTAACTAAAAAATGTTTCAAAAATATTATCAAAAATAAAATTTTTCTTTTTTTTTTAAATTGCTTTAGCCAAGACAAACGCAATTGTAAAGAAAATAAATTTTAAAAACAATTAACAATAAACTCTACGGCAGCACTTCCCGCAGCAAGTGCCAACTCAGAGCAACAAAAGTGAGTTTCATTAAAACAAACAAAAGCAACAAAACTGACCCATTTCGACAGCAGCAGAAGTGTCGAATATAAATTGCATGAAAAATATCTTCTACCATTCACTATACACTAACTGATGCACCCATAGACACCCACTGCGGTATATAGAGAGCTGGATTGAAGTGTTGTGCATAAATGGGTGCTCATTCGCTCGTAGCATTTGTTCCGTTGTCACTTAAACGACTACTCGTTCATAGTCGCAGAAGAAGAGTACTCAACTGTATGCGTCCCATTGCCCTGGTTACATTTAAACATTTTTCATTGTGTATTAAGTGGTCAAAATAGCAACAAAAGTTCTCCAGAGAATGAAACAAAACAGAAACTTTTGTGAAAACTTCAGAAAAGCTGAGTTCAGCACAAAAGCACTGGCGCGATATCTTCATTTTCTGCATATTATTTTAATTTGCATGAAAATACTACACACACAGACACACATTCTGCTTTTCGGCTTTGGGAATGCGCATAAATTAAGAATTATGGCAACTCTGCGCACAATGTTGTTGCTCTCATATCTCGAGAGATTTTTGACATGAAAAATTTCTCAAGTGCTGAAAATGTAATTTCATGTAAATTTTATGTAATTGTGTGTTGATGTATTTTGCGTAATTTGAGTTTTGCCTTTCGTTTGCTGATCAAACTGAACTGGGAATTGTTGTGATTTAGTATTTAGAATGTTATAAAATTTTAAAATTTACTCACCATTTTGTTACGATTTCTTGTTGCTTTTTGACTGTGCACAAAGTACGAAATTATCTGTAAATGAGAAACATTTATTATTATTAAAAAACAAAAAAACGATAACAAAAATTATATATTTTGTTTTTTTTTTTCATACAAATATTATCAAGCTCTGAATGTTCATTAACGTGCGGTCGGTCACATTGTATCTTTTAGTTTGTAATTTAATTACCTTAAATGAAAAATATTCAAAACAATTCTTACAATAAAATATAGCAACAACAACTGTACGCCACAATCTGAACTTGAACCCTATCAACACAAGTGCGAAGCCAAAAGGTTATCGTCTGATTTTAATTAATGAACGAACACTCACGGAATGCGGTTTGACTCATTCTCTAAATATATAAATTTTTTCTTTTTTTGTAGAAATCAATTTCAGATTTGAAAAAAAAAAAAAAATATTAAATGAAAAAGAAATTATTTAACTTGCAGCTGGTGGTAGAAGCTGTTGACAAGAATTACAGATAAAAATAAAAAAAAAACATCCACAAGAAACTTCAGCTGTTGATAAAAGTGAAACTAATTTTCTAATATTTTATAATGTATAAAAAAAATAATACCACAGCCGTGTATTTGTGCTTGAAATGCCTAAATCAGAATATTTCAGATATTTTTGTTTAAACATTTTACAAGAATTTAATCGAGACACTTCCGGAAAGTAATTGTAGAGTAATGATGGTTAGATTAGAATAGGTTTTAATACTTAAAAAATAATATAGAGATGAGCCTTCGGACTGTTATGATGTAGTTAAACAAGTTCAGACGTTGCAATCGAGTGCGCTTGGGTATCTGAAATACTATCTTTCTGCAATGGACTTAGAATTTGTATGAGAGATATATTCTTAACTAAGGGCTTTTTTCTTTTAATAATTTATAGTAATAAGGACCCTTAGTACTGCTTCTACTAAATATAGCCACTAACTCAGTATAACACAAATATTTCAATAAAACAAAGAAATTTATATGAAAATACGAAAGATGTTGTAAAATAAAGTTTTCTACGAACTTTCCAAGAATTAATCTGGAACTCCCGCCCTCCCCTTAGATACGCCATTGGTCCTAACTGTATCCATATTAATTATTTAATTGAGATTAGTATTAGATACGTCATTTCAAGTAAACAAAACCACATCAAAATGTTTTTCTAGCAAGGGGAACAAATTTGTATGAACGCCATCCCTTCCAGCGGTCCAATATGAAATATTTCATTAGAATTTAATTAAGAAACATTAAATTTGGCCCTTTATGCTAAAATAAAAAAAAAAATAAAAAAAAATAATAATTTCATTATTCAAAAACTCAAAAAGGGGGAGGTTTTGATGGCTTCTACCCTTTAGAGAATGGTTAGGACGTTCATAAAACACTTTCTTTCGAAATAGGAAATAGGAGACATAAAATATCTAAACTTAAAGGCTCTAAGTTTTATAGTCTTTGAATTACTCGTGGTTTATAGCCAGACAGACGGACATGGCTATATCGACTTGACTTTTTATAGAGGCCACCTCTCTTTTAATGGTCGGATTTATCCGAATTTGCAATTTTTTATGAGCATTTCTGCAATATACACTAAATTTTCGTTTCAAGCTGGATAAATAGTAACCTCAGAATGTATATCATACAAAAATACAGAAACGTGGGACACATTTGTATGAGAGCTATCCCTTCTAGTGGTGCAATCTAAATCTAAAGCAAATATTTTATAAAGATTAACATAAGCGTTTTTTATAAAAATTACCAATATTAATAAAAGTTTTTTAAACAAAACTCACAATGAGGAGTAGGTTCGCATGGTAAATTGATTGAAAAAAGTATTGGATTATGTTCACGGACATAAATTTAAGATTGAAGCACAACGGAATAACCAGTATAGATCTCACATGTGAAGTAGCTTAATCGTATATTTGGGTATTTCTCAGATAAATTCACGTGACATAATTTTAATGCGGATGATGTAAAAGTATTTTTTCTTTTCTGGCCTAGTTGGCTTAGGTGGTAATTTCATTCAAAATGCCTTTTACTTTAAAACCGATTCTGATGTCGATTTTTTTACTCTGCTCTCTTAGCTGTCGGTTTATTTCGGGATGATGTTAATAATGGCTTAGTGCTCTTAAATGGTATTAATGGTGTCTAATGTCGATGGTTTTCTACCTTCACTGTTTTTGCTGGCGAAAATATAAACAAATTTTATTATCGTCAGCCATGGGGCTGAGGGATTTAAACTAATCGAAATATCGAGAAAAATTTCAACATTTTCACAACCCATCCGACTTTCTCCTATTCCTTATTTAGTACTAAAATAAGTCTTATACAGCAATGCTCCCATTTTCGCAAATCGCAAAAATTTTGCGTTGTACTTTTTAAATCGCAAAATTCATGCTTATAAGTTTTCAAATCAGTTGCAGTAAGGTAGGTGAAAATGCAATGTTTCACACAAATAACCAATTATTTGCAACTAAAAATATTTTTGGTTTATTCTGTAAGGTTTTAGGATTATTTTGATATACTGTGCAGTATTATTGATACTGATTTTAAACTTTAAATAATTATTTAATGAGTGTGCCTCGAATTTTATGAACTGCAAAATTAATCATAACAAAAGCAATTTGCGATTTGCTAAGACCGATAACACAAAGATTTGTCAGGGTTGTCTTAGTAAATGGGGGAATGCTTCGAAACAATGTATAAAGTCGGCATAATTTGCTTTGTATGTTTGTTTGTAAAGTATCAACGTTCAAAAAATAAAATAGATAAAAATATGCTGAAAAATATTGAATAAAATGTTAATAATTAATAACGAATGAACAAATGTTAATGTTTCGCAACTCTTTTGATGCAATACGCTGTTTTGCAAAGAGTAGTGCATTTGTCGCAAAAATATGTATTTCATTCGTCTTAATTCTAGAATTTTATCCTTCTGTTTTTACACAAATTTAAAACATTAACCAAACAGCTGTTTTGCCCAATGCATCGCTGCAAAACACATTCGAAATGAAACATATCGATTGCCATATTTTGTGTTTTGCGGGAGCACCTTGAAAGAAAATCGTACGATTTCATTGAAATAGCAAATCGCAAAAGTGAAAATGGGAGCATGGCTAGTTTCCTTTTGTGTGAAATATTTCGATTAAAACCTGCCAAGTTCATACACAAGTTCATATGCATTTTTTTTTTTGTTTTCCGAGTTTTAGAACTTTGAGTTGGTAACACTGCTTTATTTGACTAGCGATTTTATAGCTGATAGTTGCTTTGTTTGATTTAGTTTAGTTTGGTATTTCATTATGGATAGACTAACACCCGAGCAACGCTCTCAAATTGTTGAAATTGTTTATCAAAATAATGTTTCTGTCCGTCAAACTTATCCACTTTATGGAAGATTTTACGAAAGGATCTTGGCTTGATTGATTGAATGATTGATGAAGCTCACTTTTGGTTGAGTGCGAATGTAACTAAGCAAAATTGTCGCATTGTGAGTGAAGATAATCCAGAAGCATTTATCGAAATACTATTACATCCACCAAAAAATGTCAGTTTGGTATGCTTTATGGACCGGCGGAGTCAGCGGTCCATATATCTTCAAAAACAATGATGTTTAGAATGTTACTTTCAAAAGTAAACGATACAGAGACATGATTAGAAGTTTTTTTCGTTTTTAATTCACTAATTTAATAAATTATCTCATCATTTTGTAATTAATGGATTTATTAAAAAGTATAGAAAAGTTGTAATACTAATTTGTCCAATTAAAAAAGTTTTTCACTTTATTATAATCGATCTTTTTTCTTGTCACAGTTCCAAGAGTAAAGACACAAAGTACGATTTCAAAAATCAAAACATCTTTACACTGGCAGTTGATAGCCTGTCATTTCTTAAGCAGCATAAAAAACGGTTTGGTGTCTTATGTGTGAAAATCGAAATCTCAAACACAGTACGAAACACCGTTTAAAATTTTAATAATTAGACTCAACTAAAATGAATATAAATGTCCTGTACTGTCCTGTGTGTATGTCACTGAACTCCTCTTAAACGTTTCAACCGATTTTGATAAAATTTCTTTGTATGTGTGTGTTAATGAGACCTTGAATAGTTTATATTCACAATTAAATCGGAAAGGTAACATTGTGATCGGCTTCTAAGAATTTTTTTCTTTCTAGATAATTTTTTTTTGTATTTAGTTTTTTCGTATGTAAAAAATTCAACTGAAATTAACAGCAAATTGTAGACACTCTTGCTTTTTCCGAATTAATTTTACGACGTTTCTTTACTTCCTTGAATTTTCCATGCATTGTTTTCACATTAAAGAGCACATAGGACCGAAAAGTAATCGAGCGACAGGAAATATAAATTTTATGCTACCACCGTCTACAGACTGTTTGCGCCGCCCATCTTACACACCCTACCAACCATTCTCACACAAAGACAAAATGCAGCTTAATTAAAAGTAAAATCAATGTCTATTTAGTGCAAATCTAGATTTTGATATGCGAGACCGACAAAACAACAAAATCTGCCAAAAGATCAGGCAACCAAGCGAAAAGTTTAACATAAACGGCTTACCAAAATAACAACAACAGAGCCAAACAATGACAACAAACCAACAAACAACAACAACAACAAGAATAGAACATCCGTTTAAGGCGATAAATCAAAGCAGCGCATGTTGTTAAATTTCCAAGAAAATTATAACAAAACATACTCATATACGACATAGTATATCTATCTACTAACTCATGCCACCACATACTTGCATTGCATTTGGCTTTGATTTAACTCGTGTATGCTACGCAAAGATATACATGGATAAATACATGTATGTATCTACTAGATACATATTTAGAACATAAAATAACAAGCTAAATTTATGTTGTCACGCTGAAATGCGCTACACTAAAACAAGCCTGTGAACCAAGAAGTTCCGAAGTAATTAAAAGCGCGGAGTTAAACATGTAATGAGTGTGCGATAAAAAAAATACACTCAAGCAGAAAATTAACATAAAATGCAGAGCATAATTATATTTTATGCCATTTATGGTAAATAGGAAACACATCGAATATATAGCACGTGGCTGTAATTTAATCGAGATACAAAATGTATCTGTAGCTTTGTATTTATTACGCGGGTGTTTAATTTAATGTATTTCCGCAATTTTTGTGGCAACGGAAATTGCCAAAAACAAATAAAAATCTTAAATAATTTTTTTGGGTTTTTTTTGCTGTATGCAAAATAGTATCTCAAAGTCAAATTTTGCCTATTTCTAAGCGTGTCTAAGGCACCCCGTCGTGAACGCGTCATGTACACTACGCACCAAATAATTTATTTATTACGTGCTTATTGTGTTCAATTTAATTTTTCTTCAAATTAAAATTCATATCGTTGACTTTTGCTTTTCTCTGCTACAAATATTTCTTACAATTTTCTCGCAGCTCTTTGTTGTTTCTGTTGTTGTGTTTGCGGCTTGTTTCATTTTAATTTAGACGATTTTGTGTTTTGTAAAACTCATTAAATATCGCTTCACTTTATTAATTTATGTGCTGCAATCGCACACAGGTGTAAATTATTGTTTATTATAAATTTATATAAATGCGTTACGTGTGCCTATAACTTGTAGACATTTTCGCATTTAAAAAATTATTGTTAGGCATTCGTGAATATTTAATTTGATTTTGCTTGATTTATGCAGAGCTGCAATGTAATGGTTGGAGAATTTGATGAGGTGTATTGTATTATAAGCATATAATACACTGAAATTTGATAGAGATATAAAAAAAAATGTAGGCTAAATATTGTTATTAATGGATAATTTTACAATCATATGCTATAAGTCGGTATTTGATATTCAATTAAATTATTTTAAAATTACAGATTTGTGAAGTCATTGGCTTCAAATGATGAAATATTTTAATCAAATACAGAACACCTATTACACTTCGCTTTCATTTATACTTTTTTTTTGTTTGCATCCCTGGTAACTTAAATTTATTTAAAACTTCAAAACTTTCGCCCTCAGATAATCTCCATTACTCTCTCCCATTATATACACCTTCACTTTATCTTTCCTTGCATCATAACTCCTCAAAAACACACAGAACAAACTCAAAACTTGATAACCGTTTAGATCGAATGAACTAAAAAATAGAGTTTCTGATCAAATTGCTGACAGATGTAACTGTTAAAAAGCATTTGCCGAGTGCGAACTGTCAAATGACTTAACAACAAAAACTGTTTGCGAATCATAAAGTGTGGGGGGAAATGAATATGTTTTTACTATTTTCCTGACATCTTATTTTCTTAACCTTCAACAAATATTTTTAAAACAAAATTATCCAAATTCTTAAATTTTTTTTAATATTTTCTAGCCTTTTGAATCTTTCTTAGACTTATACAAATATTTCAAACCCAAAATCAGCTAAATCGGTTCAGCTGTTCTCGAGTTTAGTGAAGCAAACGTCAATAAATATTATTATATATAGATAGATGATATGGTTTTATGTTTTGATTACGAAATATTGTCTAAATTCTGGCAGGAAAATTATTATCTACCGAAATTGAAAAAATTATCAGTGTTGCAATAGTTTGAAGACTTTTACAGATGGTCAGGTTACATGAATGTTTGGCAGTAAAAGTAACATCTATAAGAACTAGAAACATAAAAATGAGAATAAATTTCCCAAGACATTATTAAAATTGGTTAGAACGCGTTGGTATAAAAAATTACACTGTATGTGTTTGGTGATTAATCAAAGATTATATATTTGGAACTGATTCTAATCGCAATATTCGACGTTCAAAGTGCGAAGACAGCTCATAAAAAACAAACAAAAAAAAAATCAGTTAACTATGGAGCTGGAAGCATAATGATCTGAGGTTCTTTCTGAGAAAGAGGGTCCAACTTTTCTCATTAACAATAAGATTGACACAAAGGCTTACGGGGATATATTGGCAAACATTACGCTTCCATATGCGGAGAAAAAATGCCGTTTAAATGGAACTTTGAACAAGACATGACGCTAAGCACACATCAAAGCTTACTAAAAATTGGTTAAATGAACCAAGCCAATCACTGACCAATCCAACCAAACTAAATCCTATCGAAAACTTATGGGACGAATCGAAGAGACAAAAATAGTGTCTCTATATATACAAGTATATATAATTTTAAAAGGGGATATGCAAAAAGTGTATCTATTATTTTGATCATAGGCGGAGTTGGAATGGAGTCATTCGAATACGTCCACATTAGTAGGGTAAGCTATTGATAGACAAGACATTTACTTAGAAATGGAAATAAAAAGTTCATTTGCAAACGGTCTAGGCTGCTCCAGTCACTAGAAAGCCATTGGGGGTGAGAACATTATGAGAAAGCCGGAACTTTAATAAAGGGTTTGTGCGCTATGTTAGGGACCCAATTCTGCAAATAAATTAGTACCATGAAGAAACAAAGAATGCCTTAGAAAGGGTCCCACTATTATGACGACCCTCGAAAATTGTTCAAAGATTATGTTCTACGGATAAGTATCTAGTTTGTCCGCTTTCTCCAACAGTGATGAAAGGCTAAGCAATTTAGCTGCAGATCGGAATATGAAACATTGGAAATCTAAAATTCTCAGCTGGACTCTCCAACTGAATCGGGAAACTTCTACGGCTTCTGCAACTAGATTGCTACACAAGACGTGTTATAAGCTCTTACTATCACTGAAGAGAACCGTCAAGTGAGAGGTTATGTGTTATAGAAATAAAGCTCTAAAATTCTTTTAAACGGTCTAGCGTTTGATCGAAGGTTTTAAAACTTTCGGTTTACAAATGCACAAGAATATCGGCTATCAATGATGGCAGAACTGTCAGGTAATTATGCCAATATTCTAGAGATGTCGGGCTTGATCGTCCAGGAAAGAGTGATGTAGCAAGATGTTTTAATATACAATAATAAAAAACAGTCACAACTTATGGGCTTAGCGGTGAATGAGGTCAAGACGAAGTATCTGCATCTTTTCGCATTCCATCATGACAACTGTGACGATGGAGAATTTCAACTTCAATGTTGTAGAAACTTTGTCTACCAAGTACTAGAAATAGCTAGAAAAACCAACTCAGCGTGGAGATCAGGCGAAGAAATATGCTTGCTAAAAACTGCTTTGAGGTGGTCCGTTTTGTATGTGGGTTTGGGTATGTATTTTTTCTACTTATAATCTGGGATGCCCTGATTTATTTATAAAAAATATGAAAAAAAGGATTAGTAACTATTAAAATGCCAAATAATATTTTTGCTGTTGTGGTTATAGAAACAAAGCTTTCAATTTCTCGTCACGTACAAGGAGCTGTTCTTTCTGCCACTTGACGAATTTTTCAAACATACTTTGACGTGCATCCGTATAAGATATTTAGAACTGCAGACAAAATACAAATTAGCATGTTGTACGCTTGCTAAGCGGGTTCTAAAGCAGTTAGAAATGTTGGAGAAAAAATCATTAGTGATGATTAAAAGATCAAAAGTTTTCAATGCATCTGGAGAAACTAACTGTCGATAATTTTACATATTAGGTCAAACATTTTCCGAGACTAGAATAGCCAGACAGTGATAATCAATGACGAACATATCGGTCCATAACAACTGAAACTTTTCGACCTCAACTGGATGACATGGACTTAAATACCACATAGTTACCTTAAAAATGTTGCAAGAAAAACTCCCTGAATGCGTTACTTTCAGATCATCATTCAATTGAACACCCTTGTAATTCTGCTTCAACACAATAGAATAAAGTTTTAAATTAAACAAAATAAAAAATATTTTTTTAAAGGATGTAATAATGTAAGAGCGTGTTGGTCGGGTTAAGTATTTATGTGTCTATGCTAAACGATATAATTTTGAGATTTTTTAATAATATTTTTCTTTCAAATAACTTCTCATGCTTATTTTATGGCATATTTGAAACCAATTTCCAAAGCAATGCGATACGCGTATCAGAGATATATGAAAGTCTAAACAGGGCTTTTTATGTGTGATTATATAAAGAGCCTTTATTAAATAAAAAAAACTGTACATTTCCCTTATCTATTGCACATGTTGAAAAATTAATTTAAAAAAATTGTTCCTTCTACTACTTCCCCCCAAAGTAAGAACTTTAATTAATTTTAATTTAAACTCCCAACTGAATATGCAACTGCACTGCTAATTGAAAGATGTACGAGTATCTCATTGCGTTTTCAAACAAACGAACTTCAAAGATATCAAACCGCTGCATTTAGCGCTATTAAAAAAAAATAAACAAGAAATCATTCTAGATACTACAACAACAACAATACTGACTAAGCAAAGTAAATTCAAAGTCAAAGACAAAAAATAATGGGTACAGATACAAAAAAAAAAAAATTAAAACAAATTTAAACAGCTGCATGCATGCATAAATATTGTGAGAAAAGGGAAATACATATCTGACGACTATATGTATATATAGAGAAGATGTAACAGACAGATTCATATGGTGTTGGCTGAGTGAAAGAACTTAAACAGCAGCGGCAGCAAATTAACTGCAAAGTAATGCAAAAATCTACAAGTACAAAATATATCGCATAAATTTATTTCTGCTGACAATTATTTATGTCATGGATGCAGCAATGATACAATAAGATTAACAAAAAATAAAATAATAAGAAATTCGGTGTACGCTACTTATATCTTATAGAATTTATAGCTCAACCAACCTAAAAAATATTTTAAGATAGATACTGTACGAATGCTAATTTCAGAAAGTATGCTGAGATAAAGATAATTCATTTCATGACTTACAAAGTTGCCAACAAACAGATAATACGCTTTTCACACAATCTGTGTAGGGTGTTAACAATAAGAAACAATTCAAACCAGCAAAAGCAAACATAAGATTCATCATTGCATGTTGATGATGCAAAAGTCGAATAATTTATTTACTTTAACATTATTTTTTTTTTTTATTTACTTTTAGCTTTAACTCCACACAAACACTGCGTTTATAAGTAAGCGTTTTTTTTTTTTCAACGATTTTTAGTACTTCTCCTGTGGGTGACTTAGAGTTTGTGGAAATAAGTAGGCTGTGAACGCATTGCTTATGTAAGCCTTTATTTTCTTTTCAAATTGTTTTTTTTTTTTTCTTATAATTTTCCATGTCAACAACTACTTGCGCATCGTTCTTAAGCTTTAGTTGTTTGTTTGTTTGTTTGTTTGTTTGAAGACCCTGAAGCCATACACCAAACACTCTGACAAACTATTTAAATGGAGCTTAGGTAAGTTTGTGTGCTGGGCTGGGGCACACAAACTTGAACTGAACATGCATGCGACTTTCATTGTTTTACTTACTTTCAGTTACTTGATATATATGTATATTCTGTAGTATGACTATATGTCGTTCATGTGCAGTTGTATGTAAGTCGAGACTTTTAATAGGCCAGCGCCACTTGGTGCATGTTGATTTAGAAAATTAACCCAGCTGCCCTGAAGTTCTTCGCATCGTATACTTTTACCACAAATTACGTTTACAATAAAATGCATTTGTAGAGAAATTACAAGCGGGCGAATGTGTAGACAAGAAGTTTGTAAATAATTAAAAAATAAAAAATAAAAGAAATATATGGAAAAGAGAGGCTTACTTGTATATATAATGTTCTATTTATAGTGCTATATATATGCTGAACTTCCTATAAACTTAATGACTTCTGCATTAAATTGTGCGTTCTTTTGAAATTTTTTATTTAAATAATGTGCATACTTCAAATGAATGGTAGTAAGATCTTGAATCAGTACTTTCTACACAATTAATATGAATAATATTCAGAATATTTGACAAAGAAACACTTTCCATTTTTAGAAGTACAGTACAGTACAGTGTTTGAACAATAGTTCTAACAATTGCACACTGATTCAAAATCCATAAAAACTGCTATTAATATGAGTAACTAACTAATTATTAAAAAAATTTAAGTCTGTTGGTTTTGGGAATAATAATGTCCAAATCTTAAGACTGAATATTATAAAATACAGTGACAGGACGAAATACCAAACATTGTATCTTTCTTCAATCTTAATAAAATATTCAGATATGAATAAATTCCTATACAAATCTTAGCTTTCTTTTCTATAATATTTTTGACCTGTCTACTTTTGAATTCCAATTAAAGCAGAGGTTGTAAAACCAAGGATGTATGCTATCACATTCGCGTTTCCTATTGTCCATCAGTCTGTGTGCATAGTGGAATTCAAATTAATATCCTGAGAAATACAGATTGACCGAAGTATATAAAATATCAGTTAAAATATCCGTCTGTGTTTTTGTATATTGGAAAGGTTTACATATCAATTTTCAGGTGAACCTACCTACTTGTCGTGATCCTAATCGATTATAACTGGAGGCTGCTAATCCTAGAGCAAAGACAACTCTTTACCGGATAATCAAAAAACTCAAAGATCATCAAAGATCAGATGGGTTTAAAACAAGCATTGACGAGTTTCTCGAAGCAGTTGAACCCTGTGACTCATTTGATCACTTTTGGTCAGCAAAATACATAGAAAAAAAACATACAACAAAATCTGAAGCCTTGGCTAGCCTCTTGGAAGGATCTTAACAGCTTTAAATACTTGCTTTCCAAGCAACCAAATGACTTTGTGGTTTTCTGATACCCTTTCCTTCCCATCTCGGAAGTGCACTTTCAGGAGATACTGGAGAAGATTGAAGAGCTTATAATAACCAAATCACCGGAATATAACAGTGTAGATGGAAAAAACATTAAACAAACATGCGCTACCACTCAGTTGTATTGAGCTTCTAAAAAAAAATTGTTCTCAGAACGTATCTATGTATCGGTCTATAAGCAATATTCTACAAAATATTTAAAAGAGTTATTTTTCGAAGACTTTAGACAATTCTGGAAAAAGGAAGACTGAGTACAAACAACCAGTTTGGTTTCCGACAGAACCATTGAACATTGAGTCGAGAAAGTTTTACGTTCGTAGCAAAGATGAATACTCCGAAATTATACCTACACCGGCGGAAGTCTCTCAAGGCAGTGTCTTTGGCCGCATACTTTACACTTTCTAGCAAGTAAGATGTATAAATCCTGCAAAGGTTTCAGCACAAAGTCTCAGAGGAAGAGACATACCATTTAGAAGTGTCAACAAAACTTCAGGCCCTGTTCTTAATCTTCTCAATTTTACCAAAAATATCCGATTAAAGTAAACAACTTTACACAGCAATGTACTGCAAAAAAACTGGGTGAAAAAATTGGAGGTGTACCCCCAAAATAATCAAATGGATGTATCTCACAATGGTCAGATCTATAATAACATATGGTGTCATTGTCTGAGCGGATAGGGCAAAATAGACAACAGCTAGCAAACAACTGAACAAAATTCAGAGGTTAGCTTGTATATCTATAACAGGAGCAATGCGAACCTGTCCTAGTGTGACATTACAATATCAAATACCAGAAACAATGAGCATCCTGGTAAAAGAGAAAGGAAATAAAGCAAGAGACTTTTTCTGGGAAGAGTGTGAAGTTTTAAACAGATCAAAATGCTGTTAGGCCCTTACAACAAGAGGAGATCGGAAATTGCCAACGGTCTTAAAAGAAACGATCTAAGAATGATTTCGGATTTCCTGACTGGACACTGTAGACTTAGAAGACAATTATGTAAAATTGTAATCGAAAGTAGATTCTGTCTAGAAGATGACGAAACTCCAGAGCATATCTTGGGAGACTATCCAGATTTGATACTAACCGGACACATTTATCTTGGCAATTGCCAAGTGACAGGAAGTGTGGTGCATACACTTAATCCCAAAAACCTAGTGGCATTTTTCAGGGCAGCAGGGCTGGATGAAATGTTGTAGGTCAACTACGGTCAGCGCACAATAGACCTGTAAAGGTCGTAGTGCCTACTACCTAATAATAATAATAATTTCTCTTCGACTTCATTCAAGGTTTCTCCTCACTTTTTAGGCCCTGTACCGAAGGTACAAGAGCCTATTGGTTTTGTGCAAATGTATGTAACAGGTAGACCCCCATAGTTACACCCATTATGGTCAGAAGTGATAAAGGAGTCGATATAGACATGTCCGTCTGTCCGTCCGTATGAACGATAGGATCTCAGAAACGGTAATAGATAGAGACTTCGTGTTTTTTGCATTCGACTAGGTCTGCTCCGGAATTTTAAAAGTTTATTTCCAAGGACATGATATTTAATATGTGCAAGGAGAAACAGAATTGACAAATGCTATCGAACCAACAACTGCAAATCGGAAACATTCGCTGATCTACCACAGATTAAAATGATAAACATGATAAAATTTTGATCCATCTGTCTTCTAGCAATTCTTTAAACAATATTTGAAAAAATATTCCATCGCATTGGATAGTGGTGAAGTAATTTTAGTCATCAAATCATTGCACAACTGCACAAAGTCACAGAAATATTTTAAAGTATGGTTTTTTATTTTTCAACTTGTTAAATGTTTCCACTTTAGAAGTGGCAGATATATATGATATTTTTCATATAAATATTAGTTTATTTATTTACTTTCATAATTTTTAGAATGGATAGAACTATAATTTATTCACAAATATAGTCTATATATTCTTGATCAACTTGACGAGAAAAATTTAACTAGCCATGTCCGTCTGTCAGACTGTTTCATAGGTTTCAAAGTTAGCCTAAACACTTTTATAGGCAGCAGCTACAAACTTCACTCATTTGCTTTAATTTACGATTAAAAAATTACATAAATTTAAAATTTTTCTTACCCAACTAAATTATCCTAAAAATTCTTTGCCATTCAATTGAACAAATTTTGTGGCACAAAAGCAGAAAGGTAGATTCACTAACCACAAAGTTCAAATTTAAATTTAAGTCGACTTCTACTATCTCTTATATGGCACACAATATGTCATTAACTCAATGCTTGCCATGTATGGAGGCACTTTAAGCATACCCATGTAGTCAAACATAATTCTAACAAACTCTTTTACAAGCTCAACCACTCCCAAACTAATCAATGTTAAATTTATTTTTTTTCCGACTCTTTAGTTCGTTTACCACATATTGTGCAATTTTCTGGATTTTTACTTACTTTCTTTCTTTTCTAATACAATATCTACAATATAGTACATATATGTAAGCGCCGGAGGGCGCCTATAACATACTTTATTTGACTAAGTACGTAGCCGTGTAAGTGGCTATGTTGATATGTAATATGTGTGTGTGTGTGTGTGTGCTTGGTATCCCTAACTAAAAACCGACAAGCTAACACACAAATACAAACATGCAGCATGTACATCAATTTCCCAGCTATCTTGTCATTTGGTTGCCCATTGACTCAGTTCAACTGAACTCAACCCGAACTGCTGAAACCCAAACCAAACCAAACCAAGTCGAGAGTAGCCAAAGCCACTGTCACAGTTTGTCTTTTTTGCCTGCCAGTCACTTTTTATAGCATTGTGTGAAATAGGTGCAACACCCAATGAACGCCCCTAAACTGCCCTATATGCTGCTGCTACTGCTGCTGGCCCTGTCAACAGAGATACTCGTATGCATGCATGTATCTACAACTTTTGCCTTTATTTACGTGCTTGATTAGCTGAGTTTGTTGCCCGTTGGGCTTCTACTGTAAGTGACTGTGTCTGTGCACCCAATCAATCTCTTTTACACTATTTTTCGCCCCTTTTCAAGCGAATAGCGAATAAGTAAAGGTATGTAGTAAGTATTTTGCTATTTCCAGTGGCGACATATATGTAGATACAAATGTATCTATTTACGACAAATCTTATCATTGTGCAAGCAAACTTAATTGAACAACGTTTGACACAATTTCTAGTTGTACTTGTATAGTATTTGCGGATTAAGTTTAATTATAGCGACACAATGCACTAAAAATGTCAATATTCAAAGTTTCTGTTGGTTGGGCGGTTTAGTTTTTGAGCTACTTTGGCGCCATTTGCTAATGAGTAACTTTTCATAGAGATTAGCAGCAGTGAAACAATTGCAACATAAATGAGCGACATTTGTGTTTTTTGGAGAAGTCTTAAGTGATAATAACAGAAAAAAAATATTCTCACTCCCACGCTGCCACAGTATACTCTAGCCACGCGACACACGTCAAGACGCGGCTGCTTTCAACGTCATTCATGGACGTCATCTCACATGCATGCATTTCTCATGACGCTTATAAATTGCCTGTCATTTCCTAGAGCTGCTGCTGTGAAAAAAACTGACATGAAAACCCAAAAACCCTCATGAAAAGTAGTCGGCGACGAAATCGCGTATTTTATAGTCTTACAATGAAGATGCCACATGCCTTGGCTTTGTTAGACTTTATTTATTTGAAGGGGAATAGCAAGCAAGCAACCAAGCAGATTGCAACAGATAACCCACGCTGTGTGCATATATAAATCACGTCGACTCGATTCAGCGCAAGTTGCAACTGCAGCATGCAACACATGGCGCAAGGCAAATGTCATGCGAAAGTAACTTTGCATCTTCGATAATAAAAAAGGAAAAAAATAAACTGTAAGAAAAGTTGAAAGTACGGAAGTACTTGGAAATTGCTATTGTAAGAGCAACTTCTGCATAGATACACAATACGTTGCACTAATTAAAGCTAGATTATAGTGCAATTGCATTACATATTATTAAACAAGTATAGACGAAGTCGTTGCTCTGTTCAAAGTTTCAAATTGCGTATTACATACCTCGTTGGAAATTTGTTGAAATCTGTAATGAGAAAAAGTATCTTTATTAGTAATTTGTAAACTTCTTTAATGCTTCTTAGGTATAGAAAGTTATATATGTGTGACTTTAGAAATGACATATTTTTTTTAAAGTACTGTCTTATCGTATAACAGGCGAATCATCTATCTGTATTTGCAATTAAAATCATAAATTTTCAAACAATTACTTATTTGATACAATAAGCGTTAAAAATATCTTATCTAGACACATACACATATAGGACGGTATAAGATATTTCATAGTTCCTAAATAGGTTACTCCCCAAATTGTTGAATGACTTAAAAATGGATAAGAGGAATTGTTATTTTCAATCCTATATAAATATTTAAACAAGTAAATAGATAAATGCAGTCAAATACTATGTTTGTTATTCTAATCCAGATGAAGTTGTACTAAACTCGAAGAAGCTAAGAAAGATATAAGAAAAGTAGATAAATAGAAATATAACAAATTAGGCACATATTTTTATGAAGTCGGTTTATGATATTGTGGAGTCTTCCTCAAATACATAGTATGAATTCTTCAGAAAATCAAGAAAAAAATTTTAACTTTGCTTGTACCGAAGCTCAAATACCATTAACACGTGATGGCACCATCCTATAAGAAGAAACCATATCATCTTTTAAGCTAATGTACAAACAATGTCATAAAATACTAATATGTGGGAAGTGGCTTTCTATGGAGGCTACTCACAAAACTGGGTTTACACGCCTAATCCTATACTATTCTACTAATATTATAAATGCGACAGTTTGTGAGGATGTATGAATATATGTTCCTCTCTTACGGCTAAGCCGCATAATAAAAGTTCAATAAGTAAAAATGGAGACGCCGTAAACCCTGAAGCCTGAAACCTTATGCATATTTATGTAGTCTTTAGTATTAAACAAATTAAAATAAGAAAATTATTTTTCGATAAAGATTTTGAAGTGAAACTTCTTTAAAGTTGCACGTTTTGACGTCAAAAAAGGGGTATCGTTCGAAGGACAAACGTTAAGTGAAACTATAGAATGGAATGCTTGCGTAGCAGGCCTTAAATCTTTCAAAGAGTGATAAGAGCAATAGTGTGCAAAGTGAAACGGAATTCAAGAGGGGAACACCATTAGCTTATGAGTTTGAAGCATAGAGCGTGAGTGCTTATGCATGATTATGAGAGACAAGCTATTGTAGTTGTTGCAGCTGTTTGGTTTTGTGCATGGTGAAATAACAAAGGTGAAATAAACATGGTGAAATGCAATCCATGGATATACTCTCGCTTGCTATATTGTTCTTTCGTTTCTTTTGCGCTACTGACAAATATTCTTTAAGAATTAAGTCAAACGTAGGTATTTATTAGATTTAGCTAAAAATCAGGAAGAAAATTCTGAATTGAAGAAGCTAAAATTTGTAAATTTGGCTTAGAAAAATCCCTATAATACTGATAGATTTCATTGTAGATTTTGTTAAAGAAATCAGCTTTACTATTAAATTTTCTCAAAATCAAATTTGTATTTGACCATGTCAAATGATCCGACAAAGTCAACCACAAACAAGTAAGAAAATCACAGTCGGGCGTAACCGACTATTAGAGGCCCTGTACCAGTGCAGGTCGCCTAACAAACACATTAAATGTTCCCCAAGCTTATGACCAAACACATGACCACTTCTCACTGCACGACTAAGTGCCTTTTAAACCATTTTTTTATGTATGAAACGAAAAGGGGGGTCGCTCAAAATCAATTGCTTATAAAATCGTCATTTATTATCCGATTTTGATGAACTTTTCGGATTTTTGCTAAGAAGGACGATATCTCTATACTGGCATACTTACTTTTTTTTGTGCCGAAGAAATTTTTACCCTTGAGGGTGATTTTATGGGGAAGGGGGGGGAGGTGCAAGTTTTTAAAATAAACTTGTAAAATTCCGGAGCAGTCCTAGTCGAATGCAAAAAACACGAAGTCTCTATCTATTACCGTTTTCGAGATCCTTTCGTTCATACGGACGGCCAGACGGACAGACGGACAGACGGACATGTCTATATCGACTCCTCTATCGCTCCTGACCATAATGGGGGTAACTTTGGGGGGTCTCCGATTATTATTTCTACCTGTTACATACATTTGCACAAAACCAATAGGCTCTTGTACCTTCGGTACAGGGCCTAAACATGGAGGAACGTTATATTTGCAGGCTATGAAGAGCACTATTTATATTTCGGGATCAGCAAATAATAACAAACATTTTTAAATTGAAATTGTTTTTTTTGTTTTTCAAATTATTCTCCATGAAATATTGATGATTTTTGGCGACCTTATATTTAATGTTGTAGCTTAACAGGCTCGAGGCCCATGAAGATTTATGAACTTTTGCATTCGCTCAAACCAATTTTCGAAGCACTTTTTTCACACCGAATGAGGCACCTCCAAAACATGGGTCTGCGGGTGTAGAAAAACGTTCACCACGCATTTTTTTTTTTGATGTTCGGGAATAAAAAAAAAACGGTGGATGATAAATCAGGGCTGTACGGCGAAAGACCCATCAATTCGATATTTTGAGTGCTCAAAAACTCTCTTGTGTGAGCCGATGTGTGAGTGCTTCATTGTCATGGTGGAGCGTGATTCGTCTTCGGCAGTTGGTTTTACGAATTTCTGCAAAGACTTCAAGCAAACAAATAGTCATGTACCATTCAGAATTGAGCTCCTACGTTGTTCAAGTGCAACAGTGGTCACATGCCCCATTCGTCGGAAGAAATAGACGATCATTTGTTTCGCAGTGCTTCGTGCGAGAACAACTTTGGTTGAATTTGGCTCGTCTTGGAACACCCAAACGGTCGATTGTTATTTTGTTTCTGGCTCGTACGCATGTATTCATGATTCATTTTTAACGGCAAGGTTAAACTAATGTTTTGGGATGGCTCAATCTCATGGTATATCATTCTGATCTATTCAAACATGTAAGACTGATATTTTCTTAATGAAAAATATTTTATTTTGATTACTAATCTAGGTGATATCTTTCTATATATACTACTGCTTATGTTGAAGTGAATAAGGTATTATTCAATGGCATTTGCTTCTGAGAGTTGCTGACTTAAGTTATGCAATTGGTTCTAAGAAGGTCATGGGTACCCAGCTACTTTATGCCTTAGAGAGTTGTCTATGTGCCAGTTTATTGTCCCACGTTATTATTATATGTAGTTGAGGTCTATGTTCCACCATTTTATCTTCTCGTTGTGTTCCATGCTTGACATTTTATATATTACGCTTTAATCCTAGTTTATCAGTAGAGCAGAGCAGTATCGGACGCATATATATGAAACCTATGCTACAGAAAAAGAGAACTGAAATGCCTCCATGTGTCTAATTCAATTTAAAAATATTGTCTTTA